>VDFB02058242.1:211374-234028 GCA_007258455.2 Sequoia sempervirens
AGAGAGGGAGAGTGGGAGAGTGGGAGAGAGGGAGAAAGGGGGAGAGGGAGAGAGAGAGAGAGGGAGGTAGAGGGAGAGAGGGAGAGAGGGAGGGAGAAGGAGAGAGAGAGTGGGAGAAAGAGAGAGGGGTAAGAGCAAGAAGTTGGGTCAACAAAGAGGGAAAGTTTCGGCCAAAACAAAAAAAGTTGCAAGAAACATGTACACATTTTTAAAAATGCGTATGCATTATGGATCGAGTACTCGAGCCTAAATCTAAATGCGTATGCGTTTAGATTTGGGTACAAAAACCTAAAATGTGTATGCATTTCGTAAAGCTATTTATTTTTTTAAATAAGTGACTATGTTTTCATTTTCATAGTCACTTTGAGCTGAGTTGTAGAAGGAGAAGGAAGATCACGTACATTTTTTGAAGGGCCTCATTGAAACAAATTTTCATTGCCACCTCCTTCCGTTGACACAACCAACCTCAGCGACATCTAGGTTGGTTGAATTCTACCATTTTTTTCTTTATATCTTGGATTTTTGTTTTGTAATTTTTATATAGTTTTTGTTTGTTTAGTTTGTTTTAGTTCAATATTTTATATTTTTTAAATTGCATTTAAAAAACCAAAAACATCAATGAAACAAAAAAAATTAAATTGTAAATCGAAAACCGTAAAAACTAAGCTTAAATTGGACACATTTAACTTAGAAATCAAAACCCTAAACCCTAGGTTCCAAAAAACAAAGACCTAAAAACTAATTTACCCTTAATCCTTGAACCTTAACCCTAAAATCTAATCCTAAAACCCTAAACTAAAACTTAAACCTAAAACCCTAATATTTTCACCTTTTAGATAGTGCAACTTGAAAGTACAATCAATACTTTCAATGTAACCATTTGTGTTGAGAAATATGGAAATGTTTCTTAAATAGTTCAACAAATCATAGCATAGATTTATGAGGTTGATCTAATTAGGATTGATCGTATTGCTATGTTACACCATTTCCATACTCAACTATAGTTTAAACATTCTCAGTTTTTATTATGGTTACAAGTTTCAATCTCATTAGGATTGATCATGTTGCTCTTGCTCATTGAGTAATTTCAATTTGGAAATTTCCCTCCTTCCTTGCTTTATTTTTTGTCCTTGTCATTGGTTCTTAACTTTCACTTCACATAATTTTAGGAGTATCCCTCCTTGGAGGTTTCTTACATTTTTTATTTGACATAGATATGTTTTCATGTCATCAAATCTCTAAATAATTATATAGTGAAGATCTAATTTCTTCCGTTTTTGCATGATAAATTATGCACACCAATTCACATGTATAAAAATGATTTCATTACAACTAAAAAATTTAGTGAAGTCTTTGTACTTAAAGAAGCCATTTTCAATATGTGAATAGAGCTCAAGCTCATCTTTGTTTATTTTTTATTGCAATAACCACTAGCATATATCCAATAGCATATATCTATGTGCCCCTTTGAATGTCTTCTATTAATTTTATTCTTATCTTTAGTATGCTTTGAAAACAATGAATGAGGTTATAAGTTAATGTTAGTGTTAACTTATTTATTCTTAACTACTTTGTCCCACTATAGAGAACTTGTGTCTCTTATCATGAAATTTGAAAATTTAGATAAATCAATTATGTCCTCGAATTTAATTAAATTCTATGTCATACTTGATAAATACATGTATTCACAATCTATATACCTTAGCTCTATAGATATACTCTTGTTGGGAAACAACCGCACCTATGAGTAAACTTCCCCTCTCCCCAAGAGATAAAGCTCTACCCATAAAAGTAGAAGAATATTACTTATTGATGAATTAGTTAATTAATGATAGGCTTGACATTTATGAGCTCCATTGAGCACCCTTGTCTAACAATAATCCTAATATTTAGAATCTAGTATAATTTTTACAAATTAAACTACGTGGTTTTCATCATTTACCCATTTTGACACTCATTCTTGAGTTTAATAACCTAAATTAGTGGGGTTTCCTTCTCTTTTTCCACCTTTATATGTAATATAAGACACTCTAAACAACCCCTAACCTCCTATTAGCACCCAATTTGAGAAATCAAAGTTACATATCTGTGTGTCTTATTTTTCATTATTTAGTCCTTTACCTATAGAAATTTGGTTCCTCGCCTCATGTTCACAGTCTCTATTTACTAATCTTCTTATTTAATTATTCTAATAATGATTCAAAGAAGCCTCATTGTTGATATCATAGCCTTTTGTGAGCTCTCAATTCTTGATGTTTTATCCAACTCCTAGTTTATGTTGATGGTGATTTATTTAAATAAATCTTAATTCTTTACCTTAATCCATGTGGTTTTATTTTATTTGTTCCTGGACTTGCTATCAATATTTGCACATGACTTAAGTATTTATGTTTTCTTTATTCAATGATTGGGCATGGGTATTTTTGTTTCATGTATCAGCCACATGTGTAGTTGCATATATGTATATTATGTTTCTTGGTTAAATAGTAAAAGGTAAGAGTAGCTATATTGAATCTTGTTGTTTTTCCCCTTAGTATCAAGATCATGTTTCAATTAATGTATATCATCAAATTTGGCTATAGTTTAATTATCAAGTGATATCTAGCTAAAAATAAGTTTATGGCCTTCTTTTAGGGGATTCACTTAATAAACCAATGTCATAGTGCATGCATTCATAGGGTTCTAACAAAACCCCCTAATTTCATTTCTACCCATCAAACTTATAATTAGAACTTACCTCCCTATTTTCACTTAGAGGTATCCTATGCACCTATTTTTCTAGTTAAGTTCTTATATGATCTCTTTAATATTTCCACACTATCAGCCAAGGGAAATTCCCACATATAGATCTAACTCAAAACTATTTATAATTTCCATCCCATTTATTAAAGGTTTAACATAAAATACCTAGATGAATTATGACAAATATGTCATCCTCTATAAATTTTTGATGTAGAAGCACTTATACAACTCAACATATGAGTTCCCTTTCCATGTACACAAAATGTAATAGTGCATCCTTAGATATTTTAGGTATCTTAATTATAATATACATATTGATCTAAATTATAGTGGAAATATTTTAGATATACTTGATGATTCTTGTTGGAAGGGTTGCAAAAGTACTAAAAGGTGTTCAATAATTAGTTTTAGGTAATGTACATGGGATTTTATTAAAATTGTATGACCTTGGTGTGACAATTATCTCCATTTTTAGTTGCATTCTAAGAGTTGGCAGTAACAACAAACCCTTCATATTAACAACCACACACTTGACTCAATTTAATGTGTACATGAGCTATGGATTTTTTAATGTTATAAATTGAATGTGTCTTCAAATGAAATGTATTTTGAATTTGTGCACATTCAATGTGATTGTTAAATAACTTTCAAATTGTGTGCATTATTTAATTAGTTTGTTGATATATATATTTTTAATTTTTTAACATGCAATTGCCATTTTATTGTTCACATGGATCTAGAATTTAACATAGAGGATTTTATACCTGATGCACAAGTTCCTATAGATCCCATACATCTAGATCCACCACCATGAAAAGACCCCACACCTCCACACTCTCCACCTCCTAATCCCCCACCCCTTGAAGTAGATTAGACTTAGTTAAGAGAGAGCATTAGAGAAAACCTTAATGTGATTCATGGAAATATAGATCTAAGAAAAAATGAGCCTAAAATCCCCCCCATCTCGCATGGTTTGCATCTTTGATGCAAACTGTTGTCGATTTTGTTCAATCTATTGATGTAGACCTAGATAGGTTCCATCAATGGAGAGAAGAGAGCAGACAAAATTCTATGCAGATGGATTGTCCTATAAAGAAATTAATGACCTTAAAATTACCAAAGAAGCCATGTGCCAACATTTTTTTAGCCCCCAAACAAACCAACCAATTCCGCCCACCAAAAAATGAATTTCAATTTTATGGTGTAGGCACCCGCAAATAGCTGCAAATTTTTGGAATAGATGGTGGTTGGTGTTTGATAGTCCACCACATGGAAATTGTGAGGTACCCCTATAATTTTTGAGAAAGTTATTGGCTGAGTTTGATTTGGGTTTAAAACCCAACTATTTTGATATGAGTTCATTTCAAGGAGTTGGGTGTGCCATGCCCCAATATAGATTAGGAGAACATGTCGATCCTCAACAACATGCTTCGATTGCTCCTATTATTCCTTCTCCTTCTCTTGGTGTTCCCACTACATTTCAACAACAGATGATGTTATCAACATTAGGAGCATTGAGTTCTCTTTCAGGACATCTCACTCGTCAGACTACACATGCGACGACTGAAGTGGAAAATAGAGAGCATGGAGGCTCGGGCTATGGGAATGCTCCGACATCCACTTCAGGTGACCCACATGCATCTAGGATGGAGTCATATATGAATTTACTATATTTTGAGGATCATCCTACACAGGTATGTTCATCTTTTGAACTTAATTTTTTTTTTTGAAATGTGCAAAATTCATGTAAATAATAACATCAAATTATATACATATATATAATATAATATGATATAATATTAATTCAAGAAGTGTTTGGTGTAGATGCATGATCACTCAATGCTTGAATCTCAATATGATCATGTCTATATGTCAAGTACTGTAGATTTGGGCTCACCTTTTGGTCAGGTACTTGAACCAATATATATTAAATAATTTGTGTGGATATCTAATTTAATTTGAATTTTTACACATATGTGAAATGATATATTATATCTAGATGCAGGGAGGTCATGCAATACCGAGTACTGACCAACCACAAGTTGTGGTGAGTGCTCCCGAGTCATCATCAACTTAGGTGCGTGCTTTCAAAAGTTTTTTAAGTTTAAATTAAATAAACATCATAGATCTAATTTAATTTGAATTTACATACACATGTGTGAATGATCTATACATTGTTGTACATCTATATGTAGGGATTTCATGTGATACCCATGGCAGGTGCACCTAAGACATCATCAGCATTTATGCATGGGCAATCTCAGGTGTGTGATCATGAGGTCATATTATTCTAGGTTGTAAACTTTACTAAATATCCTATACAATTTTTATGAACCTTTTAAATATATATATATATATATATATATATATATATTCGAGGTTTTAACATATTTTTTGCTTTATATGAATATGCAAGATATAGTAGATCAAGCATTTGGATCTTCTCAAGTGACAAAACTATGTTACCTATTGAACAAAATGTGCCAGTAGATTCACATGATCATATGGTAATTTATGCATACTAAAAATCATTTTTACTGTATTTACTATATATTTAATTAAATTTATTTTTATCTTGAGTTTATATTTTCAAGTTTATGTGTTTAATTATATCAAAATTTCTAAATAACTTTAAATATAATTTCAAGTTTCTTGTACTCTTTTACAACATGATGCAGGTACATCTAGTCCACGTGGAACAAAGAGGAGACTTGATTTGACTGATCACCTTGATAGTTAGATGGTTTTAAATTTTATGGACTATAGAACTCTAGTTTTATTTAAATATATGTGTTGGAAGTTTGACATATACATTTTGAACATGTTATTTCATGAACCATCTCACATACATTATATCGATTAATATTATCATGTTTAGGTTTATTTATATCAGTTGATTTTAATATGATGATTATATATGCAGTCAATTATGATTGTGTTATGTTCATTTTGATGATTATATGCAATCATGTATGCATAGATATTTTATCTAATTTTCAAGTAATACATGCACTATATAAATTCTTATCTAGAATCAAATTTCATTTATATAATTTATCACATGGTTAGTTGACAAATTAAAACATTCCGTAAATAGTTTAGATCATATGCATAATAAATTAAGGGCAGGTAACTTTAACTATTTTCCAATTCTAACAAATATTTGAATCACTAAAAAAAAATCTATCTCCTTGTATGTATAAAATATATAATCTATACAATTGAACAATTATATAAAATGTGGTAAATACAAGACATGAAATGTATAATCTATAAAATTGGAACAAGATATTTAAAAAGTGACTAATAAGTTCATTGAAGTTCATACATTGAACAAACATATATAATGTATATTGATGTTTAATACAACTATATAACATGATGAAACATATATGTGCATGTAGATACAATTAAAGCTTAATTATAAACTTTTAGGTCAAGACCACAAATTGATATTTACATAGTCTCTTGATAAAAAAAATTTACAGTGACAATCACATGGAAGATCGACTTGATGAGAACCTTCAAAAATAATTAATGTAAGTAAAGTAACTATAGTTTTTATGAGTCAATTAAGAAAATAATTCATGTGAGAAAAGAACAATATATAGTAAAAGTTAGAAAATTGGATCTTATAAATTCCTTATAAATTCAAGTGATGTTTTCCATAGGATGGATTAAGGGGACCTAAGAGGATATAGCTTAAGGGGGGTCCTAAGAGATTGCCTTAAGGGGAGTTAAGAGGATGGATTAAGGGGGTGCAAGAGGGTGGATTAAGGGGAGTTGATAGCATGACTTAAAGGGATGTAAGAGGGTGGATTAAGGGGATGCATGTCATGAACCTTAGGATATGGCTTAATGGGTCCTAAGAGGATGGATTAAGGGGAATTATGAGAGTGACTTAAGGGATGCAAGAGGGTGGATTAAGGGGATGTAAGAGGATATGCCTTAAGGGTCCTTTAAGAGGATGACTTAAGAGGATGCAAGAGGGTGGATTAAGGGGAGTTGATAAAATGACTTAAAGGAATGTAAGGGGGTGGATTAAGGGGAGTTGATAGAATGAATTAAGGGGATGTAAGAGGATGGATTGGAATGGACGGAGTGGATAAGGGGACATTGGATGGATGGAGGGAATGGAAGAGGATGGAAGGAATTGGAGAGTGGACTTAAGGGATGCAAGAGGGTGATTAAGGGATGGCAGAGGATATGCCTTAAGGGTCCTTAAGAGGATGGCTTAAGGGGATACAAGAGGGTGGGATTAAGGGGAGCGATAAAATGACTTAAAGGAATGCAAGAGGGGTGGATTACAGTAGTTGGATATAATGACTTAAAGGGATGTAAGAGGGTGGATTAAGAGGAGTTGGATAGAATGACTTAACGAGATGTAAGAGGGTGGGATTAAGGAGTTGAAAGAATGACTTTAAAACCTAAACAAATATAGCTTAGGATCTAAATCCTAGGAGATGAACTCTAAGCCCTTAAAACTCATATAGATTTGTTATTCTAAGCATCTCATGAACCCTAGAAACCCTAAACCCTAAACCATATGTCCTAAAGACTAGGAGATGAACCCTAAACTATTAACCCATATAGACTTGTTATTCTAAGCATCTCATGAACCCTAGAAACCATAAACCATAAACAATATGACCTAAAGACTAGGAGATGAAACCTAAACCATCAACCCATATAGATTTGTTATTATAAGCATCTCATGAACTTAGAAACCCTAAACCCTAAACTATATGACCTAAAGCCTAGGAGATGAACCCTAAACCATTAACCCATATAGATTTGTTATTGTAAGCATATCATGAACCCTAGAAAGACTTAAGGGGATGTAAGAGGATGGATTAAGGTTAGATATATGAGGATATGGCTTAAGGGGTATGAGAGAGTGACTTAAGGGATGCAAGTGGATGGATTATGGGTGTAGATATAAGGAGGATATGGATTAAGGGTTCCTTGGCAGGATGGATTAAGGTGCTGAGAGAGTGACTTAAGGGATTGCGGGGTGGGATTGGCGGTGATACACGAGGATAAGCGGATTAAGGGTCTCATAATATCATGCTGGAGAGAGTGACTCTAAGGGATGCAAGTGGATGGATTAAGGGTAGATATAAGAGGATATGGATTACAAGGCTGAGAGAGTGACTTAATGGGATGCAAGTGGATGGATTAAGGGTAGATATATGAGGTATGGATTAAGGGGTCCTAAGAGGATGGCTTAAGGGGTGTTGAGAGAGTGACTTAAGGGGATGCAAGTGGATGGATTAAGGGTAGATATATAAGGAGGATATGCATATAACGGAAGAGGGATGGCTATGGGTGGAGAGAGGAAGGGGGAGGTGGATGGAAATGGAAGGGTATAATGGATATGGATGGAATGGACATGAAGGGGAGGTGGATGGACTAAGAAGGGTCCCAAGAGAAATGGCCAAGGGTGCTGAGAGACGAGATGATGGAGACACATGGATAATCCCATGACAATTAAGAGACTGAGAGATGGACAGATGGATTTGAGATATAATGATGAATTTCATAAAAATGAAAATGAATTAAATTTAGTTTTATATTTATAATATCAATTAAATGTATCTAGAACTATATATAGTTACATGTCTCTAGATTCAAATTCCATTGTAATATATATGCATCTCCTCTCTTTTTTGTAAAGCATCTAGTTTTAGGAGACCTGAAACAAAAAATGATATAAAAATTTAATTAGGAAATGAATAAAGACAAATATATATAGACATGTATATGTGATGAATTTTTAACTACATATCGACTCTCAATTAAATATATATACAACTATATACTTACCAATATTTATTTACTCTGTTGTACCATCTACATCCTCTCTTTTTTGTAATGCATCTATGATTGTCTCATGATCATCCATTGAAAGTGTCCATAAAACTTTATTAGCATGCCTCCCTTGATATCTAACTATTTTTATATTGGTTGCCAAATTCAAATGTGAATAATGTATAATCTTCTTGTGTCTTTCATAATCTTCAAATGTAGGCAAGCCATTCTTTCTTATCAAATATTTTTGAACCCAGGTGCCAACAACAACCAATGAACCAGTTAGATACTCAAAGTTGTCACTATCCACTCTAGGATGTACCAACTTATGTTTTCTCCCAACACATCTATCCAACCTCCATATCCTCTTCATTCCCCTCAGGTGCAACAACATACACATGTCCTACAAAAATAAATAAAAATTTCAATAAAGAGTGACTTATATTTAATTCACATATAAACGTGCATACATATAAAATTCAACTCAATAAATAATATACCTTCTTGTACAAGATCCAAAACATGATCATAATCATCTAATGCAAACACTTGATTATCTTCAATTGTCATTCCATGTTGAACATGTGTCGATGTAGGTTTTAAGGTTATTTGTTGCCATTGTTTGACCCATTTTGTATTTTTACATGCCTCCCAATCACCTACAATACAAAATTGACAAAAGCATGCCAACTCCCTTGTCCATATTGTCCATGTGTTTGCATTCAAACTCTTAAACAAATGCCATTTTGTAGATCCATTAATTGTTTCACAATCTTGTCGAGAAAAAATATCATTTTCTTCAACTAACCAAAAGAAGCGTCAAACTATTTAGCTCACTTGTTCTTGTAGATAATTTGGTATTGCACCGATCTACAATTGCACGTGCATCTCTAAATTTCAAAGCATCCTCAAATTTTAGTTATTCTCTAGCAAGAGCTCTTTTCACACATACACCTGCTCCATCGTGTTCTCCCTTACCATGACTAGCTTCAAAAAAACTCCACATGTGCTGCACATTATTTTCCTTATGAACTCTACATAACCAATAAAATATTCTAGCATTTTTGAATTGACCCGTGCAATTATCCGACCATATGAGTTGTTCTCTCATTTTAATTCCTCTCTCTTTTAAATTTTTATAAAATATATCAAAACAATATTGAAAAAACTCAGATGAATGTAATCAATTATCACTTACATAAAAATGGTGCTCTCTCAAAAAAATTATATTATCTTCTCTACTATCATCTGCATGTCTATAAACAATATGAACAAATATAGCTACTTGCATTGAATTATAATACTGTGATTGAATTTCTTCTTGTGGAGCAAGAGTATAATTTTCAGCAAAATCAACAACTAACAATATAGTTCCAATTGTGAATATGTTTTTACATAAAAAAAATTGATTATCAAGCCAATGAGCATACTGAGAGTGTTTAACATATTTAGGTACAATCTTATCTTTAAACTCTTTAATAAATGCATGTACACTAAATTTTTCCACAATTAACTCATAATGTTTTCCAGTTTTTCCATCTTTTAAAGAATACTCAACATTTTTAAATTTTTTTTACATCCACTAATTGTTGTCCAAATTCATCTAAACTACTTTCATGTATACATTCTCCTAATAATGAAAAGTTACCACATCTATCACATTCTACATAAATACATGCTTTTAAATAAAATAATTTTCCATTAGAGAGGGTTCACAAAACAAACTAGCTATAAAATCTTTGATTCTTTCAGGTGGCATATTAATACCACAAATGTCCTGCATAATTTGGTTAGCATGCAAAGTGCATCGTATATATTGAAAACTATCATAATAATAAAAAAATTGTACATGAGTCTTACAACAACAAGAGATTCATTGCTTATTAATTCTAACATACCAAGGTTTACACTTTTTGAATGATCTTTGACTTATGCTAATATTCAATGGTAAGATTGAAGCATCTAATTTTTTTTATATAATTTAGTTTGAGTCATATCTAAGAGATGCTTTGGATGAGGTTCACGAATTTTGGAACCCACCCTTAATTTTAAGACATATCTAATGTTAGGTGATACTCTTGTATTATCATGCCAAAAAAATTTGATTAAAGATTTGATTTCATTAGTTAATTTCATGTCTGATCTTGGAAGTCTACCACTAAAACTCTAACATTGATTAATTGGATCCTTTTCAATTATTTTTCTTCTTTTAGCAGCTCTTATCAAAGTTTTAGGATTTACTTTTATACATTTACTAATCTTACTTAACATTCTTTTATTTGAGGTTTCTTTATTAACTAGAGCAGTTGTTATTGCATGACGAGCTACATTCTTATCTTTAGATTGACTTTTCTTACCTATAAAATAAATAGCATTAGCAACACTAGATATGACTTGTTCTATTGAATCATCTTTGTTTTTTGGTTTTACAAAAATACCTAATTTTTTCATCACATTTCTCATTTTCGACATTCTCATCAATTGCACCATGAGTTGACATTGGAATCCTAATTTATTTCTATAAAAAAGCATTTTATATATTCTATTTCCATAAGTTCTAATTTGTCTCCAACAAACTTTACCACGAAAGTTATCTAGCACATCTTTTTCATTTGTAACAAAAACATTTTCATCTTCATCCATACAAGGGGTTTCATTTTCATTCACACAAGGGATTTCATTTTCCTTTACAAACGTAAAAGGGATTTCATTCTCATTTTCATCAATATGAGGGTTTTCATTCTCATTTGCATTCTCATAAGATATTTCATCATTTTTTTGTTTTTGCATTGTTTCAACCCTAGAATTATTGACACCATCAATGGTATATCCAACTTCCTCTAAATAACTAAGATCAATATTATCAAGACTTGGGTTTGAAGATATACCTAGATGGAATGTTTGAATAGGTGCATTTTATATATCATTAGGAGGTGGATTTGAAGACATACTTGAAGTTGTTTGCATAGGTGTTATTTCCATATAATTCAAAGTTGAAGTTGAAGGCATAGTTGGGTTTGTCTCCATAATTGCATTTTCTTCCATATTCACCATCTCCACATTTGCATTATCTACATTCATTTCATCATTCATGGTTTCCTCTTCAACATTAATGGAGCTAGATGCTTCCAAATTTTTCATTTGACAAATTCTTTCTCTTCTATCCCTTGTCTTTTTGCCTCCATTTCTTTATTTGCTTGAATTTCTTCGAGTGTCATTAACTTTCTACATTTTTTTCTTTGTCTTTGCTTTGATCCCATGGTTACCAAACCCTCTTTGATAACAAAAAAAATGATTCAAGTAACCTATTTTCAATTTACTATCTCCTTTGAATATTCAAATAAAACTATGTAGTATGAAGATCCTTTCTTCTATAAACTTTGAAGTACAAAAACATCATGAATACATCCAAAAGTTCTCTTTTTTCAAATCTTCTTGTAAAATGTTCTTGTACTTGATTCCACTTCAGAAAATTCAACCTGCACCCGTCTCTTCCAAAAATTTGAATAGAATGTGCCCTGCACAAAACAAATTTGCAATAAAAAACATAGAAAATGACGCTTACGGATTGTACTACACAAAAGGAATGTTTTAGAAAAAAACGTGTTTTATTAGTATTTTCAAAATCGGGGAAAAAATGGCTATATAAGAAACACATACATGTTTTATAATGCGTACATGTTCTATTTTAGGAATGCATACACGTTACTTTTACCCAACAGGTAAATAGATAATACATATGCGTTATGTAACACATACGCGTTTCATTTGAATAACGTGTATGCATTATTAAAAATTTGAATTTCCAACCCACATGTAGTCTTGGTTTTAGGCTCAAGAAAGGCTTGGAAATTTGAGCCTTAGCCTTTGACCTGCAACTAAAAAACAAGGCAAATTGAAGAAGAATGTCCAACTTTGGCAATATGGCTGATGGACTTTTTTTCTGAATCAATCTATAAAATTAAAACCCATTAGAGAACATGATGTCTAGTTTCCAAATACATAATATTTATTAAGATTAGACTATGTTTGTTATTTTTTAATTAATTTCTAAGAAAATATTCCTTAAACTTTAAATTTCAGGCTTTTTTTTAATTTTAATAACATTTTTTGGTTAAGTTTCTTGTAAAAAAATTATATTGCATCAATCTTTAGACAATTCTCTACACAATGAAAAAAATATTCAAAAAATGTTTAGTTTAGGTCCAATTATGTTGTCTGTACATGTTGATTTTTAAAACACATAATTTATAAAAATTCAATAAAAATATAAAAATTCCTTAATAATTCTCATGTTGTTAGTTATCTTTGCCCAAAAAGAATTAGCAAAATACTTTTATTTGGGTGAAAAACTGGTGTTCGTACACGTGCATGGTATGGTAAAAAAAATGACTTTTATAAAGTGGTTTTTATACATCCCTATCAAAATTTAATTTCTATAATCTAGGTATTTGAATAAATTACATATTTGGAAACTAGATTCAAAATGCTAAATTCTCATATTTTGATTTTTTTAAGATTCATTGTGTAAGTGCCCCACCTCAAATCTAAGGTGACAAATTCTCAAAACAACAAAAACATCTCCACTTTTGAGTTTTAGACCCAACTTGTGACCAACCCAAAGGGGAGAGGGAGGGAGAGAAAGAGGGAGAGTGAGTTTAGGGTTTAGGGAGAGGGAGAGTGGGAAAGACCTGAGAGGAAGAGAGAGAGGGAGAGTGGGAGAGTGGGAGAGAGGGAGGGAGAGGGAGAGTGGGAGAGAGGGAGAGTGGGTTTAGGGTTTAGGGTTTAGGGAGAGAGGGGGAGTGGGAGAATGGGAGAGTGGGAGATAGAGAGAGGAGTACCATGACTTGGTCACCTTACTAAGCAGGGTAATGGGTCTCCCTAATGTAGCCTTCTTTGAAGAATGGATGTTCTACTTCATCAAGGAGATCATCCAAGGAAAAAAAAAGTTCCACTGGGAAAATATCATGAGTGAACTTACATAACCAATTTATGGCTGTGAAGAAAACGTCCAAATTCTATATGACCTACCTAGTATACCTCCTAGTAGAAAGTTCCCATATAAAGGCCTCTTCATTGCAAGCAACCCAGAAACAAGGAAAGGGGACCTCAAAGTATATGATCACTACCCTCGGTTGCAATACCGAAATTTCAAGAGAGAAAATCGGAGGGTAAATGACACCTTCATTGGGCACAACATCAGGTTCTTGGGAGAAGACTTTGAAAGGAGGGTGTCACACAATGCCAAATCCTTCATCCTCAAGTTTGGGTATCTATTCATACAATTCCCAAAATTTGCATATATTAGAATGGAGGGGTTCTCTGACAGGCCTTATAGATTGCCACACTATCCCAATGACCACATGATTGTGTTGGAGGTTTCTCAACAACTACAAAATTCCCACGCCCTGTTGAGTGACAAACACAAAGCAGGGATCCCTTATCCCCTAACCTTTGGGCAAGGAATGTATATCTTCCTCGTCGCCCAATACGCAGAGTATTCAGAAAAGGAGTTGGTAGAATACAACTTAGACCTCCACATGAGTCGAGGGACAATGGACCCATATGGGAAATTGAAGAAATGGGTTGGAAGGCAATATGCCCATTGACCTCATAATGAGGATTTTTGGGACAACTGTATAGATGACAGGGAAGTGCAGATGAGGCACTATATAAGATTGACGACTCAATTTGTGAGGTTGGTGAATCTATTCCCTATGCCCGACCAGGTAGTACAAGAAAACATTGTTGATGATAGGTTTAATGATGTGGCCAACTTGCCTTTACCATTAATTGATTGGAGTGAAGAAGAGGTCACTAACCTCGATATATTGACAAGGCCTATTGAGAACAAGACAAGGCAATGGGTAGACACCCAAATTGGTCAACTCAAAGTACAGGGCACTACACTAAATTATGGTGAGCTCGAGGATGAGCTTGAGAGTGAAATAGATAGTGGAGCAATTGTTGCCCCAACAGAGGAGGTACCCAAATCCCCTCCAACAACAAGGTCAAAGAAAAGGAAAGATGTGTCTGAGCGCAATCCTAAGCATAAGGTGTACTCATGGAAGACCACAAAGGGAGAATCGTCTAAGAAAGCAAAGAGAACAGGGGGATTTGTAAGTGAAATGCCTACAATCAAGGACTCCCAACATGAGGGAGAAGAATAAATTGAGCAGACACGTTCACCACCTACCATCTTCACTCCCGCTACTACTATTACCATTGCCACTCCTCCACCTCCTACATCTCAGACACTGGTTGTTTCATCTCCACCCACCGTGGAAATCTTAGTCCACCTCACTTCCACCTCACCAACAACCCCAGTAATGGTACTAGACTCCTCCTCGGCTACTACATCCCCGCCATCATCTTCCTCGCTCCCTCCTCCACTACCCACTCTCTCTACCCCAATGCCTGTAGTAGCCACTGATGAGTCTAGTTTATGGTTTAATTTTGGTAGAACTTATGATCTATTTGTTGAAGTTGTCATGGACCTTGATGTTTGAATGTTGACATTTCCTCAAAACCATAGACATTGGGCCTAATTTTATCTCTACAAATATTTAATGACATTGACATGTTATATTGACTATCTGTGTTAATTTTACATGTGGATTAATGAATATTCTTTAAGATAGTTATAGATATGCAATTATTGTGCATATTGATGTTACGATGCAGATATGATTAGAGACCTAAGACATTGAGAAGATTTTGCTAGTTGGTTGTTCGCCATAACGGTTAGCAACGTGGCCATGCAAAGGTCAACAAAGGGAATCATTCAAAGAGGTTGACTATGGGAGATTCCTCATGCAAATCAAGTTGTAACCACCTTGTAAATGATCTTTATTGATGTTAAGTGAATATAGGTGTTACTGCTGTGCTAAATCTGAGTTGAGGCAGGCACGTCTAACCAAATTCCATGCACGCATAACCACCCCTCCACTTTCTCTATTTTCCCTAAAATGGCATCCTCCTAGTTCATGGAGTTGACTACCTTAGTTAGTAGCTTATTTTCCTATAAATAAGAGTTGTATGCTCCTTCTCAAAAGTTTGTACAATTTTATATTGTATTTGCATTCTTAGTTTTCAGCAATACAGTTACACTGCTCTATTGTACTTATGTTTTCCAATGAATAAGATGAAGCTATAAGTCTGTGCATCTGAGTTTACATTAGTTTTAGAGGATACTCATCCAAGGGGCCCCACTTGGTGAGCATTCTTCCCTTAGTTTAGCTTAGTTTAGTTATTACTCTTTGTTCAGTAATTAGTTAAGAATCTGACACTGACTATTCCTACAGCCACTAGAATTCCATTATGCAACTGTTCCTATAGCCAAAATAGACATAGTAGTTTCCTGTTTGTTTGCTTAGATTTTAATTTATGTCATGTATTTCAGCTTAGCATAGTTGTTGGTTGATTTTCAGTACTTATGTTATTTCCTTCTAAGCAATTTACCTTCAACATTATGTTTTTCTTAGTTGTAGAATGAATACGACTACTTGGGATCCTTAGTGCACATACTATGCTGACCTGTTTCAAGTTCACGCCCATGGGTTGACAAGTTAAATGAACCTTCATGATGATTGAATGGCTATTCAGTTTAGATGTCCAATCTCTAAATCACAACTGTAAGGGCTTAGTTGTTAAATCATTGTAGGAGGCCAACATTTTTGGCGTCGTTGTTGGGGATGGTGTCAAACTAGGGAGTTCTTCGGAGTCATTGGTAGTTTTTCTTGCTGTAGTATTTCTGAAAGTTGTTCTTAGTATACCTCGACATTTAGGAAGGAATGAACCCCCTTATTCTTTTCCAATTCTTTGTGTGATCCAACTGATAGTGAGTTGATACTGCATGCATAGAGGAAGGAGAAGATATGCTTATGGGAGATTCCTTCCTAACAATCCTGATCCATTCCAACTAGAAGAGCTTCCAAATATTCCAAAAAACAAAGAAGAAGAAGAGCCAAACCCCTTTGCTAATGCATTTCTTGATCTAACTAGCTCTGAAGTTTCCTTTGAAGACCAAAACTAGCTTGATAATCCCTTTGCTTTGGAACTACATCAAGTAGGCATGGGTGAGGAAAATAGAAATAAACCTAACCAACCAACTTTTCCTTTCCCCATTGCTCATCAGAATGAAGTAAACAACCGCAAAAATATCCTTGCTTCAATCCTTCCCAGGTTTTATGGACTTGTCACAAAAGATCTTGATACCTTCTTTTTTGAGTTTGATATACTATGTAGGAGTTATGACTATGCCACCGATGCCCATAGACTTAAGCTATTTCCTACCACTCTAAAAGAAGATGCATTAAGATGGTTCATGAGCCTAGGTAGAGATATTGTGGAGACATGGGATGACATGAAGACAACATTCCTTGAGAAATACAAGGAGTATTGTAGGGGAAGTGACATGAGAGGAGGTGACATTTTTAGGATGCAACAAAAGGAAGATGAGAGCCTGGAGGATTACATTGCAAGGATTTTGTTTTACCTACAAAAATCTCCACAACATACACTTAATGAAGACTCACAAAATATTTTTTTTCCTAAGAGGAATCAATGATAGTTGCACTAATGCCTTGAACCTGATGGGAGGAGGAGATATCTCCCAAATTCCTTGGGAAGACATCAAGAAGATATGCCAAAACTACTATAGGGAAACTTCAAAGAAAGGGAGAGCTTACCAATCTTCCATGGGTAAGTCATCTACCAATGGAGTTTCAAGAATGGAGATTACTCATTTATTGGAAGACTTCAGGCAAGACATTATGAACAATCTAGCTACTCAGCTAGATGCTCTTCAAGCCAAGAAGAAACAAGAGGAGGCAGAGGCAATGTTGGTAGAGTATTGCCCCCATTGCAGACAAAAGAAGAAGGATTGCAGGTGCAAGATGGTAGCTAATATTGAAAGTAAGAAAATTCCACCTAAGTTCAAACTAATCCAAATTGAAGAAGATCAAGTCTACTATGTTGCACAAAGGAAGCCTTGGGCTCCAAGAAAAGGTATGCCACCAGATCCACTCTCTTTTATTGGGCCATATTTCAATTCTTATTCATCTAGTAACAATGGTAGTCCCCATATCCATACAACTATGGAGGATATCCACCAAAACCTTGGAATAACCCTCCAAATACCTAGCCTAATCATCAAAACTCTCCACCTCAATGGCAGCAACCTCAACAGAATTAGCAACTTCAAGGAAATTGGCAGCCACCCCCAGAAAATTGGCAGCAAACAAATCAATGGAGGGGACGAAATTAATGGCCAAGCCACCCAAATAGTTACATGCAGCTACGTTGTTAGCCCCAACAGCCTGATATAATGCCTCCACCTGCTAATTCAAGCTCAAATCCACCTAAACCTACTTAGCTACAAGCTCAGCCCACACCCAATCCAAATAACAAACCACAACAATAGCCTATATACTTTGTTGATTCAAATCAATTTCCTGCATATGTTGTGAGTGTGAGTGACATCCACTTGCATTCAATAACTACTATACTAGCTCCTTCCACACCCATTATCACTGAGCTTCCTGTGGAAGAAGAGGAGCCTCTAAATCACCCCATTCAGCCCAGTGCACCTAAGAATCCTGAACCACTCCCAATCAAACAAACTGAACAAGGACCACCATTTCTTGAGAGATTGGAAGTTTCCAAGAAGAAGAAAGAAAAGGACATAACTTTTGACATTATATATCAGTTAAAACATATGTGTCCAGATACCCCTATTTCAGGCCATAAAAGATGTTCCAATCTATGGCAAGGCAATCAACGAAGCATGCCTCAAGAAACCAAGCAAAAAGAAGAAAGACCCCACTACGGTTCATGTGGTGGGATAGATAGCTAACATTATGCTTGGGAAAGTGATTGTCCCTAAGTACAATGACCCAGGTAGTCCTGTGGTAGGAGTTGTTATAAATGGGATCCAAATAAAGAATGCTCTGATTGACTTGGGAACAACAATAAATGTAATGACTAAGGATATCTTGCAACAACTAAATGTTGCAAGCATGAGACCTACTCCTACTTTCCTACAACTTGTTGATAGTTCTACTGTTAAGCCTGATGGTATAGTAGAGGATCTTTTGGTAACTTTAGACTCCTAAGAGTACCCAACAAATTTCATGATTCTTTCTCCTAAGGCTGCACTAGGCGGGTGCTCCATTATTCTTGGAAGGCAATGGTTAGCAACAATAGATGCATATATTGGATGTAGGATAGGAGACATGACCATTTTTGATGGAAAGAGCACCAAAAAAATTGCTCTTTGTCCCCCTACTTATCCATCCCACGATGAGGATAATCCCGTATGGCCATATATTGGTGAAGAGGCTAAGGAAGTTAATTCTATGGTGCAACTTATGATGCTAGAAAAAATATCTTTTATGCAACTTCAAGATGAAGATGAAGTATTGGCTAACATCATTCAAAATCATTGTGAAGTGGAGGAAGCATCATCTTCTCATTCTGTTGTTCCAGTTAGGACACTTCTGCCTACACTTCCTGCAACCACTCTTTTTGCAACAACAAGTATGTCCCATACATTGCTGCCATATAAACTCAAGGTACCATGTGTTAATGAAGCAGCTATGATAGAATCAACTACACAAGTACATGTATCAAAAGCAAAATATCTAAATATTAACAACAAACTGAATGAAGAACAACAATTGTTGTTGGAAAACTTATTGAGGACCCACCAACATGCATTTGTGTGGGACTATCATGAGATGAAGGGATTGGAACCTAAGCTTTGCACTCATATAATTTACATTAGAGATGATTGTACCCCAATTAGACAGCCACAAAGAAGAATCAACCCTGCACTAAGAGAAATTGTAAAAGGAGAACTACAAAAATTGCTAGATGTTGGATTTATCTACCCCATTTCAGATAGCTAGTGGGTGTCTCCATTGGTGATTGTTCCTAAGAAAGGAGGGAAATGGTGAGTTTTTGTTGATTATAAGGAACTTAATACTACCACCAAAAATGACCATTTTCCTTTACCCTTCATAAATCAAATTTTGGACTCACTTACAAGAAATCAATACTTTTCTTTTCTAGATGGCTTTAGTGGCTATAACTAGATCCACATTGCATCTAAGGACTAGGAGAAAACCACATTTACCTGTCTATGGGGGACCTATGCCTACTCAGAACTCCCATTTGGCTTATGCAACACACTTGCAACTTTTCAGAGGGCAGTCATTAGCATATTCTCAGACATCTTTCATGATTGCATGAAAATTTATATGGATGATTTCACCACTTATGGTGCTAATTTCAATGAAGCATTGGAGAATCTTAGGAAAGTCCTATAGAAATGTGAAGATCACAATCCCTCTCTAAACAGTGAAAAGTGAAGGTGTAGTTCTTGGACACTACATCTCTCACAAAGGAATTCAAGTAAATCTTGCAAAGATTGCGGTAATCACAAATCTACCCACACCTGCAAAACAAAAAGATGTTAGGAGTTTATTGGGACATGCGAGCTATTATAGGTGGTTCAGTAAGGATTTCAAAAAAATAGCAGCACCATTATATACTCTTCTCACCAAAAATGCTAAATTTCAATGGACAGAGGACTATGACAAAGAATTTTTTGATTTGAAGACAACTTTGACTCATGCTCTTGTACTCAAAGGACCTAATTAGGAGCTTCCTTTTCACACCCATACAAATTCATACGACTATGCCATAGGAGCAGTTTTAGGATAGAAACAAGAGCTATTGAAAATTCCATTTATTTTGTTAGCAAAAATTTGTAGGGAGTTGAATTCAACTATACAGTGACAAAAAAAGAAATGTTATTATTGATGAATAAACCCCTGATCATTGGTAGATTGGCAAGATGGTTATTATTGATGAAGGAGTTTGACATAACCATTTTGGATAAACCAGGGAAGGCCAATGTTGTTGTAGATTTTCTTTCAAGGCCAATTACATCAAAAGACAATCAAGCCATAGATGACTCTTTCCCTAACAAGCATCTAATTTCCATCAGTGTACAAACACCCTAGTATGCTAACATAGCTAATTATCTAGTCACAGGGAGAGTTTCTCCTCACTTCTCTCCAAAAGAGAGAAAGGCGCTCATTGAAAAATATTTTTCTTTTTCATAGATTGTTGGATGTTTGTTTTATACTGGGCTAGACCATGTCATGAGGAGATGCGTGAGAGAGGATGAGACATATGATCTCTTGCATGCATGCTTCAATGAACCATGTGGAGGAAATTTTGTAGCCAAAAGGAGAACAATGGAGATCTTGAACACAAGATATTACTATCCAACACTCCATAAGGATGCAAGAAGGTATACAAAAAAATGTGATTGATGCCAGAGGATGGGCATACCAACCAAATCTGATGAGATGCCACTTTTCCTTCAAGTAGTAATCACTCCATTTGACAAATGGGGACTAGATTTTGTAGGACCCATTGATCTTCCATGAAATGGTAAGTCTTGTATCTTAGTTTGCACTAATTATGTAACTAAGTGGGTAGAAGTTAAGGCCATGAAGCATGCAAGAGACAATAAGGTTGTTGAATTTATTTATGAGGAGATTTTCACAAGGTATGGAGTTCCAAGAGAGATAGTGACTGTTCAAGGGGCTCAATTCACATCAACCCTTGTTGCAGCACTGGTCAATGAGTACAACATAAGACACATGAAGTCTACTCCTTATCACCCCCAAGCCAATTGCCAAGTTGAGGTGACTAACAGGGAGATTGAAGCCATCCTGAGCAAAATAGTGGTTGTTCATAAAAAGGGTTGGGAAAACAGGCTGCCAGAAGTTGTTTGGGCCTATAGGACAACCTGAAGACAACTGCAGGCTTCACTCATTTTGAGTTGCTGTATGGAAAAACAGCCATGATGCTCATTGAATTTGAACGTAAGACTCTTAGGACTATAGTAGAGTTGGGGATCGATATCTCTCAAGAATAGAGAGAAAGAATCATGTAGCTAAATGCTTTGGATGAGATAAGGAGAGCAACCTTGCATCACACAGAGGTAGTGCAAAATTAGAGAATTAGGTGGCATGATAAATTCATAAAGGACAAGAAATTCCAACTAGGAGATTGGGCCTTGCTCTATGATTCAAGATATTAGGATAATGTAGGAAAATTGTAGACAAGGTGGCTAGGACCATATGAGGTTGCTAAAGTCTACCCCAATGGTGTTGTTCATCTCACTACTATTGACCTAGTTAGATTTAAGTTGCTTGTCAACAGTCATTGCCTCAGATTGTATCACAAGCCAACTCCCAAAGAAGATTTGCTGCAACAATTCACTCAACATGCAACACCTGAGCTTCCTACAGCTGAGGGAAGTGGACCTAGTGTCCTTCCTTCTGGTTAATTAAGGTATGTACTTGTCATAATAAAGAATTCCACTTTTGTGGGAGTTCACTTCTTCACCCATCCACCCATCTGCCCATCCATCTCCACCTTTCTCTCTCTTCCATCACTTCATTCCACTGCACCTCATTCCACCTCATTTTCATTAATTGCTCAACTTATTTCTTAAAAGGCGACTGGTACTTTCTCCACAATATTTGCAACAAATCTCCACAATATATGCATTCATTTAATTGCTATGAATTAATATGGACATTCACCATAGCATGTCATTCTTCCCTATCCCTATTAAATCATCCTTACCACCTCGCATGTGAGGACACATGCTCAAATTTAGGTTGGGAGGGAATATGTGAGTACTTTTCCCATGTTAGGGTTAGAGATGGCAGATCTAACAATTAAATGCAGATTTAATAAACAAAATAGAGAAACTAAAACATGCACAAAATAAATCATAACACATAATTTAACGTGGTTCACCCAATCTGGGCTACATCCACCAAACCGCAGCCATCCAATACTTTTATTATCCAGTGAAAAACCTATTACAATCTTGCGAATAATCATGTTTTTCATCATACAGTAATACCCATCCGAACCCCTTTTTAACAAGCTTAGAAGCTTCAAGATTTTTGGTTCTACAAAATCGGACAGGGGGCCAGGGTGTACAGTATACCATGGGCTATACAATATAGCTTGATCAGTTGCCACATACCAACAATCTCCCACTTGG
>VDFB02058242.1:234128-244186 GCA_007258455.2 Sequoia sempervirens
CCGCCCTCATTCTCAACCAAGCTTCCATTTTTAAAAGTTTCAAATACTTTTAGATTTCTGCCTAAGGAAATAAATCCATACCTTTCTAGTTGTATCAATGAATGTAACATAATACGAGAGCCACCAAGATACTTTTGAGTCGTCCCCATACATCCGTATGCACAAGCTCCAATTTCTCATCTTTCTTTTGCTTCCCATCCTTGAGAAAACTTACTCTCTTTTGTTTTCCATACACACAACTTTCACAGAAATCCATATTAATACATTTTAGACCTGGTAAAACATTATTTGAATGAAATACTTTCATACCTTTTGCACTCATATGCCCAAGTCTATTATGCCACAATGTTGATTCAGAATCCACAGCAACTATATGATCTTCTACCTACTGAACTGCAACAACTGTTCCTGAACATTGATATTTTTCTGTAACAATTAAAGTAGAAGGAACAATATGACTTGTACAAAGATATAAGGTGCCTACTTTCACACCTTTTGCTACCACTAAGGCACCCTTTGTAACTTTCCAATTTTTATCACTAAATGTAACGACACAACCTTCATCATCTAGTTGCCCTGCTGAAATTAAATTTCTGCTTAACTTTGGAACATGCCTTACCTCACGTAGTAGCCAATGATTCCCATTCTGCAACTTAATCTTGATTCTTCCCTTTCCAACAATCTGACAAGGTTCGTTATCTCCTAAATAAACCAACCCAAAATCCCCTTGGACATAATCAAGAAAATAACTTCTATGGGGGGTAGCATGAAATGAAGCCCCTGAATCTAACACCCAAGAATCATGAACATTATCAAGGGAAAGAATCAAAGCATCCTCATCAGATTTATTACTTACCACATTTGCCTCTTTACTTCCTTCCTTTTTGTCTCCTTCTTTATTTTTCCGAGACCAGCAATCTTTCTTCAGATGACCCGGCTTACCACAGTACTAGCAATCCCTCTTGTCTCTAGATTGAGACCTTTTGTTCTTCGATTTTCCTCATGACTTCCCATGATTTCCATAATTGTTTCCTCTCTCCTTTGTTCTGCCCCTGCTTTCTGCATTCAAAACACTGCCTGATGTGGATGCTCCACCAGAGCTTTTCCTACGGATTTCCTCACTCAAAATAACACCAACAACATCATCAAATTTCAATGTATTCGAACCAGAAACAGAATTGCTAACAGCCATTACCAAGCTATTCTAGCTTTCAGGAAAAGAACACAAAATCAAAAGAGCCCTAACTTCTTCATCAAAATTTACTTTTACAGAAGTTAATTGACTGGTGACCGTATTAAACTCATTTAAATGATCAGTAACTGACCCACCTTCTACCATTTTCATATTAAATAAATGCTTCATAAGAAATACCTTATTTGAAGCAAAAGGCTTTTCATATAACTTTTATAGGGTTTCCATCAACTCTTGAGTTGTCTTTGCTTTTGTAATATTGAACGCCACTGTTTGTGCTAGGCACAAATGAATACTGCCAAGAGCCTTTCTATCCAACATCTCCCAGTCCTCATCTAACATTGCTGCAGGTTTCTTGGTTTTCCCTTCCAATGGACGCCATAAATCCTTTTGATAGAGATAGTCCTCCATCTGCATCTTCCATAACCGATAGTTCTACCCATTAAACTTCTCAACCTTCTTACCCTCGTCTGCCATTGTTCCCACTCAGCCATGAGACTCCCACTCAACCGTGAGATCTTTCCTACAGACGATAATCGAAACACAACCTGCTCTGATACCACTTGTTAGGGTTAGAGATGGCAGATCTAACAATTAAATGTAGATTTAATAAACAAAACAGAGAAACTAAAACATGCACAGAATAAATCATAACACAGAATTTAACGTGGTTCACCCAATCTGGGCTACATCCACCAAACCGTAGCCATCCAATACTTTTATTATCCAGTGAAAAACCTATTACAATCTTGCGAATAATCACATTTTTCATCATACAGTAATACCCATCCGAACCCCTTTTTAACAAGCTTAGAAGCTTCCAGATTTTTGGTTCTACAAAATTAGACAGGGGGCCAGGGTGTATAGCATACCATGGGCTATACAGTATAGCATGATCAGTCACCACATACCAACATCCCATGTGTCAGTCCATACTGGTCTACGTCAGCAAAATTTAAATCGAGTCAATTTAAATTCTGAGTAAGATGACAACTTGTACGTTCAAGACCAACTGGGCTAGCCTTTGATATGCCTCCACAGGAAAGCCCTAAGTCTAGAGAAATATTCCAAGGGGACACAAAATCTCCAATGGGGTAGGTGAATGTCGAGGAAGAGGATATATTTGAGAGAGCAACAAACATAACACTAGAAAATCTTGTTGATATTGCAGAACAAGTTGAGAATCAAGGGTAAGAGGAAAATCAATATTTCCTACAACAAGAGATCCTACAACATTGAGCAAAAATAGGAACAAGAAGCCTTGGAACCCGAATTGGAGAAACAATCAACACCCCTGCAACCAGAGTTGACTGAACAACCCGAATCCCTGAAGCTGGTAGTATATGGGGAGCAAGCATCAGTGCCAGGAAAAATGCTGGTAGGAATACATAAACCCCCTTCTTTTTCAATGCACATGGTAGCTATGCATTTATGGAAAGAGATGCAAAGAAGAGAAGAGGAATAGAAAGAAGAGAAATGTAGGATGAAAAAGGAAATTCAAAAGAAAGATGAGGAGATTGCAGACAAGGATGCAAAAATTGCCACTTTAAAGAAGGTGGATGATATGGTAGCCTTGGTACCCCAGATAGTAGAATGTAGGGCCCCTCCAAGAGTCTATGCTTTGCATTTGAAGGAGGAATATATTTCTTTTAAGTTGGCAAGGATTGTCTCAAGTTTGAACCCTTCCATTGAGACTCCTATGGAATTTTTCAATGCTTATTAGATTGCTTCCCCTGAGATGAAGAATTTGTTGTGTGAATTCTATTTACACAATTATGTTGTGACTCAAGACCGTGATTGGAACCCACTGTTATATGTTGGGGATTTCTAATTAAGGGAATTTATGTCCTGGGTACAAAATGAGATTAGTTGGGGACAACAATATGGGGCTTATAAGCAATTGGAATCCAACATCCCTCTGCCCATCAAGGCTGAATTAGGAAATCCAGGGGACATTTACTAGGAGTGGCGCAGAATGCTTCTCAGACCTAGCTATGGTAATAAGATTATGCCTTGGATAGAAGCGATCTACAGTGAGTGTGAGGTGAAGGAAAAAGAAAAAGAGGAAACTATGAAGAGATACCTATCACAAAGATGGAACAACCTAACTAATGAGATAAAGCAATTTGAGCCCCACTCTATACAAAACTATGCTGAAACACTTAAAATAATTGACAAATATATACAGATTGGGAAAACAAAAGGATGATTCTGGCTCCCACTAACTTTTCAGCTGCCCATCCTGATGTGGCCCATGCTAAATTACAAGTTTTACCACTATGATATTGCTGCAGGGTATGTGCAGGATCATCATGGAAAAAACAGGCCCTTAAGTGGCAATGAAAATTTCAGAAAAATCAGAGTTAGGAAACTTGACATAAAAATTTGAATAAGTTATCTATATTATTTCAAAAATATGTAAGAATAGAATCCGTGGAAAATTTAATGTAGTTTCTAAACTACTAAGTTTTTAAAAGTCTATTTAATTCCCATTTCAATGTAAGTAGTGCAAATTTCCGTAGGTGTCTGTCGACCACCTAACCACAATAAAATGATAATATTTTTATAATGGCCCCGGATATAAATTAGAGGGACTCATGTCGGATGTGTGTATATTTTTTTGTAATTTTTTCCAAGTAAATAATTAATTATAGATTTTTATTACAACTTTAAAATATAAAACTCAGTATGTCGACCACCTTAACTTGGTCAAAATTCATAAGAGAATTCATTTTTTTAATCCTATAGTGCTCTGGCATAGAATGTGATTACATATTTTGGATTCAAAATATGAAGTCTACGTTAAGAAAGTTATAGATATTTTTCCAATCAACCTATCCATCCCGGGTCGTGGTCCTAATAGGTAGATATGGTATTTATTAAATTCAAAAGTAAAGCATAATTTATATTGGTGGAAAGCTGAGAATCTCCTTTAAAAACCCTTTTCGTTTCATCAATTTTGGGTAAAAAAAATGTCGTCGGCCACATGGGCTGAGGTGGGATTGTGGATTCTGGGGGATTGGCATGTCCGGCTCCGTCTGTGTCAGGGCTGTCGGGGTCGGGATCTCCATTTCCATGTCCGGATATCCATTCCATCAGACTCCTCATTTGTTTTCTCTTTTCTTATCCATATTTATTATATTTCTCCATTCTCCTGTATATTATATTATTATATTTATTTCTCTTCCGTTCTTCTGCCATGCCACCTCTCTTCTCTCAAATA
The DNA here is from genome assembly GCA_007258455.2 of Sequoia sempervirens. Lineage (NCBI taxonomy): Eukaryota > Viridiplantae > Streptophyta > Pinopsida > Cupressales > Cupressaceae > Sequoia > Sequoia sempervirens. The sequence goes on from VDFB02058242.1 coordinate 238,544, forward strand.
CTCTCTTTCGTCTCTTCTTTCCTGGCTCAATATTATCTCTTTCCTCTCTCTCTCCTCTCCACTCCTTTGTCTCTCCACTGCCAGCCTCTTGGTCTCTTCCTCCACTCCTCCACTGGGTTTCTCACTTGTGTGTGCTGTCTCTCCTCCTGGTCTCAGGATCCTTTCCTGGCCACTTGGCCTTCCGCATTTCCTTCTCGGTCTCGGCTTGGCCTCCACCTCCGGCCTGGGGTTGTCTGTGTCCATCCTCCTGCCCGGCCTGGGGCCCCAGGCCACTCCGGGTCTCACTTGGGGTCCTCCTCCATGTCTCCATGCCGCCGGCCATGCCATTTCCTCCTCCACTCTCCACCTCCGTCTCACTCACTCCTCACTCCTTGGCCTTGGCCATGCGTCATTCGGCCACTCTCCACCTCTTGGGTTTCCTCACTCACTCCACTCCACTCCTCTCTTTGGCCCTGGCCGCCGGCCAGCCGGCCACCTCGTCCTCCTGGCGCATATGCGCCGGCCATGCCGTTCGGCTCGGCCATGCTGGCCTCTCTCCTGGGTCGTCCTTGTGCGTCTTGGCCATGCGGCTTGGCGGCATTTCCGGTCTCACCGGGTCGTCTTGGCCTCTTCCACGTCTTGGCCTTGGCCATGGCCGCCGGCCAGGTCCTCTGTGTCTCTCCTCTGCCTGGCCAAATGGGATCCTCCGATCCTCTATCTCTTCCTTGACCATTCATTGATCGAGGTCTCTCCTCCTCTATCTCGGATCCTTACCTCCTACCACTTCTCCCTCTCTTAGGTCTTTCTATCACTCACTCACTCCCTTTATCCTTCTCCCCTCTACCCTTAAACCCTTAACCCTTAACCCTTAACCCTTAAACCCTAAACCATTGAACCATCTACCCTCTACCCTTAACCCCACCTCCCTCTATCTCTCTCCCACTCCCTCCCTCTCTCCCTCTCTAAACTCTCTCCATCCTACCCCCTCTCCCTCTCTTAGGTCTCTCTCTCAATCCCTCTGTAATGTCCCCGTCTCAAGCTTGACCTTTTCAGTGACCGTTGGCCTATTCTGGAGACCCGTAGGCTAGTCAGAAGGTAAAATTAGGGTTTCCTATTTTGAAGGATGTCTTTTCTCAGAGTTGATGGATTCAATGGCAGATTCTTTCTGGGTTTTCAGAGAGCTTCGCAATGGTATGTTCTTCTTGGCTTTCTGAGCATCTTCAGGAATTTACTATTTTTAGTAAATTCTATTTCTGGCAGTTTTACAGTTGGGTTCAGCATGGTTGACTTCCTACTTCAGTTTGGTCAGTTGGCTTGCTCATTTATGGCTTCGGGGCACATTTGGAGAGATAAGTTGAGCTATTTAATTAAAGTCACGTTTTAAATGTTATAATTTAACGTTGACCCCTTAGCCTAGCTTCTTCACTTTAAGTCTTTTTAAAAGATGTTCTTTAAGGGTGGCGCTTCATTAAAGAGAATTAATTATATCTTTTATGAAGTTTATTATAAGCTTAAAGTGGATGCCATTTTCAAGGAAAGATTAAAATGATATTAAAAGACAAGTTGCTTGGAAAAGTGGGACGCCACCTATGGAGGAATTAGGGTTTGACTCAAAAGAAAAGGTTAGGGTTTCGAGATGAGTCAACCAAAAATTATAAAAGGGAGCCTTTGATCATCATTGGATCATCTTTTGTCTACAGTATTGTTATGCTGCCAGTTTGGCTTTGGAACTGCTTCGAGGAATGAAGGCCTCCTAGCTCGGGCATTGCTTCTTGCTTGCAATACAACAACTAGTGGTGAAATAGTCTCGTTTGTGAGTTTGCATTTACTTGTGTGCATTGTAATCAGCTTGTGGTTGTCTAGATCAGATTCTTGCATATTAGATAATTTCCAGTTATTGCATTTTTAGCTATAGCAGATTATTGTTTCTATTCGTAAATCAAAAAAGACAAAAATATTGCTTCTAGGTATTGTCTTATTCTTTCTGTTTGTAGAGGCCGACCCTATTTCCAAGGTTATAGAATTTAAAGTGAAGGCTATAATTTTTAAAGGAAAATCGCCCCTTTCTGCTGGGCCGTACTTTTCAGCTTGTCTTGGGAATTGTGCATTAAGTGATAGTTGCATTTTAAGTCTATTTTTGGTTACTAGTTTGAGCGCCATCATACTAGGAATATTGTGCATCAGAGTTCATTTCTTTTGAGTAAGTTATAAGTGAGATATGAGCATATGGGTAATTTCATAGGTTGCTGGTTTGAAACTTAAAATGCAGATTTGAGAAAATCAGAACAGAAGTATTATTTCGGTCCTTGTGAGAGTTACTGATTTGGCGTCTTGAATCAAGCCAAGGGGAGTTCTTAATATGTTGTAATACTAATATTTCCAATTCCTACGTTCTTGGCAGGCGAATGATCCCTCATTTTGTAAACTGACAGTAGTACTGGCAGTGATTCTCAACTTGTTCAATTCTGATTTGTAATACTCACTTTCATTGGGAAGTTATTTTGTAATAGTTACATCTCTGCCCTATGGTAGCTACTTTCCCACTCTGGGTTAGAAAGCACATTCTGGGTGTAGAGTACTTTCAGCATTTCAGTTATTTCTTTCAAGTATTGTAATTTGTTATACTCCGCCATATGGTCGCCCCTCACTCCATCCTGGATTGGGTAGCACATACTTGGTGTCGAGTTCCCTTTCAGCACTTAGTGTAGAAGATCCTTTGACCATATGCTCGCCATCATCGGCGCCATTCTTGGTTAAAGTTCCCGCATAAGCAATTTGTTTTAGATCCTCTGACCAATGCTCACACCTTGCCCACATCGGGATCCTTGTGTACATTCTGGTTAGAGTTGCTTCAGTACGTTTTGGTTTAGCTGCTAACCTTAACGGGTGCATTTGTTTGTAATTTGTAATTTAAAAACGAAAAAAATTGGCTCAAAATATTTCATCCTCTATCTCTCTCCCCTTAACCCTCAAACCCTCTACCCTCTCCCCTTAACCCTCCCTTCCTTTATCTCTCTCACACACTCACTCCATCTATCTCTCTCCCTATACCCTTAACCATAAAACCCTAAACCCTTATAACCCTCTACCATAAAACCTTAACCCTTAAACCCTCTACCATATACCCTAAACCCTAAACCTTTAACCCTTAAACCCTCTACCATCTCTACCATCTACCATTATCCCTTAGGTCTATGTGTGCACAAATCGGATATCCAATTTGTAGAACTAAAATTATACCGTTACAAGTATCGTAAATTTTTTTCAAATGAATCGGATATTAGATCATAATGGATATTGGATTTGCGGGCCATAGAAAAGCCCCATGTGGGCCGTTTTGTGCATTCCAACAACCCTACATTCTGTTTGCAGGCGACACACACGCAGTTTCAGACAGGAAGAGACAAAGATCAACTTTTTGGAGCATCTTTTGTTGAAATTTTTCATAAGTAATGATTTTTAGCATCTTTTATGAGGTATAATGGGGAGCAACAGTCGTCGGAAGCAAAAACGTAAGAGAAAGCTTACAAAAGAAGAAATTGAAGCATATAGACAAAGAGACAGAGAAAGTCATAGGAAGAGAAGACAAGGTATGTTAAATATTGGTGAACCTAACCCCTATGGTCTTTCAAGTGAAGAGGAAATTGAAGATGTTCAAGGTGAAAATGTTGGAATTGAATATGATGAACATGATATTCAAATTAGGAATGGAATTATTGAAATTGATAATGAAAATGTTCAAGTTGAAAATTTTGGATTTGAAGATGTTGAATATGATACTAAAATTGGGAATGAAATTATTCAAATTGAAGGTGAAAATGTTGGAATTGAAGATGTTGAACATAATATTAAATGATATAAATTATATTTCCATAAAATTATGAGAAAGCGAAGAACCTTGTATGGAAGAAGACATATTCAATTTCAGACCAAAGAACCCCTAAAAGGTTACTTGAATTTGATAAATTTTATTATAAACAATTTTGAAACTAAGAGAGGTCAACATGGGTTGTAGGCTAGAGACTTTTTGAACCCATTTTGATGGACTTGACAACAATGCCAAATTTTTGTACAATTGCTAAAGATGCAAAAGATGAGACCTTTACTAGCCAAATTGAAGATTCGTGTGAACAAGAAGACTAAAAAAAAATTCTATTATTGTCAAAAATATTTTTAATGCTCTCAAGTCTATTGGAAAAAGTAACAAGGAAAAGGATAAGAGAGCTGCTCAGAGAGTCATTACAACTGCCCTAGTAAGCCATAAATTGAAAAAGGCTTACTTTATGAGACAAACTTGTATTGATTTTGACATAAATCATAAAACTTTGGATAGAGCACTTTCAAGAAGAGAAAGAATAGATGTCCTCTTCAAAATGATACATGAGATTTTTCTGGGAGGCTTCCACGTGTTGATAAGAAGCTAACCGATAATGTAAAGCAGGTAATTCAACAATTTTGGCATGATAACTCTAGAGTATCACCCAATGCAAAGGATTTTTTAAAGTTAAGAATTGGAAATTGAGACCGTACACCATATCCTAAACATTTCTTGGAATCAAGCCAAACAATGTTGTTCAAAAAATTTATTGAAACACATAAAAATATGGAAATCTCGCAAAGGACTTTTGAGGGTTTGAAGCCATTTTATTGTGGGCCTCTTAAGATTCGTAATACTTGTTGTTGCAAATACCATGTGGAGCTTTCAATGTACCATGAGCTATTATGCTATATCTGTTCTACTTTGCATACTAATGAAATGTTGCAGGAGTGTGGTGCAATTCATCTTCCTCTATCATCAAGGGACTTGCTAGATCTATATTTATGTTCTAGAGATGATGGTTGCTTTTTCTATAGAAATGATTGTTTAAATCCAAAGTGCTCACAATGTGGTGGCTTGTCAAAGTTTGTTCAATGTTTTCATGAGAGTTCCAAACATGAATTTGGAAAGAAGATTGTTGAGAAAAAGAGATATGAGATAGTCAAATATACTTTGCAAAGTGGAGGGGAAGGTTCTAGATGTGAGTTGGTTACAAAAGAATGCAGTGTTGCTGATTTTATTTCAGATTTTAAGGACAATCTTTTCTACAAGTATGCAAGGCATAGTCATAGGTCTCAGTGTTTGGATCAACAACTTAGGATGTGTAAGGACTCTTTTCCAATTGGCAATATTATATCAATGGTTGATTTTACAGAAAACTACACATTGCAACCACAAAATGAGGTACAATCTCAGTATTAAAATTCCATTCAGATTGCTATTTTTGTCCACATAACGTTTAGACATGCACCTAATAGTACAGAGGAGGATCGAAAGATAATCAAAGAGTATCATCTTTATATGAGTGATGATAGATCTCATTAGATACAGGTATGTCAACATTGTTTCAGAATTTTTGAGTTCTTGCAAGGCATGATATACTTGGGCGACATCTAATTTGGTGAGATAATTGCCTTGAGTCAATTCAAGAATGCTCGTATGTTTTATTGGTTAAGGTAGAATGCATGTAGAGAGGTCTACCTCATATTTGGAGTTTTTTTTAAGCTAGACATGGGAAAGGGGAGCATGATGGAGCAGGTGCATGCGTAAAGAGAGCTCTAGTTAAGGAGCAATTGAAGATTTTAGGAGCAAAATTCAGTGATGCACATTCTATAGTTGATTGGTGT
>VDFB02058242.1:244286-278633 GCA_007258455.2 Sequoia sempervirens
AGGTAACTCCCCTCAAAGAAATAGATTTATACATCCTCAACAAATATTTTAAGTGAAGAAAATTTCTTTCTATATAAATGTTTTGATGTAGATATCTACAATTTTCTTTGGAATTAGAAAATAGTGAATATTAATGACCTACTACTAAATCAACTCTTTAATGTAGTGCATGTGGATCTTAATATTTTTGGTTCAATGATCGATGAATTGGGTTCTATAAGATTTGTATAGAACTCATCATAATAAATGGAAAATGTATATAATGAAAAGTGATGCCATTTAATTAGTGAGAATGTGATAAATATAGATGGTTTTGGTGGAAACATTCATTTCCCCTTTTGCAACAAGTCATGCTTTGAATTTATGAACTAATCCATCCACTAAAATATTGGTCCAAGATATCCATTGACATAAAGAAATATTCCTTCCCTTAACAAGGGGGACAAGATCCAATGTGTGGTTCCTCATCTAGAACCTATACTCCTACATTCTTGATTCCCACTAAATTGATTGATGCCTCTTGAAATGATTATGGATAATAAAAAAAGGGATATAAAATATATGGCTGCACTAAAACTATGATCTATTCTTCTACATGTTTGGAGGATCCCCAACAAGGTCAATAGTTTCTTATAAAATTTATTTGGATTACAATGTTAATGCAATAGGAGAAGAATGGGGAGATTACTTATCCTCAAAATAGTGACTAGAAGGTGGAGGTTACAAATACTCATCATCACTCTATTATTCAATGTGCATGGATGTGAATCCTTATTATAAAAAATGTCTAGAAGGATTGAACCCTTAGAAATGTTGCTATTGATACCAAGGGAACTCAATGTGAATGTAGATGGTGGAGAAGTATTTGAGGTACTACTAGGAGAACTCTCCTCAAACCAAACACTTCTCTCCTCATTAGTGACATAATGAGTAACTTGATATCCCTTAACACCATCTAGATATCTCACAAATATCTAGGGATTACTCTACATATCCATAGCCTTATGTTTCTTTAATGGAATGTGGGCCACCCACCCAATTAGGATAGTTCCATAACATTTGAATTGTTTTACAATGGATTTTTCATTGCTCCAAGCTTCATAAGGAGTTTACTTTTTTTGAGGCTTTATAGGGAATATAATTCTAGATGTAGTTCACATTGTTAATATCTTTTTCTAAATACTATGATGCAAATAATCATTAGTGGATCATATCATTAATCATCTCCTTTAGTTATTTGATTTTACTTTTCCACATAGTTTTGTTGAGGGTTATATGGAATTGTGCACTACAAATCAACATCCTCTTAAGTGGAAAAATACTCAAACTAGTGATTGGCATACTAATCACCATTATGTGGAGAAATTTGATGGTTTTCTTGGATTATTTTTTAGCAATTTATTTGTATCTTGAAAGCGCTCAGACATCTCACCCTTCTATTGAAAGAAGTGACCCATGTATATTGAGAAAAAGTCATCAAATGAAGTTTAGGACATATTTGGCCTTCCTAAATGAGAGATGTGGAAAATTCCTATGTAGATCTATATGAACCAACTCATGAATCTATGTATCTCTCTATTATTTTCCTTCAAGTTAAAATGTTTGCTCAAAATAGAAGCATGGAAAAATCCATTAGAAAAGTGGACTTTAGGTAATCTTGTAACCATGCTTTGCTAGCTCAACAATTGTAAATAGTGGTAGTTCAAGTGATGAAACCTCTCATGCCACATTTACTCACATCATTTTTGTGAGTAAGAAATGTTTTTGGAGTATTAGGAACAATGCGTGAAAAGGAACAAGGTCAAGATTAGTGATTTTCTCTCATAATTACCCCTTATAGTGTCATTCCAAAACTCTTTAAAGATCAGTGAATTAGGAGAGACCTCAACTTTCTTATTGGAACTAGTGTGAGTGATATGATATACTAATAGGAGATTAGAGAACACATAGTGCATATTATACAAAACATCACATAATGTTCCCTTGTACACATGTCGATAGACTCTCTCTTGCATACATTGACTAAAGAGTCATCACCCATCAAAATCTACATCATTGAACAAGGGTCCAAAAATATGAACTCATCTTGAGACATTTTATATCCATGTGATATGAAGCACTAGAGTCAAGCATCTATGTCCTATAAGATGAAATAACAACTATTGTCATGTTTTTTCTTTTCCCTTAGAATTTGATTTGGAAAACCCAACATGAGATGAAATCTTAGCAAAGGTATATGGAACATTGATATTATTCTTCTAGAGAATGTGTGTTAGGTGATCTATTTGTTTCTTCATGCATTTGTGAACTCATCATGATCATATTTCTTATAGTATGAATAATTGACCCTTTTTTTCTCCTAATTGTCATGCTTAGAGGAAGTCTCAAATTTTTCTTTGAAAGCAATGAATTTTTTTTTAATTCTAGATAATGTTTGTGTGTTATATTTGAGATTGTTGTTCTATTTCCTTTTCTTGTTGCAAGGAGTCTTTTGTTCATTAGTGTCTTCTTTACAACCAAGGCGTGTGATTATGAAGACTCCAAGGTGTGCATCTAAATAAGATTTTTCCTAGTGAGTGTAACCACAAAATCATCAAAGGAAGGCAACTTAAACCTAGATAATAGAGTAGCCATATAAACATGAAAGTTAGAAAAAAAAATTAGTTAGGTCCAAGCTTAGAAAGGACATTGAGAACCTATTGAGTGTTTCTTTTCTCACTTTTACATGCTTTGACTATCTTTTTGAAGAATTAAATAATGTGATAAAGTCTTATATATTGTCAAAATTATAAGAATCAAAACCAATTAGTTCATTCCCTTAAAAATGATCCCTAAAATAATGATGACAATATATTTCAAATATTTATAACTATATTAAAAATATATGTAAAAAAAAATAAAGAAAATAACCAAACAAATAAAACCAAAAACTTCATTACACATGTTATCAATATAATGCCAATATTTTTATCAATATTGGATCAATAGTTGTGACTTTAAAGTTGTTAGTGTTGATGATGACTACTCAAAATTAAACAAAATATATTCTTTTGATCTAAAAAGCAACCAATCATGTGATTCCACATCAGCGCTCAATAAAACATGCTTGAATGCACAAGTATCGGTCTCACTTTTTTTTGGTCCTTTTTGGACACCTTGACAAAAAGCATGTTGATGTGGCATCATATTTGATGATGTGGCCCTCAAACCTTAGTTATAAGCAGGGGACTTGCCAAATAAGCTGTTGTAAAAAATTGGGAGTGATTTGAAATTTCCACATAGGATAATTAGAAACACAAAGTTAGGGTGCACAACTACTAGGTACACCTGAGTTGGCCTAACGGAGAAGAAATTGTAATCTTGAGAGAGAGGTCACAAGTTCAAATCTTGCAGGGGGTAAGGTATGTATACCTCGTATTGTGGAGCACGAGTTAGGTGCCTCCCTCATTGGGAGTACGAGGAGTCCCATATACTGTAAGCCATCTGTAGACCCAAAAACAGACCGCCTGAACTATAAAAGGACCTTTCCTTTCCTTTCCCCTAGGATTTTCAACTACTGGGTCTTCTTCCCTATTCAATGGTTGCATTCTAATGTGACACCAACTGGTCCAGTCTGCGCGGGAGAGTTGCTGCCACAGTTTGTACGCGTAACAAGTTCAAATAAAAGCTACCGTTAGTAACAAACTTAGTACCCTGTGAGAGTTCACTGGGCTGGCAAATGAAATGAATATTGAGAAGGGTGGATGGTGGCATTGACTGGTGGGAAGAGACAGGCACGTCAGCGGAACAGTCGCGGGCGGAAGAGGAAGGCAGGCAGAAAGTGGCAAAATGCCGGAGAAGCGCTGGCCGCTGGCATTGACAGGTCGGAAGGGACATGCATGTCAGTGGAAGGAAGCTACAAAATGGCAGCTCAGTGGAGCCAACATGGAGTATGTAAGTTTCAAATTATGTTTCTTGGAGTCCAAGGATAGTATACTCAACCTTTCATGGATTTGAAGCATGTCTAGGTAAGTATACTCTCATTTTAAAAAAAATAAAATTAAAAAGTAGGTGTCATTTTGAAAAACAAATAGTATTTTCCCTCCAAACTTTGGATTTAAGCAAAGGACATCTGACTAATATTGACTAATATTGCTTTGATTTATGAATTTGTAAAATATTAAAAAATAAAGTTCATAATTTGATAGATCTTTTAGATTTAGAAAAGATAAATAGTTTGAAAGGTTATGAATATTTTTCAATATATATTTATTAAAAATTTAAGCATAGTATATATTAAAAAATAGTAATAATTACCTATTAAAATTATAACAAGACATAAGAAAGCCTTTTTATTTTATTTAATTCGGTTGTAAAATTTTTTATAAGCTTCAAGAACAAATTCATCAAAAATTTTAAGATAACAATAAATATGTGATTTTGCAAGTTTTAAGACTCTCACTTGCCTTATTTCAAGGTACTCCCAAGAATTTTTTTGAAGGGAATCCATATTTGAACTAGAAACATCAACACTTTTCCATCCACATCTAAAATCTAGTCTCAAAGTTAACATTTTTCATCTACTATTTTGTTTTTGCCATTATCACTATTCATTCCATCACGATCTCACACTCTCCCATCTTATTTATAATAAAATGATTACTAATTAAATTGCTAATAATAATGAAAATCATTTTATTACACCTCCAAATTAAAACTTACAAGTTTATCCAAACCCATTCCCCACTCATTCCAATAATAGAGGTGCAACAGTCAACTCATATGGACCATTCTACTTTGACTGATCATAATATTAATTCTTGGGTTCAAGCATGTAAGAATACTTTTGTGAAAATGGTATATTCTCAAGATACATATTCTTCCTCATATTATTCTATTGGTCACATTTTTAGATGAGGATTAAATCTACAAATAACCATTGTGTTCTATTATATGTGGTAGGCCAAATGCAAGACAAGATTAATGGTGACATTCTTATAAATTATATATGATAATTTAACTTGTATATTAGAGATTTTTTATAAAACTTGAATCCAAATTCTTAATATGCCTATTCAAGAGTATCGTTGAAGATGACTAATGGAATATTAAATCATACTTTGGGTTGTGTTATTTTAACTCTTATAGTTATACCTAGAGAAAATTATTATGTCGTGTTATTCTCACTTTCAATAGATTTTATATAGTACTTGGTAAAACGTGGTTGGAACACTTGAGAGTGTGTACAATTTATCTATATAAATAAATTATTTTACTTTAGATACTTGCATATACACCCCCAAGGAACCTCCTTATGATAAATATGTTCTATATAAGATAACACATGTGATCATATGAAGCATACTCTACCACCTATACTACCTAAGAAGAATAAGGTATAAATATTATTGCAAAAAATAATTTAAATACTATTATTCATTGCCTCTATGGTACAAACTATTATTATACAACCACTCTAAGGATATAATAAAAATGAAAAAATAAAGAAATATTTAATATTTTACTTATTGATAGTGTTGAAGTGAATAACCAAGATCTTCAATCTGCAACACCAAATAACCTCCATACACACAAGAGAGAAGCAACAACATAAGATTTTAGTGGACCAAAAAAGAATATAATATGGTACAAGATTCCCAAGATGTAAAATATGCAAGATAAACCTTCAATGTAATTAGATTTCCACAATCCATATGAATTTAAATCTAATTGCTTTTGAATTTGATTGTGTGGACTCTTTTTTCATCACAAGATCCAGAAGCAATTAGATTTAAAGATAAACCTTGCTTATAAAGGGTGTTAGGATTTACAAACAAGATCATAACAACAAAAACCTTGTGCTTCTACAAAAACACACTTACACACAATGATTTAAAGCCTAATCTACATTAGAGTTAATTTGAATGTACACAATGACCTTGCTTAAATAAGCAAGGAAGATGCAATCCACCTATCATATGGATTGACAAGTGCCCCATGATGTGGCACAAATGAGTAAACAAGAGTCCTATAGGTGTCAACTTATGGATCACTAGGAATGTGCAAACCAACAACCTATTTGGCCATTATCAACCTTGATTCCAAGTGTTGAGTGACCTTTGAGGTGAGATGGAAAGTCTTCCAACCTCAAAGAGGTAGCACATGAGGTTTACCAAATAACTTGGTAACCTATATAGGTCTAGAAGGTTGCACATTCAATTAGACAAGATATTGTCTAACCTCATCAACCTAAGTACACTTAAGTATAGTGAATAGATAAATTATTCACTCTAACAACCCCCTTAAGTGACACTTGGGGAGATCACAAAAGTGAAAATAGATAGAAATGGGTTCTGGCTATGAGGCCATGTTAGGTACCCATGTACAAAGTTTCTCATAAAGTGGAGTAAAGGAGAAAACCCTGTGGGAATAAATGTCCTCTCCAAAAGAAAAATTGAAGGATCTAAGACCTTCTAAAAAGATGTCCCATGATGATAGGAACATCATGATGAAGAAATCCTAAAGCATGTCAAAGTTGTAAAATTTGTCGAAGATGAATTGGTGTTTGCTAGAATAAATGAATCTCCAAGAAATGTAGATCAAGATAAGAGATACAAAATACTACATGAGTGAACATATGAACACTACTCACCATGTAGACAAAGTCAATCAAACTTTGCACAGTTGAAAATACAGATAGTACTATGATTAGGAGTACTAGAATCTCAAATAATATGATCCACTAAAATAATCCCCCATACAAGAGATCAAGATAGAAGGTTCATGAGACCTCCCAAAAAGAAGATTCCTCCACTACTTCATAAAAAGAAGCATTAGCATAACACATCATTATCATAATCCCCCCTTAATGCTAAGAGAATACGTAGACCAACTCAAATCGGGCACAAGAGTGTGCAAGGAATGTAGACCAAGATGTAGGACCAAAAGAAATTGGAAAAGGGTGTGCATCAAGGCACGCACACACGAGGCAAGAATCTTGTGGATTCATTGTTGTGATGGCAAAGCAAGGCAACACACACCATAGGGCGAGAATCATGAGAATCCAAAACTGTGATGCCAAATCAAGGCTGTACACAACTTCCTATTACACTTTATAATTTAGTGTAAGTACAAAATTCCCAAATTCCCTCCCTAAGGAACACATTCAATTTTGTGGCACTTTATATGAGTGCATTTACAAACTTATTTGCTATTGAGTTCTTACAAGTTTATGTCATTTATGCCATGAGGTAGCAATGAAGATATATGTCTTTCAAACCTCAATAATGATAAAAACTAAAAAAGAAACCACCATTATTCAAAATGACCCCCTCGCCTCGCCCCCCCCTTGCCGCCCCCGCCCCCCGCCATTTGTAAATTATTGCAAAACGAAAAAACCCTGATTTTACAATTTATAGAAAAATGTAAAAAACTTGCCTCCATACAACACTTGTCAAATATGGCAAAAAAATTCTCCCCCCCTTACAATTTCAATGTTAGTTCACGGTGAACTGGCAATTTATGCAAAAAATTAACTAAAATTTGATGGGCTCAAATTCAATAAATTGGAGTGATCAAGTCCAATTGTTTTTATGTCACCAAATTCAAAGTTGTTATAAATAGTGACAGTTATCTCATGCAAAGACATCTAAATGCAATAGAAGACAAACACTAACTGAATGCAAATTGTTGAGTGTTTTGAGGAGGTCTCTTTAACACCTCTTGGTGTTAACTGCAAATGGGGTTGCGTGGAGGTTGAGAAGCCATTGGAGATGCTTTAGGTGCTTTAAAAAAGAAGATTGCACCCTAACTTTGCACCTCTCAAAATCCTATGTGGCGATCTCAAATTACTCCCAATTTTATACAACAACTTACTTGGCAAGTCCCCTACTTGTAACTAAGGTTTCAAGTCAACATTATCAAATGTGATGCCACAACATGTTTTTTGTTGAGGTGCCCAAAAAGACCCTAAAAAAGGGTAGATTGATAGTTGTGTACTAAGTTATATAATAGTAGTGCACTAAGTCATGTTTTATTGGTGCATTGATGTGGCATCACATGATTTGTTGCTTTATAGATCTAAATAATATATTTCATTCAATTATGCGTACTCATGATCAACACTCACAATTTTAAAGTCATAAATACTAGTTTTATACTATTAAAAATATTGGACATTAACTCAACAATTGTTATCACAAATATTGGAACATACTCAACTATTGGATCCTCTCCCCTATTAGTTCTACTTCTAACAAAATACTAAACTCTAATACAGCACACATCATGCTTTAGACTTTCAATTCCAAGACCTATTAACTTCACATCCAAAATAACTTTTCATTTCTTTTTTCTTTTTTTCTTTATCATTTATCATTTGAAATTGTTTTATATACTAAAATCAACTGTCCTCTTTAATCTCATTAATTATTTCTATCTTAAAAAAATAAAAATACAATAAAATATATATTCATTAATTAAAATTTACTAATATTAAAAACCAATCCATTAATATACTATTATTTGATTCTACCTAAATCTCACTAATTCCCTGTAAAATGTAAAATATCAAACTGAAATATTAGTGGTTGTACTTTTAACAGTAGTATATAGGTAGTTGTTGTGCTTTTAACAGAGGAATTATTTATGGTGTGCTTTTGACAGAAGTCAATTATATATACTTCACTTCTCTTAAAAGTTCACCTACTAATAGTTTAGTATTGAATTCCTATCCACATCCAACTGGTTCGTTAAGAATTAACAAGCTAGAAGTGTGTGGATATATAATATTGTAGAACATCAGTCGTTGGGCTTTTAACAGAAATGAATGATATTCATAACTACTGGTGTTTTTACTCTGGAGGCTACCACCACCGAAATGACTTAATAAGAATTAAATAGTAGTTTAAGGCTGCCAAAATGCTGTCTCCCAATGTACAAAAATCCATTAAATATAAATAACAAACAAGGATTGTGTGCTAAAAAATAATGGGGGCAGTTGGTCAGCACGCCAGATAAGATATTAATAATAATGGTAGATGGGCCGCACCGTAAAAGAGTTGATTCCACCTGCTTCAATAATGTACATATTACATGTTTCTTAAAATAAAATTCAAGTCAAAGAATAATCCAGAGTGTGAGAGAATCCTAGCAATTTGGTGCTGGAAAAGAAGTTGTACCAATTCCAGAGTCGTAAGCTTCTTACTATATATTTCTGTCTAACCTAACAGTACTGTCCGGTGCAGTGGTTTAACTAAATTAATTAACAGTGATTGACAAAAAGATTTAAAATAGTTTTTAAGGTTTTATTATAGTAATTTTTTTTGTATAAGTTTATGAGTTTCATGAGTTGGTAGGATTAATGGGTTGTTATTTTGTAAAAGTAGTTCAGCCAAAGTCATTCAACAGGATCGGAGTCTTATCACTTGTATATTACACTCTTTAGAAGATCTAAACTTTCATGAATATATCTTAATTAATGAAGGATATATTTATAATCCTATAATGACTATTTATTTCTAACTTCTATCATCATTGTCAACTCATGAATATATCTTAATTAATGAACGCACCATCACTCTCACTAAATATATTAGATCAATTAAACTACAACTTTTTGATATATGATATATTTATAATCCTATAATGACTATTTATTTCTAACTTCTATTATCATTATCAACTAAAATTATATTCTTAGATTGTAACCACTCTACTAATTATTTTTTTCTCCATTTTATACATTATAATTTTCTTAAAAAATAAACAACAAAGTTCAAACAACTACACAAAACCATGATGTAATCCATTTATCAGAATTTGGACCAAAAAATAATGGGAGAATCCCTATCTATGTATTGTCTGCAGTCAACTTTTGTTTGTATTCTGTAAGACCAAATACATTGCAGATTGGTATCAGATTTTATTTGCAAGTAGACTTACAGGATGACAACCTACGTGACAGAGACGACATTTGAAAGGGTAACATGAAGGAAAAAACAAAGTTCTGACAGAGAAAAATGGCACCATGTGCGTGCCACTGACATCTTGCAATGTTCTTTACCTAAAATATTTAGGGAGAAGGATAAGGTAATGATATCACATGACAGTTTTTTTTATGTTAGAATGACTGGTTCTTCTGGGTTTCATACCTAAAATGTATGTCAGCAGCTGTCATAACAATGGCAGTATTACGAACAAGGAAAGCCTACCTCAGTTCTGATCACTTACCAAGGATTCCTTCCTTTCAAACCACCGCGTCCACTATCTTTAATAATAATTTCAAGAAAAGTGCTCCAAAAAGATTCACCTTGTCTTTGAAATGAGCATTAAAAATGCTTGAAGACATGCAAACCAAAGCTAATGCTATTATTTATGAAAAGAAAAAAAAAAATAGTTTAAAACAATCAAGTAGTTATGATTGTGAATTTAAATAAATGATATTTAGTTGAAAATTTGTACAATGAATCTGATTCAAGCTTATAAATCTAAATTTTGATATATTAATTTGATATTTGTTTTTAGTTTGTCTAAATGTTTAAGATCTATTTTAATTAATTGTTGAAGTAAAAAAATATATTTGACAAGTTTGTTAGGTAAGAATTGATTCTTCTTTAGATAAACCTTTGAATAGATTAATTTAATAATTATTAATAGATAAAAAATAATGTGTAGTCCTATAAAGAATGTCCTAAGTACAGATGTAATTAATACAATAATAAATGTTCTAATGTAATGCTAGATGCATTTTAAATCTCCTTTAGGCGCTAGGTGCTAGATAGATAAAAAATAAACTAAGATAAACTTAGTCAACAACCAAAGGTGACAATTGGAATGCTTTGCACTTTTAATCAACACATACTAGCTAATAGGAAGGGTTAATTTAGCTCCTAATTTGAATTCAATTTTTTTTAGCTTTGGGTTCATTTCAAAAATTATGCAACCAACCTAGGTCACTTGCACAAACTATAGATTTGAACCTAAGAAATAAATGAGTACAAGTGAAGATTAGGAATAACCAAGTCAAAATAAACCCAAAAATAAAGGGGAAAAGTGTAATGTGTGTAATTTTCACAATTAAATGTTTCCCCCACTTTGACTTGTATATGGACTACTATGAGAATGCATTTTAGAGTAGAATTGAGCGTAAAACGTGAAATTAAATTTATTCAAACAATCATAAAAAATGATATAAAAGTGGAAATGAATGCTACTCCTTGGTACATATTCCCTTGAAATGAGTGTTCCATCTTGGAAACTTGGAAAGTAAAAAAAATTAATGAGTAGCATCACACAAGCTTTTAAAACAAGAATATGTTGTCTAATTTTAAAAGAAAAAAAGTTAAAAGAGAAAGAGAGAAAAGGTGAGAGAAATTCTAGTTGTGGTAGAATAAGGATAGCACCTACGAGTAGCAATATTAATTGGTACTACTTTGGAATAATGTCTTACCATCTAAAAATGACATTGGATCAAGTAGTAGTCATTGTGCAAACCATACACAAGAAAGGGACATTATTAACCTTGTATGTGCCCTCTAATAAGTTACATGCAAAAATACGATGAATCTAGAGGAGAGTAGAGAATATATGTAAAATAATGTAACCTTGGAAAAAATCATAATCATAAAGTAATATAAAGATAACATCTTGCATTGGCATAAAGAAAATACTAAAGTATGCTAATGAAAGCATGATTAATGGTATGTATCAATATTTTGCCAATGTTGCCCCCATATATGGTTACAAAATATAGTGACACATAATAGATAAAAGATCATGTAGGCACATACAAGTGTGAGATTTCATCATGATAAGAATTATGAAAAAGTATATTTACCATAAAAATATTGTTATATGATATAACTATGGTTAGCATCAACATGTGTAAGCTTAGAATCATAAGATGTGAGTGTGAAAATCATGTAAAATCTTGTAATCATCATGATAAAAAAGATCATGTTAGTGAAACATGTAACCAAAAATATTGTGTATTCATAATCATTGGAATCATATGGAGAACCATTGAAGTATATAATCAATATTGTAGAAAAGATAACCAACTCCATAAAGAATATGCCCACCAACTTGGAGACACCATCTAAATAATGTAACATATAATTATATATGTAAATATTGATGTAGGAGCATCCTAGGGCGTAAGATAAATCTTGCATTGGATTTTTTTTCTACTTTGTTTATTTTTTTGCAAGTTTACAATTATATTCAAGTCATCAATTAGTCACCACAAACCCTAACATATTTCCCACACATGCACATTTCATCTCGTAGTTGGAAGTGTAAATTCTATATTGATTTTACTATGTTGTAGTCAATTCCTAATTTTTTTATGATTGCAAAGGCGTAGTTTGGTTTTTGACCTACTACCAAAAATAACATGCAAACATCTATTTTTACTATACATAGCTTACAATAACTTTCTAAAGTTTTCCACGACAAAGTAACATATTATAACTTGTATATTAGATCCAATAGAGCTTATGGTCTAAAATACATTGAGATCAAATAATCCATCATCACTACATTCATTCTAAAATATTACTTCACACATTTGGCTAACTACATGCTACACATAACATTGAGTTCTACAACTCCTTTTAGTCAATTGTAATCATTCCTAGGGATAGGATCCACTACATAAACATTATTCATAATCATTGAAAATCAACTAATAAGATGAAGAAAATATAGTTCAATTTTGTAGCTTGACATTAGCTTTGCTTTATAATATCTTTAAAACTTTTATAACTTGCGTATTTGTAATCAAATGGCTAAGACCAAGCCTAATGGAATACCATCAAAATATATTATAACTCATTCATTATTGGGAATTAATAAAATTTTATTTCTATTAATTATTTCAATTGAGTTTTGTTGATGTTATTTCTATTTGGATTCTCCATCCATGACTGCATCAAGAGGTATCAAAGAATGATTTTGAATCCTTGAAAATGTGAGGTTTTTTATTGTAAAAAATCACTAAATTGAATTAGTACATACAAGAAGATTATAGATAGAGTGTTGAATATGAGGCAATTTGTAGGAGTGTTTATGGATAGACTAATTACTTAAGAAAGTTTCTATTGGATGTTTAGAAGATTCCTCCATGAAGAGGATAAGGTATTGTGAATTTCTCATGAAATGTGAAATAAATATTTGAGATGATGAAGTCAATGAATATTTAAATAGATTGTTTCAAGGAATAAAAGAGACCCTAATCCTAGATTTGATGAGAGTGATGAAGAATAAGAAGCTAGGAATATTAAGAAAAGTGAAAGAGAATAAGAAGAAAATGAAGAAATAATTTTGAAATATATTAATTATTGAAATAGGGTAAAATTTTCTAAGAATAAGTTGAAGGGTCATATTTCCATTTGGTGTAAATAAATTATTGTAAAGAAATATGAAGGATAAACTTAGCATTAGGGAATGTGATAGAAAGGTGAAATATTACAATCTAAGTTCATTCCCATAAATTATCATCTAGAATTGTTATAGTAATCACACAAACTAAAGTAATTTAAGGATATGATTATGAAAAATTATGTTATTATCTAGAATTGTGAAGAGAATTGTAGAACTCAAGGCAAAAGGATATGATGGTGAAAAATTATACTAAAGAATAATATAGGATAACAATTCGATCATGACATATTAATGAAGGAGAGCTAATAAAATGGAAAGATACATCAATTATTTGAGATGGTCAATTTAGGAAGAGTTGAGTATATTGAATATACAAATAGTAGAGGAAGATTATTAACCAGCCCTTAGAAGCATAGAAAATAAATTGAATAGAAGAATTGAAGATTGACAATGATGACAAAGAGAAAGAGAAGGGAGATTCTAGGGAGAAAAATCTCAATGTGTTGATAGAAGACCATATGTGGAAGGTTCTAGGAGTGGCATATCATACCAAAATGAAGGAAGAAGTAGTAATTCCCACCAAAATAATAGAGAAGGTGGTGGTTAGTACCACATAGAAAGGGATGACATAGAATCATAGTGTAATGAAACTAATGTGTATTAGAGAGGTAGAGGGAGGTATAGTGGAGGAGATGGAATAAACTTTAAAGGAACCTTTTCAATTGTGGAGAGGAATTACAGTAAGCATTTGAATCTCACCAAGGTCAAAGAATCCCTAGTATATAGTTGGGAGGAAAAGAACGAGAATTGTATATATGTTTATGAGAAGATAGATAAATATTTCAATTCTAAGGGTAAAGTAGAAAGAGGCAAACCACTTGTCCTGAGAAAATCCTTTATAAAATGAAATGAAGAAGAAGAGCCACTAAAAAGGAATAATTTGGTCAAAATATTATGTAATTCTACAGGTAAGTGTTTTAAGGTTGTAATTATGCAGATGTGTATTGCCATCAATGCCAAAGGGGGAGATTGTTGGTAGTTGTTGCCATTAATTTCAACACTTGGTGAACTAGTTGTGGTTGTCATTGTTGGCTGCACTTTAGAAGATTTGTATTGGTGAGATTATTGACATTGTTGTTAGCCCTTTGGAAGATTGTTAAATTGGTTGTCATTATCATGCCTTATCTAATGATAATGAAAGAAGTATTGAGCATGGTTGCTATCAACAGAGTTGATCTCATAATAATATATTAAGATGAGGATTAGAAGCATTAAAATAAGAACTAGATGTGTTGTTGATGGTCTATAGTGTATTGTATGCTCTCTCTTGTTGTTCCTGATCAAGAATATGTTGTTGAAAGAAAGTTCTAGCTTGTGCAAGGTGACTGAGTGTTTCTATTTCAAGTTGTGTTGAAGATTGATTAGGAGAATGCTCTACATTCCTCCATTGTTGAAGATATGGTCTTGCAATTTTGGATTCAAATTTTGTGTTATGTGGATTTTGCACTCCTATCTTTTTCAGGTCACCAGTGTTGTTGAGGAGTTTTTGTGAATTGCAAAAGGTTGGTAGTGTTGTTGGTTATTTGGATTGGTCCAAGAAATGCTCCACATTTCTCTGCATTGATGTCTTTGCTCCTACATCTTGGTGAATATGTTTTCAATGTCTATGCAATATCTCAATTCCAATTTCATGTGTTGAAGTGGTCCACAAGTTGATCTGTTAATGTTATATCTCATGTTTATGTGTCTCTAGAATGAAATATTTTGCTCCTATTTGGCTTGTGGTGGCTAAATTGGTGGAGTGGAAGTGTGGAAGAAGTGTCTATAAGTGTCATTGGATGTTCATGGAATGTCCCCATGTGACCCACACATTTCCATTTGGCCTCTTTGGTGTTGCATTGTGTCTTGAGTTAGTCTTATGGGCTATTTGTGGATATCTAGCCAACAGGGCTTGTTATTTTGTTTGCACCATGTGGTTGGTGGTTTGCACCAACATATGAAGATGTTTTATGATGAACTTAGGTCTTGACCTATCTTGTTGGGGACCACAATAAGTTAATTAAACTAGAAGTATGTTTTTGGGCCGACTAGTTATGTGATTCATGTTTCATCTATATGTTTCCTTGATGTCGACTTAGGTTGATGTGCACCAATGTGTGAATTATTTTGAATCACATTAGAATATGTAATAAATTTTTTTAGTCCTCTCTATCCTCCAGATAGGACCGTAGTATGTTGTTGTGCCCAACTTGATGAAATCATTGTTTGTATTCTTTCCTAGATGACCTGATTCAAGTTTTGAAGTATTGCAGTGGATATAAATGCAAGATCATTTCAATTACATAAATATATGGAAGTTTGAATAAGTGTGAAGAGGTGTGTGGAAACTAATCCATAAACTTTAAATGTTAGGTGTTCATATTTTCTTAATAACTTTCAATTTTTTAAGTTTATTTAAAAATAATAATTTGTCATAAATCTACACACAATTATTCACATGATGAAAAAATAATAATATAAAATGATTAGTTTAGACTCAAAATATTACACTTCATATTACTAGACTTTTTAAATATTCTATGGGTAAGTGCACCAAGATGTGATACAAAAAGGGGTCTTAAGATGCTACTTTTTTTTAAATCAACAAAGTTTGATATTCAATGAGAAAATGAAGATAGTTACACTCAAAATTTGAAGATGCAATAAGAACAAGAGTTGTAGTTCTCCAAATCTACTTTCTAAACTACTATTTTCTTTTAAAAATAGTGAAGATTAAGGGTTTCTAAAAGGGGAAGCACACAAAGTGGTCCTATTTTTTTTTTTTAAAAATAACATAGCATCTAGTGTGCTCCCCCTAAAATGTTAACTTTTTTTAGAATTTAAAAAATCACTTAAGTGAGAAATTAGCTAACACCATGTTGTTTATGCTAATTTTTTGGCCGATTTTTTAATGAATATACAATTTTTTAGTATTTTTCGAAGTGGACAAATCCTAACAAATAGAAATTTGAGCATGCTCCCCACTAAACATTTTGAAAACTAATTGAAAATCATTTTTTTTAATACATGTAGAATGGAGTCTAGTATCTAAAAATGTAATTTGTTTCAAAACTTGATGAATGAGTAAAAAACTATACCCAAAATACCACATGTTATTTTTTGAAAAAAATTGGACACACTAGCAAAATAAATTAAAGATGAAAACCTTAACATAATCAAACTGCGAAAAAAATTATATGGTTAGATAGATAAGAGAGAGCTTAACATCATCATGGTATTTTTATAAACTTTCATTGAAACACATGTAAACCTAATGGAGAGCACAACCAAAAATGTGTGATTTTTTTTTACCTTTTCAAAAAACACATCTTTGGCATGAAATGGTTATCCAACCCTTTGGTTTGGATGCACAAGGAAAATCCAACCCAAAGGGTTGGTATTTCCCAATGTAAACCATTTGGTCAGTGCCAAATTTGGCACTAGCCAAATGAACAAGTAGTTTTAGAATGCTAGAGTCAACTTCTCTTTCTCTTTCTCTTTCTTTGTCTGTCCCCCACTTTGATTAAGGCTTAGAGTTTGGGGTTTAAGATTAATAATGGATAGTTAAGGTTTTACCTTTCACTCCCTCTCTACCAATACATCCCTCTCTTTCTCCCTCTCCTCTCTCTCTCTCTCTCTCACCTCTCTCCCCTCTCTAGGTCTCTCCCACCTCTCTCCCTCTCTACCTTTCCTTCCCATCTTGCCCCCATCTCTATCCTTGCCTCCCTACCTATCTCTTCTTTCTCCCTCTATTATTCTTTCTCTCCCATATCTCTCCATTAGATATCGATCACTACCTCTCCCTCCCACCCTCTCTATCTCTCTCCATCTCTAGGTATCTTCCTCCTTCTTTACCTCTCTACCTCTCTCTCCTTATCTAATTAACCACCTCTCTCCCCCCATCTATCTCTCTCCCCTCTATCTCTCCCCTATGTCTCTCACCGCTCACTCCCTAAGATATAGGTCTATCACCTCTATATGTCTCCCCCCTCTAGTTATTTCCCTCCCTTTCCACCTCTCTCCCTCCCTCCTTACCCATCTTTCCCTCTATGTGAACTTATCTCTCTCATTTTATTCTCTCTCCCCCACACCTCTCTACCTCTCCCCTCTCTAGGTCTCTCAATCAATCCTTGTCTACCTCTCCATTCCTCCTTAGTGGGTTTTCTTTCTCTTTGTTATTCACTCTCCCCTTCTCTCTCCCTCCTCTCTCTAGATCATCACCTCTCTATCTCCTCCTTTCATAGGTATCTCACTCCCTCCATGTATACCTCTCCCTCCATCCTTTGTTACCCCTCTCTCTTTGTTCTTTTTTCTCTCCTCTTCTCTCTCCCTCCCCTCTCTTTCTTCCTCTCCCCCTCTCTATCTCTACCTCCCTCCTTAAACCCCCATATCACCTCTCTCCCCTGTATGTATCTCACCTCTCTTTCACTCTATCTCCTCTTTCCCTAGGTCTCTCACTCCCTCCACATCTACCTCTCCCTCCATATCTTCTTACTCCTCTCCCTCTAATGATGCATTCACATTGCAACTATGTGGATCACAACATATTCACTCTGAAGGATGTGAGGAATGTTCACAGTGATCTATATGCTATCACCAGAGAATGTTCTATGGTGATCACATGGGGTCAAACTTGTTTTTTTAGTGTGCAAAATAGCTAGCCTTGAGTGAATCTTAAATAAAATTGGACTTAAATTTTCACAATCTTTGGAATGAAAATGAGATTTAAAGCTTTCAAGATGTTGCTCACTGTCAAAAGAGGGCATATTGGTAGCATCTAAATTATCAAAGGAGAAATAATTTATCTTTTAAAAAGTTGCAGTGTTTTTTTTTAATAGCATTAAATAGGTTTTGAAGGGGCCCTAAAACCTTGTACAAAAGAAAAGGTAGCAAAGATAAAGTAGATAAGCTGCCCCACCAACACAAAAACCACGTTGATTAAACAAGAATTAACAAACAATCAATAGACAACAACCAAAAGACACAACAAACAAAACAAAAGAGGATAGAAAAAGCAGCGACTAAAGAAGTTCCTTTAACATCCTAGCTACTTCCAAATCCTTGGATATCACCTTATTGTGCATTTCCATGATCTCTTCAACATCCTACCTCAACACCATATTGTTATTTTTTTTTTCTCTGAATACAAACGCATGACCTGGTTCCCAAGTTAGCAGCCTACACACCCTTCTTCACATGCTCACCCTCATCCTAGTTCATCGACTCATTATACAGGGATCACCCAGTCCATTCCTTCACTTTTTCATTCAACAACAACAAACCTTTAGCAAAGGACTCAAGCTTCTGCTTCCTAATATTAATTAGATCATTGAGATCTTTATGCATCTATAGGGAATTCCTCTCCACAGTTGAAAGCCTAGGACTATGATCTCTTTTGAACAGATTAGCAACATCCTCCACCATAAGGCCAAGGCTAGAATTCAATGATTTTACCATACTAAAGATAGAATCTTTCTCCCTTAAGCTTCTTAGGGTATATATATTGCAGTGATAAATCATGTCATACTTGTTATGGAGGTCTTGGACATCTTGAACTAGCCACATAAGAAAATTAGAAAAGATATTTTCCCCTTCCTTGACCAACCTAGAAGCCTAAAAAAAGTCCATAACACCCCAATACAAACTACTCCCCTGATGGGAGCTCATGGGAGGGTCTTCTTCTTGGAATCCCTCGGGTGGAGTAACCTTTTCTTTGCCTTTGTCTTTAGATGCCAACACAATAGGAGAATCCTCCAAATCCACAACACTATTCACCTTCCCCACAACTGGAACCCCCCACCACCACCACAATCCTAAGAATTGTCCTCATTCACAAAATCTACCACCTCACCAACCTTATTAACCTCAAGTCCCTCTTGCATATTTTCCACTAGTTCATGGGAACACAACAACCCCTGTTTTGAAGTCTTCCTTCTACTTGCTTTACCCTCTAAAACCTCTTCATCAAAAGCAACCTGAATTTTACGTTTCACACACGAGAAAGAGGGCTTAGCATTTTTGGTAGAGCTTTTCTTACCCATAGTAGATGGGGTATAATCTAGGTCCATGCGGTAACCATCCAACCATGCAGAAGATTCATCCTCAATTTCCATTCCAACAACATCTTCCACCTCCTAAATCTGGCATTTCCCACTCATCTTCTCCTTCTTCTTGGACTTACCAAGCTTAATAGGAATAGGGGACTCAATAACAAACTTAGCTTTAATATGTTCCACAATCAACAACATCAAACCCTCATGTAAGAAGGGATTTCTAGGATTCCTTCTAAAGTTCACAATCCAATCTTTCAAAGATAGGAGAAGATAGAAAGGGAAAGAAACAAGCTTACCATGACGAAAATAATTAAGCAACACAAAATGGTGCCATATAGAGTCGTGACCCTCTCATCCAAGGTAAAATGAGGCATCAACACCATGGCCACCTCACCCCAAATAGGCTTGATTTTGGTGCGATCATAACCCCCACATTGGAGTCTCACCATTTTTGCCTTCTCCTTGTCCTATAGGAAGCTCATTTTGGCAACCCCTAATATGGACTTCTCTTTGTAAATTTTCCTTCCTTGAGTCAACATCCCCGATACTTCCACAATAAAATCCTCATTAATAGTGATGTCCATACCAAAAAAACTCAACACCCGACCATGCTAGGCTTCGACAAACTCCTACGAAATATTCGACTCAAACCCATGTAATTTCTCCACGAATGGGGTTACCCCGAGCTCTTTTGTAAAATTTCCCACATCAACATTTTCTTTCATCTCATCACATGAGAATGGCTCTGTCCTACACCTATCCCCACCAATATTCAATGGTGATAAGATCATAAGAGAGAGACTTGAAAAAAAACAAATGCAAATAAACAAGGCCAAAGATAAAATTACACCCAGAAAGCGTGTGAGCCTGCCTTTCGGGGTACAAAGAAAAATAATGGCTAGAATCCTCCTACACATACAACTCATACTCCCACAATTTCCAATGAGTGCCACGAACATCAAGTGTCTTATCATCATGAATTGATAATAATTAACATGCCAACCTTTGAGAATACCTGAAGAGATGAACCCCTCCAAAAAATTAGAAGCTAGGTCATTATTAATCAAGGATATAAGCTTCACTAATAGGTTATCATTAACCTCCCAAGATCTAGTTGATGCCACACTGAGATTTGCTAACAAATCCACCACCCCATTTTCCTCACAAAGGGCATGGGAAATATAAACCTCATCAAAATCATTCAACATAGAGAGGATGTCCACAATAAATATTTCAAAAGAACGAGGGGAAATTTTCCTAAGGCAATTAATAAATCTTTCAATGAATCCCCTTTAACCCAAATTTTGGAAATCCCCTTCTCCCTAGCCAGCTTAATGCCATGATAGGTTACCATTTCTTCAACATAGCGGTTTCTCTAGATTCCCAAAGGGAGTTCCACTACTGAAACAAGCCTACCATTATGATATCTTAACGCTCCCCCATAGCCAGCAGGTCCTAGATTTCCTTTAGCAAAACCATCAAAGTTGACTTTAAACCACCTAGGAGGAGGTGAGTACCAAACAAACCCTTCTCTATTCAACTTATATTTTTTCAAAGGCTTAGCAATGTTAAAGGAAAGCTTCTACTAACCAGCCACCCCAACATCATAATCAAAAACCACCACCCAACCAAGGAAATTAGAATTAGCAACAACCTACATAAAATTATCCTTAATGGCCAAGAGAATTTTGAAAAACAAGGAGATTGGGGAGAGAGAAGCTTCCCTTAAAATTTTGTTATTCCTCTCATTCAACAAACCCCAAATGACATTAGGAAGCATAAGGGACCACAACGGACTTAGAGAGGGATTGGAGGAGGGAGCCTGGCACTGGAGCCAGAGCTTCCAAAATGAAGAAGGGAAGATCCACTCCAACAGGTCCAAAGGTTAAGAAACAACACCCACACTTCCCAAGAAAATTTGCACCCTATAAATAGATGAAAGATGTCCTTAGAATCGTCTGCACAAAGATAGCATCTATAAGGCAAGGAGAAGCCTCTTTTCCAAAGATTGTTAATGGTCACGATTTTATCCTGAATTGTTAACCACAAGAAAATATTGATTTTGGGAATAAGACTTGAAGATGACACAAGAGCCCAAGGAGGCCATGGGCCCACAATATCATTGAGGGAGTGAAAAGAAAAATCCACCAAAAATGACCTTACATGAGCAACCTCCAAACCATCTAATTCCTCTGAGGAACAACTAGAATATGAACCTAAGTAAGCACACCATAAAGAGTCTCCAACTTTTGAAACTCCTCACAAATTATTTTCCACACCCC
This sequence comes from Sequoia sempervirens, assembly GCA_007258455.2. Lineage (NCBI taxonomy): Eukaryota > Viridiplantae > Streptophyta > Pinopsida > Cupressales > Cupressaceae > Sequoia > Sequoia sempervirens. Next base: position 266,023 of record VDFB02058242.1, read on the forward strand.
ATCTACAATATAATCAACAACAAGAACCTCAAATTATTAGACACTAATATCCCTAAAGGGTGCTACCCAGACAACATCTCGAAGAGGTTCATGACCAAACCACCAGTCATCCCATAAGAGAATTTCCCTCCCATTTCCTACCAACCATTGAAGACCGATAGAAACAACACTTCTAACCTTGACCAAGGAATCCCAAAAGAAGGATCCTGAAGGAGGAATGTAGTCTTCCCTTAAGAAATCTATGAATTCATCAACTCCCAAGAGATATTTAGAAGCGATAATATATTGCCAATCCTTTTCACTAGCTAGAAGAAACCATAACTGCTTCACTATAAGAGTAGAATTGAAGACCTTAACTCTCCTCAAACCTAAACCTCCTTGGCCTTTGGACCAACACACCTCCTCTCAAGAAACCAGACTCATTCTTTTCTTTTCCTCAACACTAGACCATAAGAACCTTTTTTGAATACTTTCAATCTTCTCCCAGAATTTCCATGGAATCTAGAAAAGGATTAAAGCATACACCAGGAGGTTTTGCAACATAGATTTAATTAAAGCTAACTTACCATCCTGACTGAGAAGAGTTCCCTTCCAACCATCCAAATTAGCATTAAACTTATCAATCAACCCATTCTAGAAATAATCTGGAACTATATTAGCACCAAGAGGTAGACCCAAATAAATGGATGGATAGGTCCCAATAGAGAACTAAAGAATACCAGTAATTCTCTATAGCCTTCTCTCTAGAGTGCTGAGGAAAAAAAGTGTACTCTTAGGAAGACTCACTAATTGAACCGAGGTGGCTTCATACTTCTTAAGAACTAATTTGATGGATTTTGATTCTTCCATAGATGACTCCCCCATAATAATTGTGTCATCAATGAACTGTTGATGTGAACAAGGAGGAGAGGAAGAGGTAGAATGAAGCCCCTTTATGACACCAATAGAAACCTGATTCTAAAGAGATCTCCCAAGAGTTTCAACTAGAATGATGAAGAGGAAGGGAAAAATCGTGTCACCCTATCTCACCCACTAGAACTCCTAAAGAAATCCAAGGGAGAGCCATTAACCAAAACTAAAAAAGACACAGTCAAGATGAGACTCTAAATCAGCTTCAAGAAAATATCTGAGAAGCCAAAAGTAGATAAAACTTTAACCAAAAATTTCCAATTCACATGGTCATACGTCTTCAGCAGATCAAGTTTCAACAAGAAACCATCCTTCTTGTTAACCATCAACGAGTGTATATTTTCATCCATAGTAGTTATAGGATCAAGGATTTTCCTACCTGAAAAAAAACCACATTGTTGCTAAGAAATAATCAGGGGAAGAACCTGTTATAGCCTTAAAGCTAAAACCTTTGAGAATATTTTGTTGAATAGGACAACTAAGAGGGGGGTGAATCAATTTTCACAGATTTTAACCTTTAATTCAATCACTATAACTAATACTTAATACTTCTTAAATGATTAATCATCAAATTCCAATGTAGAAAGTCAAATCCAACACATAAGCACAATACCACCATATTTTCATGGAAAACCTAATAAGGGAAAAACCATGGTGAGGATTAAATCACACTATAGATAATATCAAAATTGATTACAAAAGGCTCACTACCTGAGATAAGGTTCACTGCCTAAAATAAGAACTCAATGTCCAGAACAAGGACTCACTGTCCAACAAGGCTACAACCTGGAGATACAAAAGATGGCTAACTGCCAAGATACAATAATAGTAGCTTAGTTTCAAAGGATTGAATTGATGGGATACACCTTCAATGTGTAGGGTTCAATTCCAATGAAGCTCAAAATATGAAGTACTACCTCACATAGTAGTCACTCAACAAAACTACACTAATCACAACTAATAAAGCATTTAGGATCAAGTATTCACACACCTCTTAATAATGTTCACACTCACATTTAATTCTCATTTCACATTAATTGTTCATGTGTGTCCTCCTCATTCCATTCCTCAAAACATATTTATATATATATATACAAGTATATCTTGATCATCAATTAGGTTGGCCTAACTAGATGGAAACAAAATAATCAAAACTTTTTCGGAACCATATATGATAAATTTTTTATCCACATAGTGAATTATACCAAGTTGGATAATCTCCATAAAAACATCCCCAAGGTAAATTTAATCTTCTAAAATCATAACATGTGTTAGGTCAGCCAAGACCCAAGAAACTCTATCATTGATAACTTACTACTCCCAACAAAAAACTTCTCAAGATTTTGAATATAGTTGTCTTCATCTATCTCATCTATGAATAAGTTTGCAACCTTGAGCCCTATCTCCTCAGCTCTCTCCTCCTCCTCATCCCTTTGATTTGGAAGTGGTCTTGTGAAGCCTATAGGTTCATCCATCGAGAATATAGGAGCTAGTTGTGCTACTACCCACCACTCCTCATATGCATCTATCACACCAACATCATTAACGTCAAAGACCAGGGGAATATCATGATCATGATCATCTAAGTCACTGTAGATGGCATCATCAAAGGTGAATCATCTCATATCTTCGAGCCTTTGAGAACTCCACACTGATTACCTATAGAAGGGTCGTGCTATTGGTGGTACCTGTAGTTGCTAGAACTATCGCATGACATGATTGTAGTAGAATGGTCTTACTACATAATCATGTCTCTCTAAAAGAAATCTATCTATCTACATCCTTCTCAACTGTCAGGTCTCATCTAATCACTGTGGTATCAAAAATAACTAAACACCACACCTATAGCAATGCACAATGTACCATACTATCCACCTTGTGGCATGCAAACCACCCTAGATCATAATAAAAATGTGCAAGGATATTGTGGCCCCAATCATATATGGTCCTCTAGTGTGTCATCTATCATATCATGTGGATTAGTCCTCCATCTAGATATTCTTCTCAACCATTGAGGATGAGTACTAGTGCCACTGTGAAAATCATGATCCATATCAAAAGTGGTGATCATGAGTATAGTAGCCATGATAACTCAATGTGTGGCCCCACAATCACATCCCAAATCGGACCTCCAAGGTAGAAATGGATATCGTATTTCATCCCATGAAATGACCAATCCCCTACGAAATGGACTCTCTTGCCTCAAATTAGTTCTCAAAGAATGTGATGTACGTCCTCCAGGGTGATCATCATCTTGCCTATAGGAATATGAAATATACAAATGTCTACATCCCATCTCTTCGTTGGTGCCACCAACATAGCGTCATGGTACCTCATGGGAGGCATGAGGTATTCCCAATATAATCCAGTTCTCTGAAAAATCTATGTTTTCCTTTGATAATGTCGAGACTAGGTCTCGTAGGCGACAAAACTATTTGTTGCTAATACATTGTCATGACTAAGGTGAAATATAACAAAAAAGAAAAAATAGGTCCTATAATCCTTCCAAAATATTAAATCTATACATCAATAATAAAAAATTGTAATAATTTTTTTCTAGTGTACTTTTCTAAGGGTCCTAGACACTTTTGGGACACTTTGCAAAGAAACGAGACAATTTGCGATAAAGGGGACACTTTGTGATAAAGGGAACACTTTACAAAAAAATGGATGCTTTACAAAGTTTTCTTCCAAGGTCCTAAATCTATCTAGAAATATGTAAAAATAAAAAATAAATGCATAAAAATGAAGCAAGGCACAAAAGGATCAACCCACCTGGTGTTGGAGATCACCTTGAGCTACATCCTCCCATAGGCTCTCGAGTCTCAGAGGCACGTATTCTGGTTGGCTCGACATCTTCACTCACTCTCTCACAAAGTCAAACTAAAAGAAGGTAAAAGAAAAAAATGATTACAAATCAAGTCATTTTTTACTCTTATATATGTCTAAATTAGGTTTTTTTACATATTCAGGTTAAAAGTGCTTTTCATTCAAACTAGTATAACGGGGGCTAGAAAACTTCATTTTCGACGTCATTTGTTGTGTTGGATGCATGATTTAGCTCTTGTCCTCATCAAATGTCTATCACTATCTGGTATGGTACTTGGAAATACCCTACGATCAAACTTATCTATAATTTGATGTAGTTAGAATGCTACCTTGATTCCACCTTTGTAAAGCAAGCAAAATCAAGTGGGGGCATAGATCTACCCTTGAATTTGATTTTGTAAAGAAGTTAGATAGGGAGATTTTGAACAACTAATGAATTGGTTTTGTAGGATGCAGTTCCTAACATTGTGGTTTTGCAGATAGCTATAGTGGGGCCTTCATTCTCTTGCGATCACAAATGAATCCATATGAGTATCCTTTTATGAAACAAATTTTACTATTCAAAGTCCTTTAGCTTGCATATGCATGTAGAGTCATATGGGCACTAAAGTGGTGGCTAAATGTGGCAACATAAATTGTACTCCCTTATTGGAGATAATATAATTCGTTACCTAATTTGGACCTATTTTGGTACCCTTACATTAAATACCCTTTAAATCATCATTAATAGGCCCCTAAGACCCTTTATTTTGGATTTCAAGGCTTATTTCAACTAAAATCTTGACAAAATCAACAAAAGCATTAATTTTTCTAACAACCCATCATTGGTCCACCCCAAAAATCTAAGGTGGGACTCATATGCCACCTTGGGCGTATGAGTCCCAATAGGCAGGACCCATATGCCACAAGTGGCATATGAGTCTCGTGTGGCCCATTTTTTAGGGTTTGAGGGGGAAATTCAAGTTTTTTAATTCAAATTTTTGGTTGATGTCAAATTTTGAGATCTAATAAATGGAAAATTAGGTGTAGTGTCTATATAAACAAGCTTCTAAGTCATTATTTTCAATCTAGAGAAAGCAATTCAAGATCTAAGCATTCACAAGCACTCAAGTATTCTTTCACAAGAGCCTCCAAGAACAAGTAGAAAGCAAATTTGAAGTCTTGGAGCAATATTATAATATTTTGGCATGTCTTCAAGCTCACTTTCATTCAAGATCTAGCATTGTCAAAGATTGATTATGGTTTCCTATGGTGAATCATGATGGATTCTAGGTTGGGGAGATGCAACTAGCCATCAAGCCAAGCCTAATGACTTGTTTCCTAAGTGATTCCATCCTCTATTATCACTCTACTTTTATCCTAAGGAATGTGCATGCATTCATTATAGTTTATTAGGGTGATTAGACATCTCCTAAAGTGATTCATTCATCTTCATGTTTCATTCATGTATCTCATTCTAGCACAATAGAATAGGGTTGCATTGCATTTCGGATTTCGTAATCATAGATACACTTAAGGTTAGGGTTTATGTTCACATTTACATTCAAGATCCATTGTTTCTACCAAGGTTTAATTATTAAACTAGGGGTTTGACCAAGGAAAATCCCCCATAAGAAAATCAACACTATATTCTATTTTGTAGGTCTTCTTACAAGTTTAGATCTAGAAAGTAGGTCAAGAAGGAAAAACAAGGATTGGAGAGAAAATCTAGACTTTGACTTTTTGAAAAAACAGAATGGGACTAATACACCACAAGTGGTGTGTGAGTCCCAATACAGGAAAATTTCTAGGTTTTTGAAGATCCTGAATCAACACTACCAGATTCTTGTTTCAACCCAAAAACCCTTGACTGGGACTAATACACCCAACCTAGCAGGTAAACCCACAAAATTGGTTTACAATTCCATTAAGGAAGGAGAAATTGATTTTCAAATGGAAAACACTTTGGGCGGTTCGCTAGAACTAAGTGGGTTAGTTAGAACCCCCTAAAAGGTTCGATAAAACTAGGGGGTTTGCTAGAACCCCCCTTTTCTCCCCCTTCTCCCCCTCTAGCACCAAAAATCTCCATAATTTTTCCCTTCAAAGATCGAGTTGAGGATGAAAATGGAAGAGACTTCATATACCCAACTGGATTATGGTAATCCTCAAAATGAGCTATCCAATAAATATAATTTTAATATGTTTTGGTTTTATTATGTATTTGTTTTTAGAGTTTGATTAAACATAGGTTTTTCACTGAAAATCAAGCTCTTTGCTTTGCACATGTGGAAAAATAGCAGATTATCAAAAAAAAAATGAAAAATATCAATGCACTAGTTATTGATGTCCTTATCGAGTAAAAAAAATTAATTTCAATACATACAAAAAAATTTATGTTGTATATGGTCTGCCTATGTCTAAATTGTAATTGATTTGACTTCAAAACTTGATTAAGGAAAAAATATTCAATAAAACACTATGAAACCAAATGAAAGCACTAGATATCATAGTTACAAATCTAAATTTGAAAAAATTATAATTTAATCCTTCATGGAAAAGAGTTATGTTGTATACGATGAGCATCACTGCTTAAAAATGGTGTTTATTGAAAAAAATAGTTTTTGGAGGAGATGGAAAAAGATGTGCAATCTAATTCTATTTTTTTTAAATATATTTAGAACCTATAGGAAAATTGTCACAGATCACTAGTTTTTGTCATCTTCAAATTCCTCAAGGTTTAGCCGTTATAAGTGCTCGAACGTGAAGATTTAGTTAGAAAAAATTAGTTCAGTGTCCAATTTGGCCAAAAATTGTAAACTAGTATTGTGGAATCACCCTGGTGTATGAGTCCCAATGTTCCCCAAAGTCTACATTTTTAGTGTTTTAGAGCTTGTTCTGAGCATATTTAGATTCCCAGGTGCACCATTCTGATTTCTCAGTTTTCTATTATGTTTTGCATTCATTTGTAGGTCATTTTGTGAAGTTTTGGACAACATTAAGTTTCATAATTAGATCTTGTATGTTGCATGTCTTCCCAAGCCCTAGCTTGGTGGTGAACCCCATTTTAGTCATTAATCATAGCCTAAGACAACCTTTAACAGATCTATTTCTTCCATTCCATCCTTGTATTGAGATCTTTAGGGTTTCTTTGAGTGAAACAAGAGTGTGAAATAGGAATCCTATCTCCTCAAAGAGAGGGCCCACACCCTATTTTCGTTGTTTCAGAAGCATTCAATTTTTTTTTTTGTGATGAATGGATAAAGCACATCAAGGCAAGCTATTGGAATATTTTCATAGTTTAGAATGTGGGGGACATTTCTTAGCTCCAATTACAACTCACAAAATCTTGAGAGAAAAGTACTATTGTCCTACACATTTTCATAAGGCAAAAAACTGGGTGTGTAAGTGTGAATTGTGTCAACAGTCTATGGGGAAACCCAAGTTAGTAGCCCTACCCCTCAAGCCAGTGGTGATTGAAGAACCCTTTTAGCACTGGGGTATTGATTTCATTGGTGCAGTGAATCCACAATCAAGTATAGGACATAGTTATGTTCTCACAACTATCAATTATTTCACCAAGAGGGTGGAAGCCATTACTATAAAGCATGCTACTTCATAAGTGGTTTGTAAATTCCTTAAGAAAAATATTATATCAAGGTTTTGGGTTCCTAACAAGATAGTAGTAGACTATACTACTTATTTCTCATCTCATGAGATAACATAAAAAAAATTTATGGAATCATTTTTGCCCATTCTTCTAACTATTACTCCCAAGGTAATGGTCAAGAGAAGTCAAACAACAAGAATCTAGTCACCATAATCAAAAATTTGGTTGATGAGAATTAGAGATATTGGCATAAGGAATTGTATGATGTATTGTGGGTGGATTGTATCTCCTAAACATGCAATTTGCATGTTTCCATTTAAGCTCTTGTATGGTCTAAATGTTGAGATACCTATCACGTTGGAGTTGTCTTCTCTAAGGTTGGATAAGGAAATTGAAGATGAGAATTTTGATAATTCCATTGATAATCATGTTATATTTCTTATTAAACTTAAGGAACACCATGTAAAGGTGGTGGATTGCATTGCAGGACACCAAATTCAAGTCAAGAAGCTCTTCGACAAGAAAGCAAAATCCCAAGATTTCCAAATTGGAGATCTAGATCTATTATGGGATAAGAGAAGAGAGTTGAAAATGATGCATGGAAAATTTGATTCTTTATGGAGAGGCCCTTTCATGATTCATCAAATATGTGGTGAAAATAGTTTTCTTTGGCATATCAAGATGAAACATAGATAATTTTTTTACATTTTGTTTTGTTATCTTATTTTTGTCACCTGAATCTATAGCCCAATGGTTGGATGAAGGCACTTTGAGTCTTGGGATTCTCCTTCCTTCAATCATTTCAAAGGATGATTGAAAGAAGATCCACAATTAGAGCCAATTGTTATCCTCAATTTTTTCTTTCTCAATTCATGGGATAACCCCTACAATTTTTTTCTGTTTCGTAGCCCATGTCCTCTAAACATGCAACTTGATACAAATTTTGATTGGCCTCGTGTATAGTTTGAACCCTTGAAAATTTATTTAATTTGGGTCACCATTTTTTCCTTTTTGAAAAATTGCAAAAAGCCAATTTTTCAACTTAGTTGTTTTTCCCTTTGAGTGCACTATTGCTATTTTTTAGCACAATTGCATGTTTTGATTAAACTCCATCTTGCATGTAGTTGCAGAGAAATTCTTTGCAACTACACTCTTGCTCTCACACGTTCAGTCATTAGTGTGTTTTTAATGCCAGGTGGTTCAGTGCAGGATCATAGGGGTCCAAAAGTGGCAATATGATGAGAAAGTGGCTGGCGATTTTTTTTTAATCCAAATTTGATAAAATGAAAAGGGTTTATTGAGAAAATTGTTAGTTTTCCACCAATATAAGATATGCCTTATTTTGAATTTAATAGATAATTATTATTGATTTTCTACTTGCATTATGACTAAAGTTTGATTGATAGGCTGATTGAAAAATATCTATAATTCTCAAATGATTTCATATTTTTCAAATCCAAAAGATGTGACACATTCTATGCTTCCCATACTATATGAAAAAATTAAAAAAAATGAATTTCATAAATTTTTGATGAAGTTATCATGGTCAAACAAACAAGATTTATATTTATTTTTTAAATTCCAATAAAAAATCCATAACTAATTATTTACTTGCAAAAAAATTGTGGCACATTCGAGCATGTATCATCTATTTATATTGAAAATTTCAAAGAAAGAAAAAAATTGCTTATACTTAGGTTGGTTAGACATACACCTACTTTTTATTTTTCTTGAAAATTTAGTACCACTACATTGAAATTTCAAAATTTCACCAAATAGATTTACCTTTTTCCAAAAATATGACTAGTATATTAGAAATACATTCAATTTTCTACATATTTGATTCTTACATTTTTTCAAATTATGTTAATAACCTATTTAAATTTTTATGTAAAGTTTTCTAACTCTATTTTTTTGAATTTTCATTTCCACTTAAGGGCCTAGTTTGGATCCCCATGATTTTTTTGAATTTTCATTGCCACTTAAGGGCCTAGTTTGGATCCCCATGATTTTTTTGAATTTTCATTGCCACTTAAGGGCCTAGTTTGGATCCCCATGATCCTGCATTGACCCAGGTTATTTATTGATTAAACCCATTTTATTTTCATTTTTACATTATTTCCTCGCCAATCTCATGCTTCCTGTTTCCTCTTGCTCATTGTCATTCTCACGTTGAGTTCTTGCGAATATCATGAGGTTTTGGCATCATTTAGTTTTGTAGGTATGTCACTTTTCTTCAATCGCTATTGTTTTCAAGTTCATTTATGTTTAAATTTGGTGTTGCATTCTCAACCTTACATTTTTATTTAGGTTTTTATTTAAGTTTTCATTTCTTGTTTACCATTGTTTTAGTTCTTATTTTACCTACACTCTGTTCAGTGTTGTTTAGAGTTCTATTTTCAAATAACACAACTAATCTTTTAGACTAGTGTCGTTTGAAGATAAAACCCCACATGTAGTGCCCCTCAGTTTGCTTTGTTTCTAGTAGTTACATAGATGTATTCGACTCAATGATACTGTTTGATGACACTTGGAGACTACGAAACTTTGATGCTTAGTGATGATGATATTTTATGACACCGCTATATCTTATGTTTTATGCTTATATCATGGTTAATAGATTAGTTTAATTATTTATGTGAGTTATCATGGATATGAAGATTATGTGTTTATTGGATGTATATTCTAGATCATCATTTGATATCTGTTATTGTGTGTTGATTTATTGGTGAAGAGGAACATGGTCATATTACTCGCTTGCGAGTGCCCTACTACACTGTGATTTTCCCTTCATAATGTGATTGACTTTTTTCCCTATGCACATGTTTGGTTGTGTGATTTGCTGGAAGTTGCAGGTACCAGGCATCGACTCCACCTAGATTTTCAAGTTTGAGCATGCCTAAATCCCAATGGAGATTGTTGATTTAGAGGTAGCATCAAGTCCTCCACATTGAGCCAACATCCTCATCGAGGATGAGTAACTGATGTCACATTTTTTCTGTAAGGTCAGTTCGAGTTGTGTTGTCATTGTAGTTGTCATTTTGTTCCCCTTTCGTTGTATAGTCTGGCTTGAGAGTATGCTTCTTGGAGTAATGTTTGTGATTATGCATTCGTTTGATTATTTCATAAAATAGAGATGATCGAATTTAAAAGGTTTTAGAATAATTTAATGGAGACTTGAGATAATAGAAGAATAACTTAAATAAATATTATTAGAGTAATTATTTGATTTTAATAAATTGAAATGTTAATGAAATATTAAAATATATATATTAAATTGTGATACTACATAAATAAATTAGAGGAAGGGTTAAAGTTATAAATAAATAATTACAAGTGAAGTTTCATTGTGTAATTTAAATAAAGGTATTTAACTAATTAACTTATTGTGGTGTGGAGGTTAAAACAAGTTGAATAAATTGTGCATTGTGGGAAGAATAAAAGAAAAAGAAAAATTAATTAGTTTTATGAAGTGGAATGCAGTTACGGAGGGAATAAATTAATAAGGTAGTGGAAAATAACTTCAGAGGGGCTTTTGGATTATTTTCTGTGAAACTAATTGCATTATGTTGTGCAAGAGTTTCTTGCTCTTGAATGTGTTCTCTGGTTCTTGAATTTATTTTTGGGTTTTTGGAAGCTCGAAGTAGGGATTTTGCAGTATTGTGGAGTCTTAGAAGGAGTAGAAGCTAGGATTTGGAAGAGTTTTGCATCAAGTCTTTAGCTTCGTCAAGCAAACAAACCAAGTTCTATTATAATCCTTTCATTTTAACGTTGAGATAGAAATAAATAATGCAATTGTGCTATCTGAAACAAAATGAAGTGTTTGTATTTAACTTTGCTTTTTCCATAAGTTTTATGTTGTTATTACTCTATATTTTTCCCCATTTTTGAATGCTATATATATATATATATAATCTTAGTCTTGGCTCTAGTTGGGGCTTTTGCACTTGTGTCTATATGCATCTTGACTGTTGGGTCCTTCCCCTTAGCAATCAATATTTTATATTCTAAATCTTTCACATGCAACACAGACCACTGCCCATGTTCTAGTTATTTGGCTCTCCTTAATAATTTGATAAAGGTATTTGAGTGTCTCCCCTCTCTTCTTGATAGGTATCTTTAGTTTTGACATATGTTGTTTATCGGCCTTTAGAGAGTTTTGAATTGGGGCTTTTGAAAACAATAAGAAAGATTAATTGGCTTGGTCATTTGTTGATATTTGTAATCACTGTATCAGGTCTGACTCTATCTGTCTTTGTAATGAGAAGGGTTATTATTCTTTTATTCTCCAACTAGCAAGCATTCAATAGTTCCCTGGCAATTTCTCTCAGATTTTCCAGTCGTTGGATTTAGATTTGTGGTTATCATTAATCATTCCCTCTAAGCCACGTCATTGATCTCAACTTGCTACTTCCCATTCTTTCCATGCTCGGTCATCGCCCAGTATTGGACTCAAACTTGCTACTTCCCATTCTTGATTAATCTCAAACTTGAATGCGTTGAATTGGATTTGCAATGTATTGATCAACACCATACTCATGCGGATGGTTCTGCCAAAACAATAGATGACTGGGTGTTACGTTGATATGCCAGTAAATCATTCTTTCTTAAAAAAATAGACTTAACTCTAGCGCCTTATGCGCTAATGATTTTTGCATGAACCTTAAGTCTGCTAGTCTAATTGGCTTTGTTTCGAAAGCTAAAGTTTCTCCTAAGTCACCATCGTAGCTCTCTCTGCCTTTTCAGACTCATATCTTCTATGGCACTTAATCCTTTGTACCACTTGGATGATGTGCCTTGAATACTTGAATCTAAAGGGAATATCCTTAGCATCATTACCATCGTATACCTGAATTGTATCTTGGATTGATAGTGTGTTTAGAAATTCCATTCATATATAAGTGTTTTTTCCTTTGCATATTCAATTTGCATAATGTTCATTCGATTGAAATCAACATGTATATAAAATTCGACTTAAACTCCTGTGTCATAGGCACATATGCACATTAGTTTTGGGATTAAAATATATGTACTATAAATCGTTGTATATGTTAGGAGTCGCTGTCAAGGAAAAAAAGGATCTATGGCCGATATTATATATGCGTATATAGAATATCATTATAACAACTAAGGAGCTCGATTATGGTATAAGGTGTGTGTTTTATATATATATATATATATATATCTATGACCGATATTATATATGCGTATATAGAATATCATTATAACAACTAAGGAGCTCGATTATGGTATAAGGTGTGTGTTTTATATATATATATATATATAT
>VDFB02058242.1:278733-311494 GCA_007258455.2 Sequoia sempervirens
TGGGTCCAATGTATAGAGTAGAGGGTATAGGGGTTGAGGGATTAGTGTTTAAGGGTAGAGAGTTTACTAAGTGGGTTTAAAGGTTGAGGGTAGAGAGTATTGGCTTGAGGGTAGATGGTAGATGGTTTAAGGGTTTAGGGTTTGAGGGTTGAGTGTTTGTGGTTTATGGTTTAGGGTTGAGTGTTTAAGGGTTGATGGTTTAGGGTTGAGGGTATTATGGTTTAAGGGTTGAGGGTTGAGGGATTAGGGTTGAGGGTATAGGGTATTGGGTTGGGGTTATAGGGTAGAAGGTTTAAGGGTTTTTAGTTAAAGGGTTTAGGGTTGAGGGTTAAGGGTTGAGGGTTTAGGGTATAGGTTTGAGGGCATATGGTTTAAGGATTAGGTTTGAGTGTATAGGTTTGAGGGTATATGGTTAAAGGATTAGGTAGAGGGTAGATGGTTTAAGGGTATAGGGATTAAGGGTTGTGGGTCGAGGGTAGAGGGTTTAGGGTTGAGGGTTGAGGGTTGAGGGTTGAGGATTGAGGGTAGAGGGTAGAGGGTAGAGGGTTTAAGGGTTGAAAGTTGAGGGTTTAAGTTTAAGGGTAGAGTATTGAGGGTATAGGGTTGGTGGATTAGGGTTGAGGGATTAAGGGTCAATAGAGTTGAGGGATTAGGGTAGATATTTTACTAAGTGGGTTTAAGGGTTTAAGGGCTGAAGGATTAGGGTAGAGGTAGAGGGTAGAGGGTAGAGGATTAAGGGTATAGGGTTGAGGGATTAGGGTTGAGGGTACATATGGTTGAATAATTGGGGTTGAGAGTCCTACGTATAGGTGAGTGAGAGATATAATTGAGGGTATAGGGTTGAGGACCTATAGGGTTGATGGTTTAGTGTATTGGGTTGAGGGTTGAGGGTATATAGTTTAAGGGTTTAGGGTTGAGGGTTGAGGTTTTAGGGTTTAGGGTAATGGTTTGATGGTATGTGATTGAACGTTTAGGGTTGAGGGTCCAATGTATAAGATGCCAATTTCACCCATTAGCTTGTCAATTTTATGAAATTGGCAATGTAGTTGTCTGTTTGAAAAAATGGGTCCAAGAAATGGGGTCTCTTGGTGATTTACATCACTAGAAGATCCCATTTCTTGGACCCATTTTTTTAAACAGGCCGAGTTAGGATGCCAATTTCACCCACTAGCTTGCCAATTTGGTGAAATTGGCAATGTAGTGGCTTGTTTGAGATAAACGGGTCCAAGAAATGGGGTCTCCTGATGATGTAAATCATCAAAAGACCCCATTTCTATAAATCACTGGGAGACTCCATTTCTTGAACCCATTTTTTCAAACAGGCCAAGTTAAGTTGCGAATTTCACCCACTAGCTTGCCAATTTAGTGAAATTGGTAATGTAGTGGCCTGTTTGAAAAAATGGGTCAAATTGGAAAGCTAGTGGGTGAAATTGGAAAACTAGTGGGCCCATTAGCTTGCCAATTTTGTGAAATTGGAAACCTAACTTGAGAGGGATAGGAGTGGGTGAGTGAGAGAGACTTGAGATAGGGAGAGTGGGTAAGGGTTAAGGGTAGAGGGTAGAGAGGAGAGAGATAGGAGTGAGTGAGTGAGAGGGATAGGTGAGAGAGGGAGATGGGGTAGGAGGGAGAGAATCAAGAGGAGAGAGAGGCAGGGAGTGGGAGAGAGATAAGGGTAGAGGATATATGGTATAAGGGTTAAGGGTAGAGGGTAAAGGGGAGAGAGATAAAATTAGGGTATAGGGGTTGAGGGTGTAAGGGTAGAGGGGATAGATGGTATAAGGGTTAAGGGTGGAGGGTAGAGGGGAGAGAGATAGGATGGAGGAGGAGAGAGAGGAGTTAAGAGAGGAGAGGGGTTAGGAGGGAGAGACTTGAGAGAGAGAGAGACAAAGGGAGTGGGAGAGAGATAGAGGGTATAAGGGTAGAGGGGAGAGATATAGAATTAGGGTTTAAGGGTTGAAGGTATATAGGTAGATGGTAGAGGGTAGGGGGGGAGAGACAAAATGAGTGATTGAGAGAGAGAGTTGAGAGAGGGAGAGGGGGTAGGAGGGAAACTTGAGAGAGAGAGAGGGAGTGGGAGAGAGATAAAGGGTAGAGGATAGAGGGGGGAGATAGAATTAGGGTATAAGGGTTGAGGGTATAAGGGTTAAGGGTGGATAGTAGAGGGGAGAGAGATAGGAGTGAGTGAGTGTTATAGAGAGAGTTGAGAGAGGGAGAAGGGGTATGAGGGAGAAACTCGAGAGAGAGGGAGGGAAGGAGTGGGAGAGAGATAGAGGGTATAAGGGTTAAGGGTAGAGGGAAAATGGGAGAGAGATAGAATTAGGGTTTAAGGGTTGAGGGTAGAGGATAGAGGTTATAAGGGTTAAGGGTAGAGATTAGAGGGGAGATAGATAAAATTAGGGCTGGTCGAGGGTAGAGATGGTGTAAGGCTAAGGGTGAGGGTAGATGGGAGAGATAAAATTAGGGGTTGAATGGCTGATGGTATAAGGCTATATAGAGGGTGGAGGGAGAGACAAAAGGAGTGGGAGTGAGTGAGTGAGTGAGAGAGAGAGAGCTGAGAGAGGAGAGGGAGGGTGAGACCTGATAGGAGAGAGAGAAAAGGAAAGGGAGATTGCAGGGGAGGGATAAGGGAGAGAGAGATAGAACAGGGCATAAGGGTTAAGGGTAGAGGTAGAGAGGAGAGTATATTAAGATGAGGAGTTATGAGATGAGAGAGGAGAGGGGCAGGAGGGAAAGACTTGAGAGAGAGAGAGAGAGGGAGTGGGAGAGAGATATAAGGTAGAGGATAGAGGGGAGGGAGATAGAATTAGGGTATAAGGGTTAAGGGTAGAGGGTAGATGGGAGAGAGATAGAATTAGGGTATAAGGGTAGAGGGGAGAGAGATGGAATTAGGGTATAGAGGGTATAGACAAAGAGAGAGAAAATAAATCTATTAAAAAAACAACTTTCTCATATTGCAAGTGCATTTTGAAGAGGTAGAGATGTGATTGTTTTTAGTAAGAAATAACGCACTCGTGTTATAACACGAGCACGTTTTGTCTAGCTCTAAAATGGTAAAAAACTCAATATATCCATGATCTCAAGGCCCAAATTGTGCATATTCTCTTGGTTTTGTGCATGCTCCAACAAAAAGTAGCTTTTTGATGATGTTGTGAAGAGTGCATGCATGTTTTTCACATTCCACCACTTTTTTCATGATCTTTCCATCACCTTTGCATGAAATAGCATATTTTTCATGTTGAAAGGCATATAATATCAATTCAAGTTTTAATTCCATTCAAAAGTGATATACAATTGAAGTTTGGAGGGGAACAAGCTTTTGAAAAAGTTAAATTGTTGAGAAGTTTGAAGAAAGAAGAAGCAAAAGATACATAATTGGGTAGAACTCCTCCATTTGAAACTTTGGTTTTTTAGGTATGTGAAGTATTTACACATTTTCTTTCATTCTATTATGTCTTGCTTTCATTTTTGTTACTTTTCATATTCCATTTTTATCATTGTTTTTTTGTCATTATAACCTTAGGTTGTCAATGCACATTTTAAATTACACAATTCTATACACTTTCCAATTACATTTTTAAACCACATCTCTTTGAGGCATTTTTTTATTTAACAATTGACTTACCTTGTGTATACTTCCACATTTTGTATAGACATATATATGACATAAGTTTTAAGGAAGTAAAAAAAAACATCATTTCTCAATCCTTTATTATGGATGTGCATACCACTCTCCAAAGCTTTCATTGAGGTATTTTTTCAAATAGTTATACCAAGAAGCTGAATGCCTTGTCTATGCTACCAAATTTTCCATACATGTCTCTAAAAATTTGGAATATAGTCATCCTACATTGATAGATCTTTGAAACTATTTTGGTTTTCATCTCTATTTCTAAATTTACCTCATCACTAAATCTACTCAATAAATCTACCTCATCACTTATGTTGTGATATATTTTAAAATTTTCCTTGATTAGTCTACCTACAAGGGATTATAACCCTTCTCTCCACTATTTCAAGACTCTTTGTTCAAGGCTAAGTTAGCAACATGGGGAAAGGTGCAACCTATCTTGAAATCGTGACTCAAAATGGAAGCATGGACAAATCATTTGAATTGTTCAACAATAATGTTTTTCGTGTAAATGTATGCAAAATGTGGTAGCATTGACAAGCCAGTGAGCTTGGAAAGATAGTGAGCTCACTCACTATCCTACCAATGCGGTAGGGTTGAGAAGGTAGGGGCAGTGTATGCCTCATAGAAATGGGGTCTCATGATGATATATAGGGTTGAGAAGGTAGGGGTAGTGTATGCCTCATAGAAATGGGGTCTCACGGATATATATCATCATGAGACCCCATTTCTATGAGGCATACACTGCCCCTACCTTCTCAACCCTATATATCACTGTGAGACCCCATTTCTATGAGGCATATGCTACCCCTACCTTCTCAACCCTACCATATTAGTAGGCTAGTGAGTGAGCTAGCTTGCCAATACTCCACTAGCTTGCCAATGCAGTAGGGTTGAGAAGGTAGAGACATCGTATGCCACATAGAAATGGGGTCTCATGGTGATGTATTAGCTTGCCAATGTAGTAGGGTTGAGAAAGTAGGGGCAACATATGCCTCATAGAAATGGGGTCGCATGGTGATATACATAATGAGACCCCATTTCTATGAGGCATACGCTGCCCCTACCTTCTCAACCCTACCACATTGGAAAAGCTAGCTCACTCACTAGCTTGCCAATGTGGTAGGGTTGAGAAGGTAGGGGTAGTGTACAGTGTATGCCTCATAGAAATGGGGTCTCATGGTTACTGATTTTTTTAGTGGCTAATATTCACCAATTGGCTAATAGTTGAAATTTGGGAATCCATAATTGGCTAATAATTTGAGCTATAACATGACTTGAATTGCCACATTTTTACAAAATTATATTATAGTATTATTTAAATTGCCAAAGAATTTATTTTATTAAAAAGTTTAACTCAAAAATTTTCCACAATATTTGATACATGATTAGATCATATTTGCCTAAATTTTATAAATTATAGTAGAAATCTATATTAATTCACCAATAGTATATCATAATTATTAGCTGCTTTAGGGCCATATTTCTAATCATTAGTGTCCACCATTGGTTTACAATATAACCTAATGGTCCTTGTTTTATTCAATGAGGTAAAATGTAACCACAATCTGTAATGCTAATGGGGCCCACAATTTCAAATCTCATGAGCATTATAGATTGTGGGTACATTTTACCCCTCATAGTACGAGGGTTGTTATATCAATGATCCAAAATCAATTTTGGGCCCCATGAGAATTACATATCATGGGCACATTTTACCTTGAAGAATACAATGAAGGTAATTTTATTATATTTTAAAACAATGATGACAAGTAAATATTATAGTTTACCCATTAAACCCATCTACAATTTCTACCCTCGGGCCCCTACTTTTCCATGAAAATTATTTTTATATTGGATGGATTTTATATCATAATTAATGTATTTTCTTATTATTTTTCAAGATTCACCAAAATTTTCTACAAAATTTTAGTGATGTAAACAAAATCGCCAGTAAAATTAATATTTTTTTTGAAAAAAGGGAAAGATTCACCAGGATTTTATATATTTAATTGAGGGGGGTTTCTTAAAGTTATCATTTCTCATGGTCACCATGAGACCCCATTTCTATGAGGTATATGCTACCCCTACCTTCTCAACCATACCACATTGGTGGGCTAGTGAGGTCACTCACTAGCCTGCCAATGCGGTAGGGTTGAGAAGGTAGGGGCATAATATGCCTAATAGAATTCACATGTTGATGTAGATCAGGGAGGAAATCATTCATCAAACACAATTCAAGTCCTTTGAAACAACTTTGCAACTCTTAGAACCCTAGCTCTTGGACTTCTCACACAATCTCTTTGTTTGCCTTGTAGGTTTGCCAACTTGGTTTCTAGGTTCTATCTCACAAATCCAAACTATAACCCATTGAAAAAATACATTTTCAAACACCTTTTATGTCCTTACACAACATA
The DNA here is from genome assembly GCA_007258455.2 of Sequoia sempervirens. NCBI lineage: Eukaryota > Viridiplantae > Streptophyta > Pinopsida > Cupressales > Cupressaceae > Sequoia > Sequoia sempervirens. The sequence continues at coordinate 284,779 of VDFB02058242.1, forward strand.
TCACAAAAACTTATACAACTCTTTTGGAACAAAACCCTCAAATAGGTGCTTCTATGTTGTCCTAGACCTTCAATTAGGTCACTTTTACAAAGGAACACCCCTTTAAATTTACTTCCCACCAAAAATTCCTTTGGAAAATAATGTGCTAGGTTGTAAAACCTCAAGATCCACCATTTTTCATTAGAGGAAGACCCACTAACTCACCCAACCATGAAACCCTCAATTTGGCTTATTTTAGGGAGGGTTTATTGGAAATATATCTTCCCAAACTATTTTCAATCTAACAACACTTCAAACACTTTGAAAATTGTCCACAAAAACTTAATTAACCTTCAAAAGTTTCCACCCCCAATATTTTCATCTATCACTACCCTCTAACTACCAAATTTGATCAAAAAATAAAGAAATGCCATCTAGGGCATCACACAATGCATCTTAAGTTGAGAGTACATCATCACTTAGATTTGATGAAGATGGTATGCCATCATCCCCATGTGGAACTCAAGGTATTTTTTCTACTCCACCCTCAAAAAAAGGTGCAAAATCTATCCCACCTCAATTAAATATTGATGAAATTCCTAATCGTGAGATGTATGTACCTAGGAGAACACCACAGAATTTTCCATAGAAAGACAAAGTATTTGATTAATATTGATGAGGATTTTTTGCAGCACAAGGGAGGTAATATTTTAGCACACAATTGTAGAAGATATGCTGATAAAATCTGGAAATTGTTCTTTGAAAGGCTAAATGAGATCGCAAGATATCAACTATTTGTTGAAATGATGTGGGGTATAAAGTATAGAAACATCATGAAGACTCTTGAGTTGAAAACATCGAATGCATCAAGTAAAAACACTATTGTGAATAATCTAATGGATGCTTATGAGAGTGTGGGAAAGACCTCACACTCAAAGGATAGTAATGTCACCCAATGTGTCATTACATTGACTTCGGTTAGTAGTCAAACAAAGAGAGATCATCTCATTAGAAAGACCAGTGAACAAAGGAGAATTAATAGAAAAAAATATCAAGATCCGTTCAAAGGTGGCAAAGAATTGAGGGCATTGATTCAAATGAATTATGGGAATTCTTGGGAATACTTCCACAAAAATATAAACAAGTTGTTGAAGCATTGAGAACACTAATTGCAGAGTATTAAAAGAATAACACAAGGCCATCTCTGAATCAAAGGGATGTGGTAAGAAGGAGAATCAATAGTTGGAACCATGAGCCACATCCAAAGCATTTTTTGGATACAACTCAAACCTAATTTTTTCATAAATTTCAAAAATATTATCCTCAAATTAGTAGTTTTCAAAGATATTTTGAAGTGCTCAAATGATGCAGAGACAAAGGTTCTCAACATCCAACCTAGTTCATGAAATAGAATACTCTTTCTTTGAGGCAATTTCAACTACTCATTCTAGAGAAAAAGGGCTCCAAAGAGGCCAATATAACAAAGCATGTACCCTCAAATCAACTCCAAAATCACAAATAACTAGAGGCAGCATTGAATCAACTCATAAAACTATCAACTCAATCATCTTTCTCAAGAAAAATCATCTATTAAAGCAGCAAATACAAAAACCCATACTCAAGGTTTGAACAAAGCTCCATTTAATGAGGGTTTGTAGAAAGTATATTTTTGTAAACCTCATACCAAATTTTCAAACCTTCAATCATACTGGAATATGTCTGCACAAACTCAAACAATCATCAAAAATTTCTTCCCCAAAAGATTTCACACTTTTCCATCCTTGAACCTCTCAAATTCACCCAAAACATGCAATTTTAACAACTAGGGCAGCCTAGGGCATCACCAATAACATAGTAAACCTTATTCAAATTCTCTAAAACCTTGGATATAGTAAGAACACCTCAAAATTAATCTTTCCACAAATTTTTAGAATTTTCCACTATACAAATTAGAAGAAATCACATTTTTTTGTATGCAACTCCAAAAACCCTATGTTCAGAACGGTTTTAGGAAATGACTTGTTTGACCCCTTAAATGGCCTGCCTACACAAAAATCATCATAACTGCAATTTCTGAAAAATGTTTTCTGAATTGCCTGCCTACACAAAAATCATCATAACTTTTTTATTGCTCAATGAAAATGAGCAAGAATTGAACTAATGTAAAGCTTATTCAATAAAATACACCATAAAACTACTTTCAAAAAGTTTTATATCTGTAATAAGCCGTACAAGGCCTAGAAACAGGGAGAAAACTGTTAAAACTTCAAAACAAAGTATTGAAATTGACAAAATTGATTCCAATTTACATTTCCTTTTTTGGCTCACCTCTCCAAGGCTTAAATAGATTATTACAACATAAAGAATTACTTCCCCTTCATTTCCAACTAATAAACTACCCTTTACAACCAAGTGACCCTTCATATTCTTGTTTTTGTTCACATTTTGCACTTTTGCACTTTTACATGTTTTGCAACTTTTGAAACAAAATGACTCAACCAACCCCTTAGTGACTTTAAATATATTAAAATATAATCACCCAAGATCTTTTACAATGATTTTACATAAATTTTACATTCAAATATTCAATTTTTAAAATTTAGCCTTTTGAAGGCATTTGTGAGCAAGGTGCTTCTACACCATCAAACCTTTTTATGTCAAGATAAATCATACATGCACTACTTCTTGTTGTAGAATAACAATTGAATTATCTAACCATTATGATCTTTATTGTTCTATATGTTTAGATTTACATACTAATGATTTTTTACATGATTGTGGCATAGAAGCCCTACTAACATCTTCAAGAGAGTTCTTATCCAAAATTTTATGTGAAATAGAGGATGGCCAAATATTCTATAGGACAACATGCTTGGATGGTTCATGTGAGCATTATGGTGGCTTGTAGCGTATGTCAATATGTCAACATATGGAAATCATATATGAGGTGGGATAGAAACTAGTAGAGTTCAAGAAGTATAAAATAGTGGCATATGTTACAAAAGACGGGTCTCAAGGAAAAAAGTGTAATTTGGTTATTTAGAAGATTCCAGTGTATCAATTTATGTCCATGTTTTATGACAATATAGTGTATGAGTATGCAAGGAATACCCATAGATTTTTATGGATGGACACACAATTCAAGCTATGAAAGGACACCTTTCCAATTGGAAACATAGTATCAGTAGTTGAATTTGTAGAGAACTACACCTACAACCACAACGTGAGGTGCAGTCACAATATTACAATGCCACACAGGTTTTGATATTTGTGCACATAGCATTCATTCATGTAGTTGATAGTATAGAGTACCAAAGGAAGGTATTGATGGAGTATCACTTTTATATTAGTGATGATCACACACATTCTCTAGAGTTCATGAAAGATTGTTTCCAAATGTTCTATAGTGATTCAGCTCATAGAGGCATAGCATATGGTTGGCATATAATTTGGTCAGAAAACTATGCAACATAGTTCAAGAACTCATGCATATTCTACTATTTGAGCAAGATGTATGTCATTATAGGTGTTGAGCATATGTGGAACTTTTGTGAGGTCAGGCATGGAAAAGGGGAGCATTATGGGGCAAGAGCATGCGTGAAAGAGCATTAGCACAAGAAGAGTTAAAGTATAAAGACAATGCAAAGTTGAAAAATGCAAGATCAATTGTCGAGTGGTGTAATATTTCGATGAGTCCAAGTAATGAAGGTACATCTTCAGTTTGTAGATTTTTTTGGTTGATAGATAATACTAACATTGTACCATATGAAGATTGTTATACACTAATAGGATTGAGTGAACTACACTCTTTCCTTAGCTCATATGCAAGTTCATGGAGTATAAATACATGGAAGATGGCATTCTTTTGTTCTTCATGTACAATGCAAGCCTAGAATGATTGTGAGTTATGCAAGTGGGTTGACAAATGGTTGAAAAGTTATCTTAGCCCACTTCACAAGTATTTCCCTCTGACAACATTGGAACTAACACAGATGGAATCATTGGCCGAATTTGACCACATATCAAATCTAGTTCAACTAGGTAATATATCTACTTGCTTATTTTTTGAAATTCCTATTGTTATCTTACTTTGTAGTGTATTCATAATGTTGACTAATTTCAAGAGATTTGTTGCACATATCAATGTAGGGCATGTTTATGTAGTTATTGCAGATGAAGGCAACGAAGAGTGAACAAACTATTAATTGTGTTGAGGCCAAAAATAAATTGGAGGCCCCAATTATAGATGGAGAAAACATTGAATACCCTATAGGCTTAGTTGTTATTGGAACGTGGCTTAGAAGGTACCCACATAAGAGTGTTAAACATTGGTTGTTTTAGGACTTTGACATGCATCATAAGATTCTTCATTACTCAAACCTTGCCATGGAATCCAATATTTGTTTGACCAAATATGGGGGTAGACCTTTGAACAAGACCTTGTGGAAGGTTCGTGGGTCTGACCATGAGGCAATACTTGACACAATAAAGAATAGAGAAAACCCAGATGGTTTGTTGGATTAATTTGTAAGTATGCACATTGGTTCTTATTAATTTATACTTGTATGGACATTAAATTTTTTGATGCCAATGCTATCATATTCTTTTAATTTTCCTATTTGTAAGTAACCTACTAAAAACTAATTAGTGTCCCCTTGCAAAAAATGAAAATTTATGAGCCATCCAAAAGAATCTTAGCCAAAAAAGTAATGCAACATCCTTATTTTAATGATCTTGACAAATCTCAATTATGCTTTTAAGACATTAAAAAATTGTGTATGAAGCTTGGTGAGGGAATTTCAAGTTATTCATTTGAAGTCAACCTTATCATGAGCACATATGATGTAGACATTATAAGAGCATCTCAAATTTCAAGTTATTCTATTCATGAGAGGTGTTGTGTGCAATAGGTATCTTGGAACTCCTAGTGAATATGTATGACCAAGAGTGACTAAGTTGAGAGATTGACATGCCTATCCTGACTAGAAGCATCAAGATTTATTCCTTGTTGTTCTTGAGTTACAACCAAATGGTGTGGATTTGTTGTCTATAAGTGCCTTCCATCTATTTTTATTTCATTTCCATTTTGGATGCTCTTTCTTTTTCTTCTTTTACTTTGCATATTTGTAAGTAAACTACTAAAAATTGATTGGTATCTCCTTGCAGAAAATGTTGATTTATGAGCCATAGAAACTTCTAGAATCTCAGCCAAAAAAGAAATGCAACATCCTTATTTTGATGATCTTCACAAATCTCAATTCTGATTTGAAGCCATTATAAAAGAGTGTGTGAAGGTTAGTGAGGGAATCTCAAGTTACTCATTTGAAGTTAACTTCATCATGAGCACCTCTGATGTAGAAACTATAAGAGAATCTTAAATGTATGAGTTACATTGTAAAATATATATGAGAATGGAGTACCTAAGGCATTGTAATGAGATTTACTCAAATATTGAAATTTGGTGCAGGGGTAGTAAGGTTATTGAGCAAATCTGGTTCATGGAAGTCTTGAGTTATTTTTTTGTTTTGAGTTTTTTCAATTGAATAAGGTCATATTAGACCAATTTATAATGTAATAATTCATGTTAGTTGGTTTTGGGGTCATTTTGGAGTTCATGATGCATATTTTTCAAAATGATGTAAAATTACAAAAATTGAAAAGTTGTCAATGTGAAAAAAGTGCAAAAAAATGTAAACTTGAAGAAGCCCAATGGTCATGGGCATTCAAAAGGAAGTTAGAGCTGTTTTAATAGGTTGGGTAAGGTTTATATATGTTGGAAACTTGAAAGAATAGGTTGTTGAAGGTTTTTGGGAAGGAAAAACAATAAAAATCCCCTAATTTCTCTTGTAATTATGTGTTTCATTGAATTTTTTAGTTGTATAGTATAGAAGTATTATGTCCTAAAATATTTTCCAATTGGTGGAGATAGGTGTTAGCTATGTTTTGGCTTTGGAGTGAAGGAAATTCATTGAGTTTTAAGAATTTTATTGTCAAATTATTGATTGTGGGTTTGTATAGCCAACCATAAGGGTTTGAACACTAAAAATGAATAAACGACTCATTCCACCTATTGTTTCTCTATGTGGATCAGTGGAATGAGTTAAAAATGGTAGGATTATTTATAGGAATAATATTTAGGAGTATGGAAAATGTTTAGGAGTGTTTTTGGTTGTTTTCCTAGAGGAAATTGGGTAAATTTTGACTTAAAATGGAGTTTCAATGTTGGGTTTTGGTGAAATTGTCTTAGGAAAAATTGGGAGATGATTGATTTGGCATGAGAAGGAATATATTGAACTGTTTGAAGCTTTGGAAGGGCAAGGAAGGTGAGTTGAGTGCCTAGGCATGATTCCCTAATTTTCAAATTGTGTATTTTGAGTGAAATTTGATGGTTAGAGGAGGGAAGTTGTAGAAACTCTTGGGGGAAGTAGTTTTGATGAAAATTTAAGCATGTGTAGACATAACTAAAGGATTTTGAGGCCTTGGTTGGCTGTTTAGAATCTTGGTAAGTGTCTGTTCATGAATATTTAGGGTTGGAAAGGCGTTTGAGTGGGTGATGCTTTGTTAAAGTGACCTAATTGAAGTTTAGGACAATGTAGTTGTATGATTTTGGAGAAGCTGGTTCAAAGTGACCTATTTTTCTTTTGAGATATGATTTGTAAGATATTAAAAGGTGTCTAAAAATATAATTGGTTAGTGGGTTTAAGATTCGATTTGAGAGTTTTGGTCCAGAAACTAGGTCTACAAACCTATAAGGAAATTTGAGTGAATTTATGAAGAGTTGGAGATATAGGTCTAAAAGGGTTACAAATTTGTTTCTAAAGGCTTGAATTATTATTGTAGGTTGATCGCCTCCCTACTCTGCATCAAAATTTATTGCTACCATCAAACATTTGTAATTCAAGCAACAAAATCCTTTAATAGTCTAAATTACAAAAGGGAAACAATCTTTGACGACCTATTAATTGGATATCGTGTTGGTTATGAGCATTTATTTTGAGGCATAAAGATCACATAGATAACCTCTACAATAACCTCTCTCAGTTTTTTTAATCTCAGAATCATTTTTTTGTGGTGTCCAATTTTGACTTGATGAAAAAAGTGTCAATTGCAACTAATGTAAAGTTGCAAAGTGGTGCAAATTTCGTTATGCAACTCGTGTGACCAAATAGACTATTCCAACACATTTTCATAAGTATTTTTATGCTAGAAATGGTCCTCTTTCACACCAAAATATGTGTAATTGCTCTGAGCTATGTTCAATCAGATCGATCCCTTAAAAGTTCAAAGTGCAAAATGGTTGCAAACTTCAGCATGTTGTTACTCGGATATTGTGATGCTTAGAAAATTTTTATCTAATCCTATGGGATTAGGTTGAACCCCTCTACAATAACCTCTCTTGGTTTTCGCTATCTCGGAGGCATTTTTCTATGGTGGTAAATTCTCACTTAGGGAAAAAGTTGTCAAATGCAAGTAGTTGAAACTTGCAAAGTGGTGCAAATTTTATTTTGCAACTCATGTGACCAAACAGACTATTCCAACACATCTAAATAGGTATGTTTATGCTATGCATAGTCCTCTTTCACATCTAAACACGTGTAGTTGGTTCGAACTATGTTCAACCAGATCAATCCCTTAAGAGTCCAAAGTACAAAATGGTTGCAAAATTCAACATGTTGTTACTCAAATACCATGATGCTTAGAAAATTCTCATCTAAGCCAATGGAATCACATTAAGCCCCTCTACAATAACCTCTCTCAGTTTTCACTATCTTGGAGGCATTTTCCCATGATGGAAAATTTTCACTTGATGCAAGTAGTTGAAAATTGCAAAGTGGTGCAACTTTCGTTCTGCAACTCGTGTGACCAAATCGACTGTTCCAACACATCCAAATAGGTATGTTTATGCTACAAATGGTCCTCTTTTTCACCCAAACATGTAGAATCACTCCAAGCTACATTCAATCAGATCGATCCTTTAAGATTCCAAAGTGCAAAATGAATGCAAACTTCAACATGTTGTTACTCAGATACCGTGATGCTTAGAAACTTCTCATCTGAGCCTATGGAATCATGTTGGCCCCTCTACAATAACCTCTCTTAGTTTTTGCTATCTCGGAGGCATTTTTTTGTGGTGGAAAATTTTCACTTAGGGAAAAAGTTTCCAAATGCAAGTAGTTGAAAGTTGCAAAGTGGTGTAACTTTTGTATTGCAACTCGTGTGACCAAACAGATTGTTCTAACACATCCAGATGGGTACATTTACACTAGGCATGATCCTATTTCACACCCAAACATGTGGAATCACTCTGAGCTACATTCAACTAACTCAATCCCTTAAGGATTTAAAGTGTAAAAGGGAAGCAATTTTTGACAGGCTATTACTTAGAAACCATGACGCTTACAAACTCCTTATCTAAGCCTATGAGATTGCATTGGGCCCAACTCTATCTTGGAGGAATTTTCCTATGGTGGTGAATTTTCACTTGGAAAAAAAGTTGTCAAATACAAGTAGTTGAAAGTTGCAAATTGGTGCAACTTTTGTTCTACAAATCGTGTGACCAAACAGACTATTCCAATGCATCCGAATAGGTATGTTTATGCTAGAAATGGTCTTTTTTTACACCCAAACATGCGGAATCACTTCAAGCTACATTCAACTGGATCGATCCCTTAGGATTCCAAAGTGTAAAATGGCTGAAAACTTCAACATGTTATTCAGATACTGTGATTCTTAGAAACTTCTCATCTGATCCTATAGGATCATGTTGTTCCTCTCTACAATAAACTTTCCCAGTTTTTGCTATCTCAGAGGCATTTTCCCATGGTGGTGAATTTTCACTTGGGACAAAAGTTGTCAAATGCAAGTAGTTGAAAGTTGTAAAGTGGTGTAATTTTTATTTTGTAACTTGTGTGACCAAACAGTCTATTCCAATGCATATAGATGGGTATGTTTATTTTAGGAATGGTCTTCTTTTGCACCCAAACACATGGAATAGCTTCGAGTTACATTCAACTGGTTTGATCCCTTAAGGGTCCAAAGTACAAAATGGAAGCAATATTTGATGGGTTATTACTCAAAAACCGTGATGCTTATGAACTCTACATTTGAGCCTATGGGATTGTGTTGGGCCTCTCTACAATAACCTATCTTGGTTTTTGTTATCTCAAAGTCATTTTCACTTGATAGAAAAAGTGTCAAATGCAAGCAATGTAAAGTTGTAAAGTGGTGCAACTTTCGTTTTGCAATTTGTGTGACCAAACAAACTACTCCAACACTTCCTGATAGATACGTTTATGCTAGGCATAGTCCTCTTTTGCACTGAAACACTATTTCATCTACTATGAATATTATGTTTTGCAAGTGTTGTGAAGATTATGTATCCTTCGCTTAATTGAGTTGTTTTAATCAGAGGATTAAATATATTGGAATCTTTTTATGAATCATTTTATGGAATACCAATTCAAAATGTGTTTTTTGATTTTAGATAAAGCATTTCATGGAACTCTTTGGATTAAAATAAATTGAGATATGTAAGAACAAGGGAGCATTAGGAAATACATTGTTCAAGGATCTTAAATAAGCCTTCTTGGTGCAGGGGCACCAAATGCATTTTGTGTTAACGTTGTCAAATGAGTTCTTTTGAGAGTTTTAGGTGTGTTTGATTTTTTTTCAATTCAATAAGGTCCTAATAGACCATCTAATAGGTAATCAGGAGTCTTTGAGTTTATATTGTCACTTTTTTACAAAATTGTCAAAAGTGCAATATTGAAAAGTTGTAAAAGTGAAACAAAAATATAAAATTGAAGAAGCCCAACGGTCATGGGAATTCAAAGGGTAGTTATAATAGTTGTAATAGGTTGGTTAAGGTTTAAAATATGTTGGAAACTAAATGGATGAAGGTTTTTGGAGGTTTTATGAAAGATTGAATAATAAAGCTCGTGTTTTCATTGAAATTCTGAATCTTTTCTATTGAATATTTTTGTTGCAAAGTAGATGCACGGCCTATACAGCCTAATGGTGACTCCAAATTGATTTGAATTTTTGTTTTAGTGTCCTATATATCATTTTGACTAAGTTTGATGCATTCCAATTGGGGTTGTAGAATCTTATTGAGTTTTCCCTGTAGGCGGGTCTGAAACTCCAATTTTAAGGTTTTGAAGACATAAAAATGTGATTATGGCCCATTCCACTGATTTTAACTTCTATAAATAAGTGGAATGGGCTCAATATGATAGGATTTAGTTGATTGAATGGTTTTTTGAGTAGGAGAGGTCATTTGGGGGTTTGGGCATGATGCCCTAGTTGTCAAATTTGAATGTTTTGAGTGAAATTTGATGGTTAAAGGTGGGTAGGTGAGGAAAAATCTTGGGGAAACAAATTTTGGCGATAGATTAAGCATGTTTAGGCCATTTGAAGCATGTTTGATGTGTTGGTGAAGTGTAAATGAATATTTAATAGGTATTTTGGTTTGGAATATTGTCTAGAGGAGAGTTTCTTTGTAAATTAGTCCTATTTGGCTTAAGGGGACAACATAGAAGCATCAGTTTGAGGGATTTGTTCCAAAAGAGTTATATGCAATTTTGAGATGTGTTTTGGTATGCCTTAAAGGGTGTCTATAAGTATTATTGGTTAATGGGTTTGAGAGTGGAGTTGTGAGATAGGTCCAAGAAACTAGGTTTGTAGACCTACAAGACAAATAGTGAAGTTGTGAAGGGAATCACCCTAGTTGAGTTTTTGGAGATTGAAGGCTTGTTGAAATTAGTTTAATTTATGATTAGTAATTGAATTCCTCCCTACTCTACATCACTTCTCTCCTGTTGCAATTTTGGGTGGATTATTACTTTCAAAGTATTAGGTATGTTTTGTCTATTTTCTTGTTGGCAGTTGTCATTCTAGAAGGCTCATCTCTTGATATATTTTATACTAATTCTTAATAAATTATCAAGTTAATAATCAATGCATTTATTTACAGTTAATATTTTTCTTTTCAATTTGTGAAATTTTGGAATTTTTAATTCTACTAGTATTCCTAGAAATATTAAAGTTGTTTAGCACCAATCAATTAATATTCAAGACAAACCATGAAGGAAAACAATGATCAATGCTAGGGCTAACCAACTAATAAGTATACATGTGAATAAGTCAAGCATGTACATGTGAATAAGGGAAGCACAAGTACTCAAAAACACGTAAACCTTGAAGTATACACATGAATACATAGTATACAAAAATTAATACAAAGTATATGCATGAATACAAGGTATACACATGAAAACATGTAAACTGTCACAAAGTATACATTGGAATACACATAAGTTGTAAAGTATACACTTGAATACACATAACTCATATCTATTGAACCATGGATTTATAATGCAAATATGGACAACATCGATATTTTTTTTTTGTATTAACCAAATATCCATGTAGGCATACATCAATATATGTTGATATAAGTATAAAATATAGGTACAAAACAACCATATAGGCTTACAAGAATTCCATATAGGAATACAATGTAAAATATATCCAATACAAAATATGTACAAAAATTCCATATAGGCATACAACAAAGGGCTCTAGAATCAAAAGTCATCACTCTCCATGCTCTCGAAATAAACTCTTGCCCTTTGCTTGTTGATTGGATGATGATACATCTATCACTTATTTATGCTGCGGTCAAGGAGTGCTCCTGGTGAGCTCCTCCAAGTGTTTAGTTCTTAGTGAAGTATTATCTGTTACAATAAGAAGTAAAGACATTAATATATAGAAATTACATTAAAAAAATGATATATTTAACAAAATAATCAATTAAAGCCATCTAATGATCATTCTCCATAAGAGAAATATTCAAATGCCTATGCTGAGGTGTGTTGAAGCCTTGTATAAGCCGTCCAAATAAAAATTAAACTAAAAATCAATAATGGTTTGATTTTTCACTAACTTCTATAACAAAAAATGCAAATTGAAATTTAGTAATTTTACTCATACCTCCCTTGTCAAATCCATCGAGGAATCTATAGCAGATGAAACACTGATGTCCATTTCCATCTAAACATTCAGAGGTGTTTCTGCTTGTAACATCTGAAAATAAAACAACAAATTAAATTCAATCATGAAAACTATGTCATGACTTATAGTGTATGAGATAATGGACAAATTTTGAGTACTTATTGAACTATATATTTCTAACTATCATGATTACTATTTTCCCTATCCATATCTTGCTCGAAAGCACATTTTTTTTAGGCTTTTACCCATAGTAGAAAGTTGGTGAACCATTTTATAAAATTCTTTTGTAGACATGTATGATAACTGTGGTGGCATAGAGAATGTAGTGAACTATTTGAAAAAATGCCTCAAGGAAATGGGGTCTCATGGTGATGGAATGCCATTACAAAAAAATGCACGTCATGACATTCCATCACCATAGGACCACATTTCTTTCAGGAATTTTTTCAAACAATTCATTGCCTTCTTATGGTATTACTACTTACTATTATGCTTTGATAGAAAATTTTCCAAGCATCCATAGTTTGTTGGAAATCACCTATTTTAGGCTTTTGGCCATAGCAGCAAGGAAGTGAGTAGTTTGATAAAATGCTTTGGTACACATGTATGGAAAATGTGGTATCATAGAAAAGGTGGTGAGCTGTTTGAAGAAATTCCTCAAAGAAGTGTGGTCTCATGGTGATGGAATGGCATTCCATCACCATGAGACTGCATTTCTTCAAGGCATTTTTTCAAAGTACTAACTACCTTATCTATGTTATTGCTTACTATTATGCTTTGATAGATTTTTTCCAAGCATCCATAGTTTGTTGGAAATCACCTTTTTTAAGCTTTTAGCTGTAGCAGTGAGGAAATGAACTGTTTGATAAAATGCTTTGGTAGACATGTATGGAAATTGTGGTATCATAAAAAAGGTGGCGAGTAGTTTAAAAAAGAGCCTCAAATAAATTGGGTCTTATGGTGATGGACATCACCATGAGACCACATTTATTTCAAGCATTTTTTCCAAACAACTCATTTCCTTTTCTATGTTATTGATTACTATTATTCTTTCATATATTCCTTCCAAGCATCCATAGCATAGACAAGGAAGTGAACTGTTTGAAAAGATGCCTTAGTAAAAAGTGGTCTCATGGAATGCCATGGAAAGAAAATGCAACTGGAAGCTACTCCTACTTATTACTTATGCTATGTGAAGTAATTGCATCATTGCTTATGTTGACTTTCTAAACAACTATATTGTAGTTGAAATTTTGTCATCTATCAACATCTAGTTATTAGTTATGGAATGTGAAGTAATGCTTTGAGTTTGAAAGATGTGCAATGCAATGCAATCAATGATATGAATATAAACTACACAAATCTATTAAGTACAATTCATTAGTTAGACTCTTTATTCTATTACATGCATGTCGGTTTGACTAAATCCACTAGCATTAGGAGGTGTTCCCTTGAAACCTCCAATATTAGCCTATTCAACATCCAAAATCACATATTAAAATAACATTCATAAAAAAATGCTATTAACATATAATAAATTTATAATTGTTTACTAGTTACATACCTCAATGGTAGGTGTAGTAGAGAAATAAGCAGGTGTAGGGTTGGTGCATCTAGTATCAACACTGTGGCCTTGCAATTTTATTTAAATCATAAAGCTAAATTAGTTAATCTTGCATTTCAAAATCAAAATTTAAAAAACTAAATTCAATGAACATGCTAACTTTTACTTGACTATCAATGCATAGGCCTCATGAAAAATGTCAGCTTCCCTTTCCATCTCCATAACTACAGACAGATCTTGTGTAGCATTCTCTAGAGTGTCAGTGGGGTCATATGAACAAGTTACCTCGCAAGATTCACACAAATGGGGTCAAAACCCACCACTCGAAGACTCCCTTGGATGGCACTGTAGAATACGGATGGCACATTGGATGACACTTTGGGTCAAAGAGTTGATTTCCTGCAAAGTCTCTATGCCATTACTCTCCTTTGTGATGGAAGGGATAGCAATGTGCTCATGTGAGGCAGCCTAACGAGAGGTTGTATCCCTTTTTGCGTAGGATCTTGTTATGCAATGGGTCTATTTGGAGCCGACCCCCCACCTCTCACCTAGAAGTCCCTCATATCAAAATAATTTGGGGTTTTTTTCAAGATGAACTCATAGTATAGTTTCCTAAGGAAATATTGTGGGATTTCACAATTGTTGCATGGTGGGTAATCAAAAACCATGTACCACCTATCCCAAAAAAGTTCCTAATCTTTTGGTGGTGGCACCAATGAATAGGCAACCATGCTTCGCATTGAGGGTAAGATTTTCATTTGACTGTGGGCCAGTGAATAATGAGCACAAATCACGTTTTGTAATTTTTAAATATTTTACATCTTTATATGATAATTTATTTTGGTAATAAGTCATAGCCATCTGCCTCCTATCCTGCCAACTAGTTAATTGTTTGTTGATTGAATATACACATTTTAAAATTTCTTTCAGTGAAGTTTTCAGGGTTATTCTTTCTATGGTTGAACCATTTGGATCTTTCAAACTCATAATTAAATCCTTATTTCAAACTCCTAATTAAATCCCTATTTTTTTTATTGTTCTCAATTTCACTCATTAAGTTTTGTTGAGTGTCAAGAGGATGTTGATGGATTGGTGGAGGAGATTGAGGTTGTGGTTGATTAACCTGAGAATTTTGTTGTTGTTGTTGTTTTGTTTATTGAGGATTTTTTTCCTTTTTTTGTTGATGTGCTTGTTGAGGATTTTGAGGAGGGTTTGCAGGTTGATTAATGTCTCCTACAAATTCAGAAAATAAATATCAAAAACAACCTAAAACTAACAAATTTAAAACAAAAAACAATCCTTACCTCTCAGACCTCCTCGTTGACGTGGCAACATCCTGGTGATGAAACAATAACCGTTGATAAATAATTTTGCAAAGTAGATCATCCTAGAACACGAGCATGAAAAATTTGGGTTTTGGCCGCAATAAAGAAAAAAAAACACAGTGACAAGTTAAAATGAATTCAATTTTTTTTCTTTTAATAGGTCATAACGTGAGTGCATTATAATGCACTCGTGTTGTGGGCTCGTTGTGGCTGAGCCTCAGGCTCAACACACCAAGCCATAATGCAATAATGCAGGTGCATTATAACGTGCTCGTGTTATAATGCACTTGTGTTATGAGCTTTAAAGACTTTTTAAAAAATTTGGCCACAAATTGGCTACCCATGTTTTTGCACCCTCCCAACATAAAGACTCTTCTTCTTTTTACTATAGTTTATCTTTTTATATTTGAAGGAGCTATCTCCCTCTTCATTTTAATTTAATGGAAATTTTAAGGCATAATGACCTATTTTACCATAGTTAAAAGATTTGAAAGGTATCTTGTACCTTTTTATTTTCTAGACCCCTTCTTCAATTTTCTGACAAAGTTTGCTTCTTCTTCATTTGAACTAGTATTAGGTTCTAAATCATCTTCAATCTTCTTAATTTTGGAAGTATTGAATGTTTCTTCATTCTTTGTTGAGCCTATACTTTCATTTCTCATTTCATAAGCAATTAGTGACCAAAAAAATTATCCATAGATAACTTCTCTATAATTTTAGCTTCTTCTATTGTATAGATTTTAGAATCAAACCATTGCAGGAGAGACCTCAAAACTTTCTTTACAACAACCTTATCTTCCATGTTATCATTGAGACCTCTATTTGCATTCACTACCTCATCTACCTTGAGAAAGTATACTACAATATTTTCTTCATCTATCAACTTAATATTCTCAAACTTTCCTCTATTAGTTTGCAATTTTTCTTGTTTCACTTTTTCGTCACCCTCATAGATATTATGCAGTTTCTCACATACATCTTTGGCATATTTACAATGCACGAATTTTATTGATTCAACATTGGTTAGACCACATAAAATAGCATTTTAGCTTTGGAATTGTATTCACAAGCTTTCTTATTAGTTGAGTCATTGGGAGGAGTTGTTGGTGTTGTGTAGTCATCTAGAACAGAGTACCATACATATTCATAGTTTCTCCCTTTAACTTATCCTACATGACCTAGTAATCAAAGTTATTCCTTTTCTTATACTTCTTCACAGTTACCCACTGCATTTCATTTTTCATTGCTTTAGCTCTTGGAGTTGTAGATAATGAATATCTTCCAAAGGTGACTAGGAACTTGAAACCAACTCTATGAGCTTTTGCTTGTTTGCTATGCACAACCATTATCTATCTACATAACTCCATAAATATTAGTTTATCACCTGGATGTACCTTGGTAACATGTATGGTTTCCCGTCGAAGCAACTAGTTACATTGATATAGGTGAAATTAGGAAATTACAAAAATATTCAACCAAACCTTTTCACTTGTTCCCAAGCTTCATCAAAGACTCTTTTTTTTTCAATCTCTTTCTCAAGCATGCAAATGTACTTATAAAATAAGGCATCATTTACCCTTTTGAAGTGCTTGATGCTTTCTTTCAATGTTAGCTATGAGTAACATTCATACATTAGATTTTTTCTTCTATCACCTTATGAAGTTAGACTAGGAAAATGTCTTATGGAGGTAGTAACATATACTAAATATGAAGTCATATAGAACTTCAATGAGGTTGACACATTTGAGAGTTATTCAAAAATTGAGCTACTAATTTTCTTACCCCAATTTTTTTTTTGATTACCCTTATTTATGACATAAATGTACTGATACATGCATTCTTGAAAATTATTGGATGTATTAATCCCTTTAACTCTACTTAGAAGAGTTATCAGATCACCCACCTCTTCAATGAACTCAATCTGGAATATGTTCTTTGACCACCTTGTTATTGTAGGCCTAGGAGTCTTGAGCTACCAAGTGTTAATGATTTTCTTACACTTATTTGTATTCTTTTCATAATAGTCTTGTGTTGACTCCATGGTGATATCAACATAATCATCAATGTCTGAGAACATTAAAATATTATCAAAGAATTCCTCATCCAATCTTATCACTACTTTCCTTTTGCATTTTTTATACTCTTACTTTCCTTATTAAAATTAGCAGTTGTTTCCAACACAAACTCTAGGTTCTAAACTGACACTAGAAATGTAGAAACCAAATGGATGCTACTATCAAGAACAACTTGCATACTTGAGGTGATAGGTTGTTTGTTCACTCTCCCAAAGTTTTTGATATGTCTATATATGCTCAATCTCTTTGTCTTTGATATTTTCCACATTGGACTCCATATAGTTCATCGGGAATAGTCCTTGGTATTATTACTTCATATATTTATTCTTGGGAGACAGGTCATAAATTTGGCAAGAGACTACAAAAATGAATTTCAAAACCTTCTAGAATTAGAAAAAATGCAAGTGCTAAGGTTTGTGCAGTTATGGAGAAATAAGAACTTTTACATTTTAACAATGTTTTGGTGTACTTCAGAGAAAATTCTGTGAACTACATGGGAGTTTCTTTTTTTGGTGTAAAGGTGGAAAAATTCCCAACCTCTACATGATGATATGATTTTAGGTGTAATTCAAGGAAAAATCTTTGAACTACATAGGGTAGGTCATAAAATAGATGCAAGTCAAAGAATTTTCTCTAATTTGCATTTTGTTAAGGGTGTCACCTTGATGCAAATTGAAGAAAATTCTTTGATTTTCGTGTCATGCAAAAAAGGATATGCACTTAAAAGAGAATTTTCTGAAGCACATGGGAGTAAGTCTCTTTGATGTACTTTAGATAATTTTCTTTGAAGTGCATGGGATGGTGCATGAGAAATAGGTAAGGTGTAGGGAATTTACCTGAACATCTGATGACTCAGGGTTCAGGGAAAATTCCTCGCCCAACTTAAGGGTATTAAATAGGAAGTTTTGTGGTGTAACACGACCACCACAAGACCTTAGAGGACAACACACTAACACTAAGAACAAAACATTTTAAAAAAAAATTGCATTTAGCACACTATTTCAAATGAAACACTTAACAGTAACCTATCCTAAGTCCTCTAAGGTTTGTGCCTATGCTACATGGTTTTCCCATTATCAGAATTAGCGAAAACTATAAATCATTAAATTAATAAATTCTAACATCAATATGGAAATGCATCTAACCATCTCATTTAATCAAGTAAACAATATGATACATTCATAACATTTATTCAAGGAGATCAATTGAATCAATTCATTTAATCACATATACTTTGACATCTATTACATAGTTCATCACATAATGAAATCAACATTAGTTTACATCATTACATCTATACATTTGAATAACAATATCTCCTTGTATATGTGTGAGGAGTGTACATCAAGTATGATACATGTTACATCAAATTATGATGCAATACAAGAGTAATGATCCACATGAGCTGGTACAATACAAAAGTCTTCAATCTAGGAGAAGTCACCACAATTATGAACAAGGAGAAGGAACCCAATGGAGAACAATGTACTTTCCACCCAACAATGTGGAACCCAAAGTTCCACCCCCATGCTAGGAGATATCAAAGGGTCCCACAATCACAATTAGGCAAAGACAAAAGGCAACACAAGGCTAACATGACAACCATAAACAAGTACCAAAAACATTAAATAATAGTAAGAAGATCACTTCCAAAGGAACATAAGCATCCAAGGAATAACAAGAGACAAGGGGATAATAGCTTGTCATAGGAGGAGTGTCATCACATAGTTTGCATGGGTTACCCAGGTAGATCTTCCTAGGCTTTGGTCCCCATTCTGGGTTACCCTAGTAGCCTTTACTTATCTTCAGGCCCTCATGAAACCCTATGTGGAATCAAAATACTTCTCAAGAGGATGAGACAGTTGATCTTGCCATTCTAGGCCTTCTCGACTAATATCAAGCCTATACGAGCACTTGAGCTATGAGCGAGGCATTAACTTATCTTGATTAGTGTTATTACTACCCAACCCCCTAGTTCTTTTTAGGTTATCACTTAATTAAAAAACTCCCACATGGGTTACCCAAGTGCCACTTTTTGTGTTAGCCCCCATTGAGAGTCACTCCCCTACTAACAACAAGTATACCCAAAGAAATCAAGAGCAAAGCGACTTGCACATTCACAAGAATTCATTAACATCACAACATGGCGAGGCATATCCCTTCCCACTCACAAGTTCCAAAAGTTCAACCACATAGGTGGAAACATTGTGCAAGGCTAGTGACCATCATAAACACAATCAACATAAAACCAACCAACACAAGGTTTAGCAAAATTCCATCAAGAGAAGAATTTTCCCCCTAACCTCTAGAATACTCCAAAAACTCACTCGAGAAAATGTCTTACACATAAAACAACACCTACCTTCAAAGCTAACTCACTAGCCAATCACTTATTTCAAACTAACAATTCAAGACCATAAGAGAATATGGAAACTAAAGTGGGTTACAAGATATCCATTTCATGTTTACCATTTACTCATCTAAATCCAAGAAAACCTCTTTCCTCATACACTAATTTTCATTTATTCATTTATAATTAGATCATTATTTCAATATCAATTACTTATGTATCTAAGGGTTATTTTTCAGATTAAGGTTAGCAATGATTAAAGATTAATAAGCATAAACCCAAAGAAGTTATGAAGCACAAAGGAAGACAAACAACAAGAATGATT
The DNA here is from genome assembly GCA_007258455.2 of Sequoia sempervirens. NCBI lineage: Eukaryota > Viridiplantae > Streptophyta > Pinopsida > Cupressales > Cupressaceae > Sequoia > Sequoia sempervirens. The sequence goes on from VDFB02058242.1 coordinate 304,409, forward strand.
ATACCATATATTCATTGAAGCTTCCATGATTCACCTCCATAGCACCTCCTAGCTTGCAACGATTGTATGATTGTTGTTGCCCTCAGATTTGTATGTGTGAGCAAATGACGATGACTATGTCCTATCCAAGTTTTGAAGGATTTTTGAATGACAAAAGACTATGAAAAATGACAAATGACAAATGAATATGCCTATGAGTTGATAAATTGAAGTAAATAAGCTAAATACAATTAAAATCTAAGCATAACTGTGATGCGATAATGAAGTGTGTTAGTCTAAAATGTGAGCAAAATTGACATTTTATAGAAAACACAATTTTGGACGGACTGATGAGATTAAAAGCTAACAAAGCCTAAAATCAGGGGATGAGATTTCATGTGACAATCCCTAATTAGGGTTAGGGAAAGATTGTTAAATGAGTGGTCAAGATGTCATTTGATAAAATCAAATCGATAGTCAAGAATAAATGTGATAATTAGTCAAAAAGATAAAGATTTTAAAAAATCTAGAAGATAAAGAATGTTTGATTTGTGAGATTTGAAAAATCAAGAGGATAAAGGTTAAAGTGAAAAGCAGATTTGAAAAATCAAGAATTTGCTCAATTACTTGATTTTTGGAAGAAGATTAACTTTTTGAATTAAATTAATTCAAAATAAGGATTTTGTGTGATAGTAAATAATCTTTTTCAAATTATTTACTAAAATGAACTGACAATCAAGAATGTGATATCATTTTAAATAATTAATTTATTTAAAATGAGAGAAATGTGAAATTTAGCAATTAAATAATTAAAGGTAATTATTTAATTTAGAGGATTATGATCGATAATTAAATAAATTAATAAATTCATTTAATTATGAGAATTAGTGACATATTAAATAAATAAATCAAATTCATTTATTTAATAATTAGGAAGAATAAATGACCAAAGATAATTATATAAATTAATAAATTTATTTAATTGTAAGAAGACAATAGACCCTTAGTGATGTATTGAATAAATAAATATAATTTATTTATTTAATAATCATGAAGAATATAAGGGACATGAATTAATTAAATAAGTATAAATTATTTAATTAATAGTGGAATGTGGATGAAGGACATAATTAAATGTCATAATTATGCTAGGATGACAGTGGTAAAACAAAGCTTGCAGGCCTAGGTCATTTTTATGTGTCTACATTTTGCCCCTCTTTGTCATAATGTAGCATGTTGCATTGTGACAAAGAAAATAAGACAAAAATATTCCCTAGTGCAAAATAGGATGAGGAAGAATGATGAGGAGGTAGCGGTATGCCCCCTCGAGAGGAAAAATGGGTTAAGAGAACACATGTGTGCTCTCAAAATTGATGAGAAGACTAGAAGATGAAGAGACAAAAATGTTAGTGCAAAGGAAATGGATGATGAAGATGCAGACTAGATGAAATTTTAGAAGGGAAACAAAGAAGAGTGGGATGGGAAAGAATCCTTCAACACTTTCCAAAGAACCAATAGACATTGTTTGAATCATCATTGGGTGGTAAAAATGACACAAATGGACAACAAACACCATGGTATGACGTAGACCAAGGTGTGCAAGGTCATCCACTTGAAAAAAAGATAGTCACATACAAGGAATGTCCTAACTCATACTAAGGGTCATGTTGCCCCAGTCTTTTTGTCAAGACAATCCACAGATAGCAATCAAAGAAAATAAAATAGGTCAGGAGATGTCATTGCACCTCTAAATCCTTCATGGGACATCCTCGAGGTAGCCAGTAACATGACCAAAAAGAAAATACAGTAAAAAAAAGAGACAAAAATAGACAAAATAGTCAAAAAATAAGACAAAATAGACCATAAAAATTAACAGCCATTTAATTTTGTTTGCCAATGTTTGTTTGCCAAAGACTGATTTCTTGTCAGTTTGACAGTTTTGATAGTTTAAGAGTTTTTCCAATTTGACAGTGTTGACGATTTGACGGGGCCTATTGTCAAGAAGGACACATCCTAAAAAAGGAAAAGGAAATTTTGACGAGGTCTAACTCCAAGAAGGACACATCTTGAAGAGGACCAAAGAGTGATGAGACTGCAATTGTTTTGACTAATATGTTTTGGCAAGTTGACTGATGTTGACTATAAGATTGATGGGATTGTGTTGTCTATTAGGTCACAATTGGAATGTTGATGTTCAAATGACCGTCTTGTGTATGAGTTTGACTATATCTGACTTATTTGACTGATGCGACGATTGTGACAAATGCCATGATTTAATTTGGACAATCCTAAAAGGACTGACCTAATGTCTTAGGAACACATCGACTGATGGCCTTGCCTACGTAGCAAATGTGTGGAGAAAAATTAGTTTGAAAATGACATAGACTAACTAGTTTGACAGACTTTGACTCTATTTTGGGATTGTGACATTGATTTGGATATTTTTTGTGTTTTGGACATGTTTTTATTTTTTTGATTTTTGTCGTTTTATGATTCTTTTTTGTCTTTTTTCGAGTATTTGATCAGGTCTTTCTTTAGGATCCTTTTCAAATTTTAGGGCTTTCTTCAAGACATTTTAAGATGTTTTTGTCTTTTTTTAGAACATTTTATGATGTTTTTATCTTTTTTTAGGAAACTTTATGATTTTATCTTTTTTAAGGACACTTTATGATGTTTTTGTCTTTTTGAATGGTTTAAGAGGATCATGACAAATGCATGTGACTGATGCCTACACATGAGGATCTAAGGACAAACATGATTGTGCCCCTATTCAAGATGAATACCAATTGACAGGTGATGACAACGTTGTTTGACATGGGAAGGATGCATCCCAAAACAATGTGAGGATGACGATAATGTGACAAAAGTATGGAGGTTTGCAACCAAGCCAAGAACAAAGAGAAGTAATGTTTTGGATAATATGCTTGTATGGATTAGACTCATTGCATTTGGAATGAATTGGTTAGGACTAGATAGGATGATGGAGTATCCTTAGACCATTTGACAAGGGAAAGCCAAAGTAGGTGATAGACATGAAAGGATGAGAGGTGGCCTTGGTAAAGGATGAGAGACATGAGACTAAGGGAATTATCATATGATTTTCCAAGACTATGTCGTATAAGGATAATGAGGTTATGAAATAATAGTTTGTGACAAAAGGATTGACATGTCAAGAGTTTTCCCTAAAGCATGATTTATGTGTGCCTATTTTTATGTCAAGACTAAGGTAGGTGGAAAAAAAATGGGCTAGAATGATAGGGCTTAGATGGACGTAAATGTCATGAGGAAGGCATGGGAAATGAGACAACTTTCCCCCAAGTGTAAAAGTCCACATAGATGATTTATTTTACATATTACACCTGTTTGCCAGGTTTTCATCATGGTATTTATCCAGGGTGCCTATTTGTCAGGTTTTCACCATTGGATGAATTTTTTCTCTTTACTATTTTCTTGACTTTTTAATTTTTTTGTTGTCACCAAGATGCCTCTTTGCCAAGTTTTCATTAGGGTGACAATTTTTGATTTTTCAATTTTTTTTGTATTTCTGATTTTGCGGATAGCCTGGATGCTTTAGATGACCACTGACTATTTTGAATCCATTGATGGTGCCGATGTAGAGACTGGTGCCATGATATGCCAATAATGAGCTTGTGAAGGAGTTGTCTTGTTAGGATTGTAGCGCTTGCATACAACTGATCAATGTCATTGTGATCCTTTCTAATACTAGAGTTGGCATTATTAGAATATGCACATTGTGATAGAGTGTCATGAGAGTCCTTGTGGTAAAGAGTTGCTACCATGATGCGATGGATTTGTGACATGGTATCTTTGGACTTTAGACAAGATGTAGGATTATGACGAATGATGGTAGATGTGGAAAGCTTGTTTGGACGTTTGGATGAATCATTTTTTGTTTTCCAAACTTGGGATGGTGGATGACGGATTTTGGAATTTTGACTGGGATGGTGTTTAGAACCAACACTTATATATGCCTTGCTTGATGATCATTTTGAAGAGGGTGGACATTTGTTGTATGTGGGAGTCCTCTTGACTTGTGGCTCCACACTGTAATTAACTTTTTATTTTGACATATTTTCTTTGCTTGATCCACTTTTCTTTGGGATCCATTTTAATTTCATTTGTCCACTTGTCTTTTTGTTTGATTCAATGGCCTTTGAAATTTGATTTTGATCTTTTTATTTGTATGAATTTTGTTTTTGTTGGTTCCAAAGGGAAGGTTTATTTATGATGGAATGATGATTTATGGTGTGGGTGGATAGGGTGATGGCAACAACCTTATGACAAGGATTTTTCATGGACTCTATTTTGACATTTGTACTTGACAAGGTTGCCCCCAGTATCAAGGAGGTTCCATGGACATCATTTGACTTGCTAACTAAAGAATAGCCAAGACCTTGATGTCTGTCATTTTCCTGAAGTTGTATTGGTTCTTGTATTCCTTGCTCATGTAGGCCTAGTCCTTTGCCTTGATATTGCATGCTTTGATAGATTCTCTTTGTGATGGGGTATTTATTGTTTTTAAAGCAAGATTCTAACCCATCATGATGTATGTGGACACTGTTACTTGGAATATTTTTGTCTGCAAGGAAGCCTGCTCTGACAAAGATAGATGACACTAGTTGATAAAGTGTCTTAACATCATGGTCATGTTGGGTGTCTTTCTGACTGATATCTTTGGTCTGACCTTGTGACATGCTAGGTTCAAATGATTCTATTGGTGTTTCCAAGTCAATGCAAAAACTGTCTTAATAGTCATTGTCATATAGTCCCATGAAGTTAGCTATAGCTTGATCATTTGCAAATATCTCCATAGTAGAAGACTCTTTTTCTTTAGGAAGATCATCTATGGGTCCCATGGAGGCAAGTGTCTCAGTTGGGAAAGTGACACTAGTCAAGGCCTAAATAGGGTCATCATCAAGTGTTTGATCATGAATTGCATAAAGGTCAAGGAGTGGATCATATTGGACTTCTTGGTCAATTGTAGGGTCTTGGTCAAAGATGGGGTTATCGTGGGTGATATAATTGGGATTAGAAATGTTGTCAAGGATAGGTGTGTTTTGGATGTCATGATTGTTTTGAAGGAATTATTGAATGTACTTTAAGATAGGGTCTTGGGATGGACTACCTTTTTCTTGACATGAGGGAGACATTATAAGGTCATGCTTTGGGCTTTCATTTTGACATATATCCTCAAGTTTAGAAAATGGGATGTGCCTTTGAGTAATGATATAATTTTCATGACTAGATGTGGCTTGTGAGGGGGTGACTTGAAAAGGATTAATGGATGAAGGGCTAGGATAAGATGTGGGGACTTGGACTAGACTAGTATGTGAAGGACTAGGATAGGACATGGGGACTTGGACTGGATTGGTATGGGAAGGACTGGGGACTTGGAATATACTAGTTGGTGATGGCATAGGATATGACATGGAGACTTGGACTGGATTAGTTGGTAATGACAAGATATGACATAGGGACTTGGACTGAATTGGTGTAAGGTTGATTGAAATAGGACGTGGAGACTTGGACTAGATGGTATGATGTGAGGACTTGACATGAGTTGGTAGATGGTTGATAAGGCATGTAGACTTGGATGGGATTGATAGGTGAAGGACTAGCATATGATGTGAAGGTTTGGAATGGACTTGTGGACAGTTGGATTCCCTTGTCAAGGTTAGGATAAGGGTGATAAGTGGATGTTTGTTGGAGGTTAATGGTAGGATTTTCGTAAAGTGAGTCTTGATAGTGAGGGTTGATGGATGGAGGACTTGGACTGATGGGTCGATGGTACAAAGGACATTGATTTGCGGTTTGGAGGAATTGTCTCCTAAAGTCTAAGGCTTCTTGGTATTGACCTCTACAAAGTAATTTGTATTCAACTTTACTAGCAAGCCTATAAATGTTTTGTTGAAGGGAAGACAAGGTGGTGGAAGTCATGATTTTGTTAAATGCCAATTGATAATGACATTTTTCCAAGGGAAATGACTAATGCAAGGTGATCAAATTTTCAAGAAAAAATGCCAAATGTCAAGGTGACAATGAAGACAAATATGAAAATGTTGACTAAGGAAAATGACCAATGCCAAGTTTGGACAATATTTTAGTTATGGTTTCTGATAGAGACTTTTGAAAAGATATGCAAGAGTAGGCTCAAATGTTTGGACTCAAATTTTGGTCTATCATAGATTTTAAATTTTGATTAAGCAAATGCGTCGTTTCAAGTGTCAAATGCATTGCATCATGTTAGATGAGTCGTTTAAAGGATCAATTATGTTTCGGTAATGCACATGTGTTGTAGGAGTCAAACTATCTTGGCGCTAGTTGTGACAGATTTTATTGATAGACAAATGTGTTGCAAGGGGTCGCAAATGTGTTTCAAAATGTCAATTGCATCATAGTGTAGCATATGCATCATTTTAAGCAGAAAATACAGTTCAAAATTTCATTTGCATTACAAGATGCAGCAGACTCGTTGTTGACTAGTAAAATGCGATTCAAAAATAGGAAGATGTGCATGTTCAATTTGGCAGATGCGGTGCAAAAAATTAGATACAGCGTTTGACATGTCAAATGTGATGCATAATGGCAAATGTAGTTTTTTAAATAGAAAATGTGACGTGATAGGTTAGATGTGACTTTTTAAATGGAAAATGTGACATGACAGGTCAAATGATGCTTTTTAAATGGAAAATATGACGTGAGAAATCAAATGCATTGCATAGGATAGTAGATGCATTGTAGACAAAATGGATGTATAGACCAGTTTTGACCTTATTCTTTAAGTTTGACTTGTTTGTTTCTAGATGTTTGAATGTTGTTTGGTTTATTTCATTATCCCAAAAACACTTGGCAAGCATGATATTTTGAATGTAGACAAACACACATAAGATAAGCACAATCCTATGGTTAAGCCAGGACAGTATTCGCTAGACTCCACATGGGTTTCCCCAGCCGCATATCAGTAGCATGTGAATCTAGAAGCTTGGTTGCATGGGCTCCCCCTTATAGTGCACTCTCATCTCAAGCCAACCAAGCTTCCAACCCCCATGAAACTCCCATGGCAGATTGATCACCTCTACTAAAGAC
>VDFB02058242.1:311594-670428 GCA_007258455.2 Sequoia sempervirens
GGTCAACATTTCCTGATTTTAGAAAAAAGTGGCCACTTAAGCCTCCTTTTTGGGAACCATATTTTTGCACTTACCCTATTGATAAAGAAATTAGTTCTACAAATAATTGTTCTTCTACAAGTGAACAAGATCAAATTGTATTTATGGCTGCAGAAATCAAAGAATGTGAAGATTTTGAAGAGGAAGAAGAAGGTGAGGTAGATTTGGAAGGTGAACTGGTCTCTACTTTAGACAACTTAAAATACGAAAGAAAAAAAAATGAGAAGTACAAGTTAAGGACTAAAGAATCTGAGAATTTCTTTGTAGTCCTAAAGCTATAGTTGGAAGAGTCAAAGAGAATAGAAGAGGCAACTAGTTTGGATTTGAAGAACAAAATAGAAGAGTGTCATAAAATAGAGAAGTTGTCTCTTTAAGGAAGGAATTAGATAAGATAAATTTATAGTTAAATATAATTCTCAAGCTTGGAAAAAGTTTTGAAGTCCTCAATCAAATGATTGATTCAAGTCAAAGATCCATTCTCAACAAGTTTGTTGGTTTAGGATATAAGGAAGACAAGAGTTTCAAGGTTGTTGTCTCTAAAAACAATGCAACTAATTCTAAGAATCTTGAAGGGTCTATGAAGAATAAGAAGACTCAATATTTCAAACAAATGGATGATGGATTCATTAATGTGCTCAATCCAAAGAAAAGATTTAGGAATCAATCTACAAGGAAAACCAGGTTTAATTATGATTTTCATAGTTACTATAAAGCAATAGATTACAAGATTAGACCTTTGAGAAATGATAGACATGATTTTGTAAGAAAGAATCATTTTTCCTCTTTAGGTGCTCTAAATGATGATTACTATAATTGTAATAACTATGGACATATTGTCAACTTTTGTAGAAGTACTTTTACAAAGCCCTCGAGATAGGAGAAAAATATTTTTTTCTCCAAGTAAAATAAATTGGAACATTCTCTTGCAAGTCAAAAAAGTTTACACCCCCTTCTCAGAAGAAAGAATCTGCATAGAGTTTTGTAGAAAAGCAGAAAAATCCAAAAAGACATTGGAGAGAAAAGAAGACTAATATGAAGAATGAAGAATCAATGATAGTCCAAATGGATAATTTTACTTATACGTACTTGTTTAAATCTCTACATATGCTTATTTATTTTTCAATTAATATAATATTAATTAATATTCAACTATTTAATATTATTAATTCATATAAAGTATGCATGATTTAATTTCTTCATAATCTTGAGAAGGCTATTGCATTAAATACTTGTAATTAAAACATGGCAAAGACAAGAAAAATTACAAGGATATGAACATAAATTATTCAAATGAATAATTGAACCTTTTATCTTTTTTCTTCTTTTTCTCCTCTAGTTGAGCGGAAATGGAGTGCACCCAATGCTCCACTTGATGTGCTCTTTTTGATGTGTGATAAATGGTAGAATGTAGTTGCTTAGTAAACCAACATCATTATAGGATGGAGATGATTAGGAAAATGGATAGCATGATAGTACCATGATAGAAGATAGATTAAGAAAATGACAACATAAGAATAACAAAGAAGTAAATGTCCAAATGGGATGAGAGACCTTCAATTTATAGATTTTTAATTGATTTAGTTGGAGAATTTGGTGGGTAAGGTTAGACTTTTAAATTAAATAAATGTAAGATTCTTTAATTAGGGGTAGGAGATAAAGGTGGAGATTAAACTTAATTATTTATTTAATTAAGGTTGATGGATAAAGGTAAAGGATGGGTCCATTAATTAAATAAATAATAATTATTTCTTTAATTGATCAAGATACACTAAAGTCAAATATGATTGAATCTAAACAAATTTAAGTGTCTACAAATAGATATGTGATGAAATTTACTAATATTTTCATTCTCGTTATAATGTTTAGAATGATTTAGTTTACATGTATGGATCTCATGTTTGATTCCTATTATGAGATGTGCCTCACAAAAAAAAATTCCTTCTCTTAGAGCTCATTTTTAAATAAATTCATTTGCACATTGATTATTAAGGATGCTTAATTATTGTTTAGGAAACAAATTAATATATTTTAAATTTTTTTCTTGTAATTTTAAAAAATTTACACTCTTTTTTTTATCAGTGATAATAGTTTGTTTTATTAAAGAATAAGCAAAATTTTACAAAAACTTCAGATTTGATACCATCCAGCAACTTCCAAAAAAAGTCTGATAAACCAACACAATATCCAACGTAGCAAAAAAAATCCTACCATATATGCATGTTAGCTACCCTACCAACTTTTACCCATACACCAAGTTGTTTATAGTTTCAATACAAACTAGCGCTTAACCCCAAAAAAATAATCACAAGCTAAAGTAAATACAATAGACTAAAAAAAATTTAAGCTTATCTTACTCAAAAGCCTTCGAAGTACTACCCAACTCCAAAGAAAAAATCTGCTTAATCGGCTCTAGCTTCTTCCTTAGACGTAGACCCTTCTTTTCTCACATCTCCACTCTGGTGACATCTTTGAGACCCTCCATGACCTCCTCAATCTCCATTAATTTGACACAAAATTTAAGTGTTTTCCACCCACGTTCCACTCCTTGCCATAGGGCTTTGGTGCGTCCTTCTGGCCACCTGATAAAAAGACAGTTTAACTTCACAAGCTCTGGGTCCCCACTTTCCATGCCTTCACCCTTAACAAATCCCACTCTTGGTATAGCCCGTTCAAGGATGTTTTCTATGTCCACTAAAAAATCTTTGTGAAACAAAGCTTTTATTACTTTCCTCACTACATCCACTGACTCTCCCAAGTCCAGTTCCCAAGCCATGATTAACGAGTATATATCCATATTAGTTTTATCCATGTGCTTCAAATCTTCGAAGCCATTTCCCAAAATCAATTGCACAAATTGTGCCACTTGCACATCCTTGAAAAGAAATAATCCTCTTAGCCTCTTCATGAATGCTTTGCCATCAAAAGGATCCAATTTCCTCCTCAATTTCAAAGTGAAACAGACCTCCATTTCTTCTCTAATACACTAGCTTCCAAACTACCTTACACCTTCGACTGAATTAATTCCTTACTTCCGCACACCAAGAAGCATCAAAGGTGATGAAATGTGTATATTTAATACACAACATATTACTAGTCATCACCATTAATGTTGAGCATACGTCCATTGTCAACAATACAACCTTCATCAATGCTTCACGTCCTTTGGGGATTTCACACTCCATCCTTTACTTACTAAATTTTTATCCCTTCTTGCATTAAATGCATTGGACAAAAATCCTCTAATGTGATTCCTCTAAAATATTCAATTCTAAAATCATCCACCTTTGTAAAAGATAGAGCCCATTTTGAGAGGGTATCTGCTTCCACATTCCCAGTTCTCCTAATATGACTAACCTTAAAGTCCTCAAAATGGGATAATTATTCAATGATTTTCCTAATCACTCCCTACAAATTCCAAGAATTAATTCATCCTTTAATTATTGCTTGAATAATTATCAAGGAATCACCCTCCAAATGAATCCTTGTTGCCCCTAACTTTCTGACTATCTTAACTGCCATTAAGGCTACTACTACTTCAGCTACATTGTTGGTTGCTTCCTTCAATCTCATTGCACCTATGGCCAACACATTCCCATTCCAATTATGAACAATACTACCATCCCTTGATGGTCTCGGATTTCCTTTTGAAGCCCCATCAAAGTTTACCTTCCACCAACCTTCCTTTGGTTTCTCCCATTTATCCACCTCTAGAGACGATTGAGTTGGATTAACCCAACCAAGCCCCTTAACAGGCCAAAATTTTATGCTCTTATGAACATAATACTTTCCAAAATTTCCCCATCCTACTCTTAAATTCATGATTGCACAAATTTGTGATGAGTATTCATCAACCTATTGATGAAGATCACATGAAAAAAGTGATGTGTAGTAATGGTATTTTTATTATTAACATTTTTAATCAAGCCAGTAATAGTTTAATGTAGAATGAACTGTGGTTTTGATATTAACATTGTGATTCAAGTGACAATAATTTAATGATTTAAAATTAAATATTCTTCATAAATTCAAGGTTTTGGGTTGGAGCAAGTTGGGAATATTGGTTTAATAAAGGTATCATGTGTAATTAGAAAAGGAATATTTTGTGGGTGATGGTTTGATGAGGGTTTAGTAAAGGAAATGATTTTTGTCCATTTTAAATATGTTATCATTTAGGTTTAAATAAGAAAAAAATTATTATTAATCTCAAATTTATCTACATTAGTATTAATTTGTTTAAAATACTTCTAAACAATTCTATAAATTTTTGGGGAAGTGCATTAATTTTCATGAAAAATCTTTTATTTTTTTGAAAAATATTATTTTTCCTCACAAATTTAGCACATCACTAGAAATTTCTATGGAATTATGACAAATCGTTGCTATGTACTTTAATTACCATGGAAAATATTTTGTTTTATAATTTTTTCTTATCATTTAAAAATGAATTATTAACTTAAGCTAACCAAAAAATTAAATGCTAGCTAAATTGTGGACCCATCAATATCTATAGATTTGGTCAATGTAATTCTCCCATATAATATATTTTTTTCCTATAATGCTAGAGTTAGGGGCTTAGAGGTTGTAGCCACAAATAGGGTCAAGAGAGCAACACTTCCTCATAGTGGGCTACGAGACAATGACCTCTTGTTGGGTGTGTGGACGATGACCTCTATGCGCTCCTAGATCACAGTATAGGTAGGGTCAAGGAGTGGAGCCCTTTATCACAAAACACACATATTTTATTGGAAAGGCATTAGAACATACACAAACCATATATTTTAAAAAATTAGGTTAGATAAAGAAAACACTTATAAATGACTCTACTTTAAGCTATGAATGAATCTACTCTATCAATTTCCTCTTTAAAATTTGATACTTTGATCTTTTCATACTTTTATTTATTTATAGGAAGTAATACGTGCATATATAATTTAAATGTTGACCCAAGCCAAAATTTATTTTAGACCAGTAATAGTGCAAAACAAATTTGAAATTGGGTGAACATTTTTAATTGCATAAACAAATTACTTTAAAAAAAATCAAAACCATCATACTAAAGAAAAACCTATAATAAAAAATTGACATGATAATATGACTCAAAAAAATAAGAACATAATATTAATAATATATAATATTTAAATTTTTAATCTATATCATAAAATAATAATAAATGCTAATAATAGACAACCCTAAGCATAATAAATAATGAATATCACTACTCATAATAAATACTACTAATAAACCAACCTAAGCAATGATTTCAATGCCCACAACAAAAATAATGCAATCACAAGAGAATAATATATGCTTTCTTGAATGATGTTTCGTTTTCTTTTGTATGCCATGAAGATGTTATTTGCTGAAAGTAAAACTTTTATATGACAAAACAATTGTCTTCAAATATTCAAAGACTACTTACAAGTCATCCATATTCTCTTTTTCTCTCCTGTACAGCAGAATCCAGTGATATGGGCATTTTATTCAGGAGACAATTACTCCTTGTTTTCCGGGATGCAGTCACCTTTATTCACACAATAAATAGATGTGTAGTTATTTATTAGAACATTCTTTGTTCAATAAGTGGATTGGAATGACGCCACTATTTTAAAATTATGTTGTTTTTTTTTTGTTCTTTCCAATTGGAACAAAAAAACAGTATGAATTGTTGTGGTAAGGATGGATTTTATAGTGTAGTATTAGTTAAGAGTGTATTTTTTTAAGTTATTTTGGGTTGATTTTTTGAATGCATGAGTTTAGAACATTGATATAAATTTAAGATATGATTTATCATATACATATATTATTATATTATATATTATTTAATTTTATATTATTTTTTAAAGAATTTCAAAAGAGATTGTAATTGTAATTTTATTTTTTTAAATAAGATCATTAGTACAATACTATCAACTACTTTCAAAATTAAATTTTTTACATGTTTATAGGTTAGCATTTTCAAGATTTGACTATTACTTGTCCATGCAGGTGTCAAATGTAAAAATTCATGTGTCTATAATTGTGTATTTAAAGACATCATTTGACATAGGGGGAATGAATTAAAATATATTTTGATGAAAAGTATTGAAGGTCTTCATCTCCTTTTCTAGGTATATTAGTCATCCTCTATTATACATCAATAAATAAGCAACCTCTTTATATCAATTGACATCCATTTTCAAGGCACACTTTAGATTACACTCTTTAGTATCATCACACATTGAGTTCACTCTATGGAGGTATTATTTCATTGTGTATGTGATATTTCATCATTACTAGAGTTGGTCCTTGTTTTCCCTTCTCTTTTAAATGCACTAACTTCACCTTTTATGAGTTTCATGTTGATTATAATCCTCTTATGACTAACATTGGTGATATTTGTGAGCTCAATTATGATCATACTATTTGCATGACTAATAGCGATTATTTACCTTGAAGGGAAATACAACCATTTCATACTTAATTCAAAGAGAGAATCAATGCAAGTAAGCTAGATCTGAAAAAAAATTAAGTAATATTTTAGCTATGTACATTAAAGATATATGCTAGGAAAAGCTCTAAAAGGGTAAAAACCTTGAAAGAAAGGACTCTTAATATATTGATTAAACATAGTAGTTACAATACATTCAAAGTGTATTATTCATTCTTTAGAGATCTTCAACTTCTAACTCTATAGGAATTATACTAGCATAACCCTACATAAAATTGACTAGGCATTCTACCCCCCAACCCCTCAATTTATAGGCCAAGGAGACTTAGGAAACCACGAAAAAATTCTTGAAACCATGGGCTCAAAACCTTGAGCCAAGTCATAGTCAAAATGCTCCAACATGGACTCATGAACCTCTCTTCCTGAGTAAGTACTCCAAAGATAGAATACATAATTCCTAATGATGATCATTCACTCATATGAAAAAGGGAGTCAAATTGGAATCAAATTTTCCCATAAACATTGGGTTGATAACCATTATGAGCATCAATAAATGGGTTACTATTATAACTCTTAATTAGAAAACTAAAAAAAGTTATGCCAATTTAATACACATGAAATATATCATAAAACTTGCTTCAAATCATCACAATTTTAAGAAAACGTGGAACACACAATGTAAGTCACATAAAAAAACCATATACAATTGGAGAAAACCCTTAAATGCATTAAAAAATCAATGAAATTTATGCTTCCAAGCATCCCACCACTATCTGGGTAAACATGACATAGATTACACTACCTTCACAATCAATTGGAGACTTATATAATAGTTAAAATAGACCCCTCCACCTCTGCTCTATCTTTGCAACAATGAGAATTATTGATTGTGCTTGATAAATCTTACAAAAAAGAGCATATATTTTATTTCTAATGAGAATTAGTGTTACACCCCATATGTTATTACCTATTTACTATTACCTTGTTTGGTGAATTACTTCAATAAATGTGAATGTGTTTATTTATGAATTATGATGAAATATGGTGAATGAATATTTGATTCAAATAAATGTTTTATGATTCAATATATGAAATATATAATGTGAATATGACATGTATGGGAAGTATATGAATGCATTGATTCAGCTAACTACTGCTATGGTGAACTAAGTTCAAATGCAAGAATAGGTTCAAGCCTCCGAAAGGGAGGGGGAGTATCACTTAAGAGAAGAACTTGTTCTGGTAACCCTCAATTCAGTCTTACTGAGCATTCACATACTCATTTTCTAGATGGTCTTAGTTGAGTCAAGCCAGTTGGGTAGATGGTAAGTAATCTTTAGGCTAGTTGTGTGTGTTTATATTGATTTGTGATCTTGTTTATGAATGTATGGAATGAGGTATGTGATGAGTCTTGATGATAAGTGGAATCTGTCTTTGTGTGTTTATTTGTATATTGATGAGCTATGTGCATTTAATGTATATATATAAGCGCTGATGCAAGAAGTTGGGTACACAAAAAGCTCAAAAAGTGGAAATATTTTTACTTTTTTTTAGAATTTGTCACACTTGGACTGAAAATTTGAGGCACTTACACAATGAGTTTTTAAAAAAGTCAGTAATATGAAATCTATCATTTTGAATTTAGTTTCCAAATATTTAAATTATTAAAATACCTAGATTATATAAATTAAATTTTGATAGGGATCTATAAAAACCACTTTTTAAAAGTCCCTATTTTTTTACCATACCAAACAGGTGTACGGACAACACTTTTTGACCCAAATAAAATTGTTTTACTAATTCCTTTTGGAAAAAGAGAGCTAACAACATGAAGTTTGATGTGGATTTTTTTTTGTAATTTCTAGTTGAATATTTTTTTTTTTATTAAATTTTTATTGGCCTTAATTGATGTTTTTTAAAAGGAACATGTATGGACAACATAATTGGACCTAAACAAAACATTTTTTGACTCTTTTTTTTTTTCATTATGTAGAGAATTGTCTGAAGTTTGATGCCATATGATTTTTTTTACAAGAAACTTAACCAATAAAAAGTTATTAAAAAACCAAAAAAACTTGATATTTCAAGTTTAAGGACTAGTTTACTTAGAAATTAATTAAAAAATAGAAAAAATAATCCAATATTAACAAAATTTATATATTTAGAAAGGATACATTGTATTCTCTAATGGATTTTAATTTTATAGATTCATTCAGAAAAAAAGTCCATCAGCTATGTTGTCAAAGTTGGACATTCTTCTTCAATCTGCCTTAGTTTTTTAGTTGCAGGTCAAAGCCTCAGGCTCGGATTGCCAAGCCTTTCCCAAGCCTAAAACCAAGGCTGGATGTGGTGTGGACATACATTTTTTTAAATAACGCGTGCGCGTTATAGAAACACATATGCGTTATTCAAATGAAACGTGTATGCGTTTCATAACGCATATGCATTGCCCATTGACCCGTTGGGAAAACAGAACGCGTACACATTATGAAACGCGTATGCGTTTCTTGAACATAACGCGTACGCATTATGAAACGCGTATGCATTTCTTGAACATAACGCGTACGTGTTTTTAGAACGCATACGTATTTCTAATATAGTCGATTTTCCCTAATTTGGAAAATACTGGTAAAACACAATTTTCCTACAACAATCATTTTCTATAGTACAGTCTGAAAGTGTCATTTTCTACGTTTTTTATTGCAAATTTGTCTTGTGCAGGGCATATTCTATTCAAATTGTTGGAAAAGACAAAGTGCAGGTTGAATTTTCTGAAGTGGAATCAAGTGCAAGAACTTTTTACAAGAAGATTTGGAAAAAAGTGAATTTTTGGATGTACTCATGATGTTTTTGTACTTCAGAGTTCATAGAAAAAAGATCTTCATAGTACATAGTTTAATTTGAATATTTGAAGGAGGTGGCAATTTGAAAATAAGTTTCTTGAAATATTGTTTTTGTCATCAAAGAGGGTTTGGTAACAATGGGTGATAAGCAAAGACAAAAAAAGATGTAGAAAGTTAATGACACCAGAAGAAATTCAAGCAAATAAAGATAAGGAGACAAAAAGACAAAGGGAAATGAGAGAAATGATTCGTCAAATGAAAGATTTGGAAGCATCTAGTTCCAATAATGTTGAAGAGGTTGCCATGAATGATGAAATGAATGTAGATGATACAAATGTGGAGATGGTGAATATGGAAGAAAATGCAATTACGGAGACAAACCCAACTGTGCCTTCAACTTCAACTTTGAATGATATGCAAACAACTTCAGGTGTTTTCTTCAAATCCACCTCCCAATGATATGGAAAATGCACCTATTCAAACAATCTATCCAAGTATGTGTTCAAACCCAAGTTTTCATAATATTGATACTGCTTGTTTAGATGAAGCTGGATACACCATTGATGAGATCAATAATATTAGGGTTGAAACAATGCAAAAACAAGAAAATGATGAAATTATATCTTATGAGAATGTAAATGAGAATGAAATCCCTAATATTGATGAAAATGAGTATGAAATCCCTTTTACATTTGAAAATGAAAATGAAACTCCATCTATGGATGAAGGTGAAAATGTTTTATTTACAATTGAAACAAATGTGCTAGTTAACCTTCGTGATAAAGTTTATTCAAGACAAATTAGAAATTATGGAAATAAAATATATAAAATGTTTTTTTATAGAAAGAAATTAGGATTCCAATGTCAACTCATGGTGCAATTGATGAGAATGTTGAAAATGAGAAAAGTGATGAAAAAATTAGGTGTTTTTGTAAAACCAAAAAAGAAAGATGATTAAGTAGAACAAGTCATATCTAGTGTTGCTAATGCTATTGATGTTATTGGTAAGAAAATATGATCAAAAGATAATAATGTGGCTCGTCATGCAATAAAAACTGCTCTAGTTGATAAAGTAGCTTCAAATAAAAGAATGTTAAGTAAGATTAGTAAATGTATAAACTTAAATCCTAGAACTTTGATAAGAGCTGCTAAAAGAAGAGAAAGTATTGAAAAGGATCCTATTAATCAATGTTGGAGTTTTAGTGGTAGACTCCCAAGATCAGACATGAAATTAACTAATGAAATTAAATCTTTAGTGAAAATTTTGGCATGATAATACAAGAGTATCACCTAACATTAGAGATGTCTTAAAATTAAGGGTGGGTTCCAAAATTCATGAACCTCATCCAAAGCATCTCTTAGATATGACTCAAGCTGAATTATATAAAAAAAATTAGATGCTTCAATCTTACCATTGAATATTAGCATAAGTCAAAGATCATTCGAAAAGTGTAAACCTTTTTATATTAGAATTAATAAGCAATGAATCTCTTGTTGTTGTAAGACTCATGTACAATTTCATTATTATTATGATATATTTCGATATATACAATGCACTTTGCATGCTAACCAAATTATGCAAGACATTTGTGGTATTAATATGCCACCTGAAAGAATCAAAGATTTTATAGCAGGTTTGTTTTGTAATCCCTCTTTAAATGGAAACTCATTTTTTTTAAAAGCATGCATTTCTGGAGAATGCGATAGATGTGGTAACTTTTCATTATTAGGAGAATGTATGCATGAAATTAGTTCAGATGAATTTGGAAAACAATTAGTGGATGTAAAAAAATTAAAAATATTGAGTATTCTTTAAAAGATGGAAAAACTGGAAAATGTGTTGAGCTAATTGTGGAAAAAGTTAGTGTGCATGCTTTTATTACTGAATTTAAAGATAAGTTTGTACCTAAATATGTTCAACACTCTCAGAATGCTCATTGGCTTGATAATCAATTTCGTTTATGTAAAAACACATTCCCAATTGGAACTATATTGTCGAGTTGTTGATTTTGCTGAAAATTATACTCTTGCTCCACAAAGAGAAATTCAATGTGATATTATAATTCAATGCAAGTAGGTATGTTGTTCATTGTTTATAGACATCTTTGAGAATGATACAAAAGATAATAGAAATTTTTTGAGAGTACCATTTTTATGTAAGTGATAATCGATTACATTCATCTGAGTTTGTACAATATTGTTTTGATATATTTTATAAAAATTTAAAAGAGAGAGGAATTCAAATGCTAGAACATCTCATATGGTCAGATAATTGCACAGGTCAATTCAAAAATGCTAGAATGTTTATTGGTTATGTAGAGTTCATAAGGAAAATAATATCCAACACATATGGAGTTTTGAAGGCTGGGAGGTATTGAGAGGAGAACACTGATGGAAGCGGTGCATGTTATTAACTTCTTTGAAACCTTCATTGAGAATGTTGTGAAATTTAGAGATGCATGTGCAATTGTAGATTGGTGCAATACCAAATTATCTACAAGAACAAGTGAGAGCTCAATAATTCGACGCTTCTTTTGGTTAGTTGAAGAAAATGATGGTTTTTCTCGACAAGATTGTGAAACAATTAATGGAACTGTAAAATGGCATTCATTTAAGAGTTCGAATGTAAACACATGGACAATATGGACAAGGGAGTTGGCATGTTTTTGTCAATTTTGTATTGTAGGTGATTGGCAGGCATGTGAAAATATGGAATGGGTCGAACAATGGCAACAAAGAGCTTTAACGCCTACATCGACACATGTTCAACATGGAACAACAATTAAAGATAATCAAGTGTTCGCATCAGATGATTATGATCGTATTTCAGATCTTGTACAAGAAGGTACATTATTTATTGAGTTGAATTTTGTATGTATGCATGTTTATATGTGAGTTAAATATAAGTCACTCTTTATTGAATTTTGTATTTATTTTTGCAGGACATGTGTATGTTGTTTTTGCACCTCAAGGGAATGAAGAGCAGGCAGAGTACTGGTTGGCTAGATGTGTTGAAAGAAAACATAAGTCAGTACATACTAGAGTGGATGATGACAACTTTGAGTATCCAACTGGTTCAGTGGTTGTTGTTGGCACCTAGCTTCGAAAATATTTGATGAGAAAGAATGGCTTGCCTGCATTTGAAGATTATGAAAGACACAAGAAGATTATACATTATTCACATTTGATTTTGTCAACCAATATAAAACTAGTTAGATATCAAGGGAGGCCTGCTAATAAAGTTTTATGGACACTTTCAATGGATGATCATGAGACAATCATAGATGCATTACAAAAGAGAGAGGATGCAGATGGTACAATAGAGTAAATAAATATTGGTAAGTATATCTAGTTGTATATATATTTAATTGATATATATATATATATATATATATATATATTTGTCTTTAATCATTTCCTAATTAAATTTTTATATCATTTTTTGCTTTAGGTCTCCCAAAAGTAGATGCTTTACAAAAGGAGAGGAGATGCACATATATTACGATGGAATTCGAATATAGAGATAGGTAACTATATATAGTTCTAGATACATTTAATTGATACTTTATAATTGATTTCATATCCCCTTAAACCTTTCTCTTAAAACCCCTTAAGTCATCCTCTTATGTACCATTAATCCATCCTCTTGCATCCCCTTAATTCATTCTATCAACTACCATTAATCCATCCTCTTAGGACCCCATAATCTGTATCCTCTTAAATATCCTTAATCCACAATCTTGCATCCCTTAAGTCACTCTCATAATTCCCCTTAAGCCATCCTCTTAGGGCCTATTAAGCCATATCGTAAGGTTCATGACATGCATCCCCTTAATCCACCCTCTTCCATCCCCTTAATCCACTCTCTTACATCCCTTCAAGTCATTCTATAAACTCCCCTTAATCCAACCTCTTACATCCCTTCAAGTCATTCTATCAACTCCCCTTAATCCACCCTCTTACATCCCCTTAATCCACCCTCTTGTATCCCTTCATGTCATTATATCAACTCCCCTTAATCCACCCTCTTGCATCCCCTTAATCCACTCTCTTACATCACTTGAAGTAATTTTATCACCTCCCCTTAATCCACCCTCTTACATCCCCTTAATCCACCCTCTTGTATCCCTTCAAGTCATTATATCAACTCCCCTTAATCCACCCTCTTGCATCCCCTTAATCCACTCTCTTACATCACTTGAAGTCATTTTATCAACTCCCCTTAATCCACCCTCTTACATCCCTTCAATTCATTCTATCAACTCCCCTTAATCCACCCTCTTACATCCCTTCAATTCATTCTATCCAAACTCCCCTTAATCCACCCTCTTCATCCCCTTAATCCACTCTCTTACATCACTTGAGAGATCATTTATCACTCTCCCTTAATCCACCCTCTTCACATCTCACTTGGTCATTTCTATCAGCTCTCCCTTAATCCACCCTCTTACATCCCTTCAATTCATTATATCGCTCCCCTTAATCCACCTCTTACATCCCTTCAACTCATTCTATCAGCTCCCCTTAATCCACCTCTTGCATCCCTTAATCCACTCTCTTACATCATAGAAGTCATTTATCCAGCTCCCTTAATCCACCTCTTGCATCCGCTTCAATTCATTCTATCAACCCCTTAATCCACCTCTTGCATCCCTTCAGCTCATTCTATCAACTCCCTCCAATCCACCCTCTTGCATCCCTTAATCCACTCTCTTACATCGCGAGGTCATTTTATCAGCTCCTCTTGATCACCCCTCTTGCATCCCTTCAGAGTCATTCTATCCTTCCCCCTTATCCACCTCCCTTCCATTATCCACTTCCCCATGTCCACCCCTCCATCCCCACTGTCCACCCTCTTGCCTTCCCTTCAAGTCATTCCTTTCCCCTTAATCCACCCTCTTACATCCCCTTAATCCACCCTCTTGTATCCCTTCAAGTCATTCTATCAACTCCCCTTAATCCACCCTCTTGCATCCCCTTAATCCACTCTCTTACATAACTTGAAGTCATTTTATCAACTCCCCTTAATCCACCCTCTTACATCCCTTCAATTCATTCTATCAACTCCCCTTAATCCACCCTCTTACATCCCTTCAATTCATTCTATCAACTCCCCTTAATCCACCCTCTTCCATCCCCTTAATCCTCTTACATCTCCTTAATCCTCTTAGGACCCGTTAAGCCATATCCTAGGGTTCATGAGATGCATCCTCTTAACTCCCCTTAAGGAATTCTCTTAGGACCCCCCTTAAGCTATATATCCTCTTAGGTCCCCTTAATCCATCCTATGGCTAACATCATTTGAATTTGTATGGAATTTACTATATACGGTTCTTTTCTTGCATGAATTTTTTATTTAAATTGTATCTACATGCACATATATGTTTCATCATGTTATATAGTTGTATTAAACATCTTGATGTACATTATATATGTTTGTCCAATATCACTTTTTAAATATCTTGTTCCAATTTTATAGATTATACATGTTTCATGTCTTCTATTTACCACATTTTATATAATTATTTAATTGTATAGATTATACATTTTATACATACAAGGAGATAGTTTTTTTGTTTATTGATTCAAATATTTGTTATGTAATTGGAAAATAGTTAAAATTACTTGCCCTTAATTTATTATGAATATGATTTAAGAAAATATTTAAGGAATGTTTTAATTTGTCACCTAACCTTGTGATAATATATATATATGAAATTTGATTCTAGATAAGAATTTATATAGTACATGTATTACTTGAAAATTAGATAAAATATAAATATAGATATGTATGAATGCATATAATCATGAAAATGAACATAACACGATCTCATAATTGACTGCATATATAATCATCATATTAAAGTCAACTGATATAAATAAACACACATATGATAATAACATGTTCAAAATAAAACTAGGGATCTAGATAGCTCATAAAATTTATATGTCAAGTCCAACACATATATTGAAATAAAACTAGAGATCCGTAGTCCATAAAATATAAAACCATCTAACTTTCAAGCTGATCAGTCATATCAAGTCTCCTCTTTGTTCCATGTCGACTAGATGTACCTGCATCATGCTGTAAAAGAGTACAAGAAACTTGAAATTAGATTTAAATTTATTTCAAAATTTTGATATAATTAAACATATTTAAAATTGAAAATATAAACTTTTATATTAAAAAAAAAACTAATTAAATATTGAGTAAATATAGTAAAAATGATTTCTAGTATGCATAAATTACCATATGGTCATGTGAATCAACTGGCACATTTTCTTCAACGGGTAGCATAACTGTCTGTTGAGAAGATGCAAATGCCTGATATAATATATCCTGCATATTCATATAAAGCAAACAATATGCGAAAACCTCGAATATATATATATATATATAAGGTTCTTAAAAATTGTATAGGAGATTTAAAGTAAAGTTTACAACCTCGAATGATATGACCTCATGATCACGCACCTGAGATTTCCCATGCATAAATGTCGATGATGTCTCAGGTGCGCGGCCCACCATGGGTATCTCATCAAATCCCTGCATATAGATGTATAACAGTTCATATAGATCATTCACACATGTGTATGTAAATGAAAAAATTAAATTAGATCTATGATGTGTATTTAATTTAAACTTAACAAACTTTTGAAAGCACGCACCTGAGCTGATGATGTCTCAGGAGCACTCACCACTGTAACTTGTGGTTGGTCAATACTAGGGATAGTATGACCTCCCTGCATCTAGATATAATATATCAATTCACACATGTGTACAAATTCAAATTAAATTAGATATATATATATCCACACAAATTATTTAATATATTTTGGTTCAAGTACTTGTCCAAAAGGTGAGCCCAGATCTACAGCACTCGACATATACACACGATGGTCATATTGAGTTTCAGGCATCACGTCATCATGCGTCTACACAAAACACAAACTTATTGAATTAATATTATATTATATATATAGTTTGATGTTATTATTTACATGATTTTTTTACATTTCAAACTTGAATTAAATTTAAGTTCAAAAGATGAACATACCTGTGTAGGACGATCCTCAGAATATAGTAAATTTAGGTATGACCCCGTCCTAGATGCATGTGCCTCACCTGAAGTGGATGCCTGAGTATCCCTATAGCCCGAGCCTCCATGCTCTCTATTGACCACTTCAGTGGTCGCGTGTGTAGTCTGCTGAGTGAGATGTCCTGAAAGTGAACTCAATGCTCCTAATGTTGATAACATGGTTTGCTATTGAAATGCAGGGGGAACACCAGGAGAAGGAGGAGGAACAATAGGAGCAACTGGAGCATGTCGTTGAGGATCAACACGTGCTCCTAGTCTATGTTGGGGCATGCCACGACCAGCTCCCTAAAATGACCTCATATCAAAATAGTTGGGTTTTTTACCCAACTCAAACTCAGCCCATAACTTTCTCAAAAAGTATAAGGGAACCTCACTGTTTCCATGTGGTGGAGTATTAAACACCATCCACCATCTCTCCCAAAAATGAGCAGCTATATGCGGGTGCCTACACCATAAAATTGAAATTCGTTTTTTTGTGGGTGGTATTGGTTGGTTTGTTTGGGGGTTCACAAAATATTGGCATATGGCTTGTTTAGTAATTTTTAGGTCATTGATTTCTTTATATGACAATCCATCCGCATAGAATTGTCTCATATCTTCTCTCCATTGATGGAACCTATCTAGGTCCGCATCGATAGATCGAACAGAATCGACAACAGTTTGCATCGTAGATGCAAACCGTGCGAGATGTGGAGGAACTTTAGTCTCATTTTTTATGAGATCTATGTTTCCTTGAATGACAATCAGGTTTGCTCAAATATTCTCTCTTAGTTGATCCTGGTCAACTAGAGGAGGGGGTGGGGGGTTAGGCAGTGGAGAATGTGGAGGTGTGCTAGGGTTTTGTTCATGTGGTGGACTAGGATGTACGTCGAGATCTATAGGGATTTCTTGATCAGGCATGAAATCCTCTAAATTAAATAGTGGATCCATCTGAGCAATGATATGGCAACTGCATGTTAAACAATTAAAAAATATATATCAAAAAACTAATTAAATAATGCACACAATTTGAAAGTTATTTAAAAATCACTTTGAACATGCACAAATTCAAAATATATTTAATTTGAAGACCATTCGATTTATAACATTAAAAAATCCATAACATTAAAAAATCATATAACATGTACACACATTAAATTGATATGAGTGTGGGGTTGTTAATATGAAGGGTACAAATGAAATTATGGGGTTTCATTAAAATTTATTTAATCTCATTCATTATTTTCAAATAATAATAAAGATAAGAATGAAAAATTAATAGAAGACATTGAAAGGGACACATAGATATATATATGCTAGTGACCTAATTGCAATGTACAAAATATATAAAAAAGATGAGTCAAGCTCTATTCACCAAATTTTGAGAACTTATTTGATCCCCTTAAGAAATGTCAAATTCCCCCTTAAGACATCGATTTACGATTTAGGGCGATAGGATGGATTTTAAGGGGATCTATGTGTAGTAAGGTCCTAGGAAAAAATGGTCCATGGCTTAAGGGAATAAAATTTGGTGGAGTTGCCTAAGGCAACCAAATTTCATTTTAAGGTCCTACAACAAAATGAATAGATGTATTAGTCAAGTATGACATATAATTTAATTAAATCCAATGACATAAATTGATTTATCTAAATTTTCAAATTTCATGATAAGAGACACAAGTTCTCTATAGTGGGACAAAGTAGTTAAGAATAAATTATAAGTTTAACACTAACATTAAAATTTATAATCTCATTCATTGTTTTCAAAGAATACTAAAGATAAGAATGAAAATTTAATAGAATACATTTAAAGGGACACATAGATATATGCTAGTGACCTAATTGCAATGTACAAAAAAAAAAAGATGAGCTTCAACTCTATTCACCAAATTTTGAGAACTTCTTCGATCCCCTTAAGAAATGTCATTATTAGGACCCCTTAAGACATAAATTTACGATTTAGGGTGATAGGATGGCTTAAGGGGATCTATGTCTAGTAAGGACCTAGGACAAAATGTTCCATGGCTTAAGGGAATAAATTTTGTGGAGTTGCCTAAGGAAACCAAATTTCATTTTAAGGTCCTACAACAAAATGAATGCTTTTAGGGTTTAGGGTTTAGATTTCAATTATAACTAAGTTACATAAGTTACGATGGATTTTGCAACAATTAGGAATTTTATATTTCAATTATATATAACTAAGTTGTTGAGTTACGATGGATTTTGAACCTATTTGGACCTCTACGCACTCTTGGATGATTTAAAAAGGGAGAGGGGATCTAAAGTGATTTAGACCCAATTTTTTTTGTAATCATATATTTTTTGAAACTTTTCTATGGCATAGACTCTTCCTTCATATTTATATAAATTCTAGACACATGGGTTTTCGAAAAAGAACCTAACTACCACTAAGTGAGGAATCAATTGATCAATTCAATAAATTTAAATAAACTTAGAAAATAAACCTTTGGTTATAGAATTCACTTGCATTTACAAATCATCATATATCAAGTTTCTCAAAAAAGTAATTTGAATTTTCCATTGAAATGTTCATGCTACAAGTTATCATTGATACACTAGTTTAGAGAAAGTGTACAACATTTAGTTTTCCTAATCTAGAACAATGCCACTACACATGAGAGTTAAAATAGGAATTAGATTACACACAACCTATAGATCTTATGAATAATATCCTATAAATTAAGGTTTGAATATGATCATAATGCATCCTTACATTTAATTCACAAAGGATCTCATCCAAATAAGATTTGGGTAGAAATCATTCGTGCTTCACATTTTAATATTTATTTGATTTAATAACATTTATGTGTCTAGCTCTATCCATATTGCACATAGTCTAGATTAACAAGTATGACTTGCATTTCTATGTTTTTTTAAGAGAATACATCATACACTATATAAGCTTTAATATAACATTGATATAGAGTGATTACATGTTCATATCAACTAGCATCATGATATATACATTTATTAAATCAAGCACATAGTTTCGCATGAGGTACATTATTTTACTCCACTAGTACACTTTCTCAAGTTAAATTATACAATCATGAAGTTTTCTGAGATAAAATTAGCTATCAAATTTATATTATGTGAATATATATTATAATTAAATCAATAATTTGTTGGTTAAAATATATATATCTATGCATCGATTGTTTGTACCTCCTTTATTAGTCAATTTTATGAATTTCATTGGTAGTTGCATGGATCACCAACGACATACCAAAGTGTACAGGTAGAACCTATGGACTATAAATTGTGATCCCTAATTTAGGGTTTTACGTAACTTACGTTTTAGGGTAAATAGCCTATTTTAGGTTTACGTTTTAGGGTAAATGGGGTTTTAGGTTTACGTTTTAGGGTTTAGGACCAAGGATTAACCTGTGTAAATTAGTTTTTAGAGACCTATGTAAATTTTGTAACCTAGGGTTTTGATTTCTAAGTTAAATGTGTCCAATTTAGGTTTATTTTTTATGGTTTTCAATTTACAATTTAACGTTATTTGTTTCGTTTACGTTTTTGATTTTTTAAATGCAATTAAAAACTATAAAAAATTGAACTAAAACACACTAAAGAAACAAAAACTAAATATTAATTACAAAGAAAAAAAAAGATACAAAGCAAAAAAAGGTAGAATTCAACCAACCTGGAGGTCACTGAGGTCGGGTGTGTTGACGGGAGGAGTTGGCAGTCAAAATTTTCACCAAGGATGAGCTTCAAAATGCGTACGCGATCAAGAACCTCTCCTTTCTGGCGCGGCTTGAAACAGTGAGTGAAAATGAAACGCAGCAATTTATTTTTAAAAAATAAATACTTTCAAAAAATGCGTATGCGTTTCTGGTTCTTATACCCGTGGTTGAGTGCATACGCATTCGGATTCCGGCTCTAGTACCCGATCTGTAATGCATACACGTTTTCCAGATAATGCGTACGCGTTTGTTTCAAAACTTTTTTTTTAGCCCAAAATTTCCCCTCTTCGTGTACTCAACTTCTTGCTTTCACCCATAAGTGTACATGTCTTTGGTAAACTTGAATACACATGAGTAAATATGTACATGAGTATACATAGGTAGACATACCTATGCATGCTCATGGATGAATTACCCATATGCATGGGAATACCGATTGGACTAAGTGACACACACACACACATATGTATATACACATTCCATGTATAAATGTCGATCGATGGGATTGCATGCATGAGTGTTTTATAAAGAAAATGAAATGGTATTACGTATATATATATAATACTATTCTTTAAATATTTATATTTAAAATAAACTTGTTTGTTAATAAAATATATTCGATAAAATTATGGAATGAATATATATATTAATATCTATATACATATTGATATATATACATATATGTATGTATATATACTTCAAATTGAGATGTGTGTGTGTGTATATGAATAAGCAATTGATATAGTTCTCAAGCGCATTAATAGGTGTTGATTATTATTAATAAACATTTTAAAACAAAGCGCATATGTTAACATATGGTGCATGAAACATATCCAACGCATAAAGTATATATGGTGTAGAATTAACAAGTGAGAAGCCAACACATAAGTCTTTGAAGACTAATTTAAAGCATGAAGAAGAGAACGTATAGTGTTGTTGTGCAAACAGTATGGAATATAGTTAATGCTATTATGAATTCTATTGACCATGTCTAAGTTGTGCCTAGGAGAGGTGGCACCAAGGATAAGAGGTGGTGTCATATTTAGTAGAGGTTGTAATGCAAAAGAAGTATTTGAATTCAAATAAGCATGTAAATAAGTGTTTTGAATTATTCAAGTACAAACTTGGCATCATTTTGAAATGGAATTCAAAATAGGAAACCTGTTTTCAGCTTGTTGTCCCAAATACTAAGTCGACTTAGCCATGAAATTGTCATGTGTTACAAACTTGTGAGTGAGTCGTTGCATGAGGAAGAAACATGGAAAAAATACTTACTTGTTTGTAGCCTTTGGTTGCTCACAAATTAGTATAAATAGAGGTTCTCATTCTTCCAAATGTATTACTTTTCATTCCGATTTCTTAAGAGTTATTATGTTGCAAAATTAGTGCAAGAGAGTTGAGAGTTTGTGAGATTGATAGTTGTATTGTTTCTTTATATTTTATTTGTTGATAGTATTGGAGTGAAGATAATAGAGTTGCTTGAGTAGTTCGTAGAAGAAGTTGCAAGCGAAATTGAGGAGAAGATTATTCAATTGGAAGCTTATAACAGGCATGTTGATTTCTACCTCTTTATTCTTATGTTGGAAGGATTGTTATTTTATTGTTATGTTGAAAGACTATATTTTACTTGTGTGAAATATTTGGATATGACTGCATATCACTTGGTTTTTTTCTCATTTTTTGAAATCTTACTTTTGATATTTACTCATATAGATAGGCATATATTGAGTATATTATTATATGGATATAAATACTATTTGTACTATATGTAGATTGTTAGTGCTTTACGAAGTATAGTGAAACTTTAGGTGTGTTGCATGATATATAGTTTCTTGAATTATTTGAATGTCATGTTAGATAATGCATGAGTCAAGGAGAAACTAGTTGTGCCACCTTGTTATTCAATTTTGCAGTTGGTTGTGCAAGCATGGGTGTTTCCTTAGGTGGTTGTGATGGGTTGGATGGTGGAAAAGTGGATGAGGGTGGTATTGGTGGAAATAATTGTGGTGGCTATTGGTATGGAGTAATCATAGGTGGTGCAGGATAGGGTGGATATTGTGGAAACTATGATGGTGGCATCCTCCATGCTTGTTTCCAAGGTTGAGGGGCATACAAGTATTGGTTTTTCCATTGTGAATAAGGTGGAGGTTTTTTCCACCCTCCATAACATCCTAGTTGAGTTGGAAAGGAACTAGGTTGTCCACTAGGCCCGACATTAAAAGGTTCATTCATCATTAGGGGCATAGTTCATGGAGTCCAAGGCCTCTGAGGGGTCATATAGTAAACAGGTTCTTCACTAAATTCCACATCAGTTATGTCTATTAGAAGAGGTTGTAATATAGTACACTTACTAGCATCTTCTAAAGAATAAATTTTTGTTTTGCTATAAGGAAATTCCTCATTACTATGTTTGTTTTGACAATTAGGAAAAAATACAGCAAAGGCATTTTCAGCCTCTTCTTGTTTCTTACGTGTGTACAAGTTGTCAATATTCTTACATATGTGGCTCAGTAAATCAATTTTGAGATCTTCTAGAAATGTACCTAGTTCTCCTTTCGTGATACCTAATGTGCCTCCAAAAGAGACATGCTTCCTAGTGTACCCTCTTACTAACTGAGTGGACCTTGAGTAGTTCCTACAAACATTGAAAATATCATCAAATATCAATTTGGAAATATCCCCACCCCCCATAAGATTTAAAATATCCAAAAAATAATCCCTAATCCCCCTAAGAAAGAGCATTTTTACAATATCATTGTCCAATCCTGTTTTCCTAGTCCTTTTAAGACTAAATAAGAATTGATCAAGGTAGTCTTCTAAGGTCTCCTCTTTTTGTTGCATTATGTGAAAGATCTCATCTCTAATTTCCTTGGTCTTGCAATATTCTTGGTATTTCTCCAAGAAATTCGCCTTCATGTTATCCCAACTATGAATAGTTTCACATCCTAAGCCCATGAACCGTCACAATGCTACATATTTCAAAGTAGCTAGAAATAATTTAAGTTATTTTGCATCATTGTGATAATCATAACTATGACATAAAACATCAAATTCAAAGAGGAACATGTTGATATCTTCCATGGAAAGACATCAAAAAAAAGGAAAGGCAAAGTGAGGTATGTTCTTCATGGGGGCATCCTCCTCTGGATGGGCAATGGGAAATTCAAAGGTAACAAGATTGTTATTGGCCAATGATCTTTAACCATTGTTGGAATTGTTATCAGTCATGGTTTTGAATGCCCAAGGGATGTAAAAGGATGAAAAAAAATTGGTCTCCTTTTGTATAAGAGCTTTACCACTTCGAAGTTCGTAAGATTCTTGAAATAATTTAGCGACCTTATTGAATGAATCTTCAAGTGACTCTTGTTGGGTACTGGAAGGAGACTCAAAATCAAACTCAATAGTAGTAGACTCAATGACACATTTTTCAATATCAAGTTCAACTAATTCCTTTTAGGATGGTGTCTTCATAATTAATGGCTTTAATTCTTTTTGTGGGCTTTCTTGTTTTGAACTATTCCCTGTATCTTTCTTAAAAAACCTTCCTTTACTATCTTTAATGTGTTTCATGCATCTATATGATCTACAACAGAGCAAACCAAGGTTACTTACCTAGGCGAGGTCAAAATTTGTGTGAAATTTTTCCTTGGTGCACTGGTCCTAATTCAACTCGCTATACTAATAGGCCTTTAACACCTTTCCTCAGAAATGGTGCCAAAATGTTTGGACAAAACTATGGATCAATAGTGGAGATAAACTATCCTTATAATTCTATCAATTTGGATTAATTCAATTGAATTAATCCTTGGAAATTTTGTGTTGGTTTCCTTAGATTGTTCCTAAGTGTCAATCCAAAGAACATAATCTTTTGAAAGGTGTAGTGGTTATTTATCTAAGGGTTGTTACTAGCAAGATAAATGAAATGAAATGTAGAACACATAGATCCTATAGTACTTAGTATGCATAAAGTTACGTAATTTTCTATCAATTTAAGTATTATATTATAGAGACTCAGAGCAACAAGAAGATAAAGAAACAAAGCATTAGGAATGTGATGGGAACAGACTAGAGTTGTTTTGTTGTTATCAACAATCTAAAATAAATCTTCAAACTGAAATCAAAACTTTGCACACACTTCACAGATCATTAAATTCTAAAAATAATGCATTAATAGGTAACTAACAACAATTATTTAAACATTTAAGTTGAACAACACCAAACCTGCAATTCCACAAATAATCAATCCACAATTTAAATATTAACGATAGCAATATCAAACCAATATTTAAATCATAACAATAACAATATTCAAAATATAACAAACATAATAAAAACTTCACCAAGCATTTTGAGAGTGGGCCCTTCCTCTAGTTCATGAGGTGAATGAGAGAAATTGATTATGCCAATCTACTTAAACAAAGTCTTGATTCATTTATCAAAATTTTAATACAAATTCATAGCTTATGTCGATGGTTGAAACTATAGCATATTTATAGATACAAAGTATATTACTGATAAGTCTTGGAAAGAAATAACGATATGTTTTTTATGACCTATGACCAACAAACTAGAATACTAACAATCTAAACTTAGCCGCTAAATATAAATAATAGTTATAACAATCTTTGGGAATTTTACAAAACAAAAGATAGGACTTGGAAATAGAAAGATCACCAGATCACCAACTCCTTCATCATACAATTTTCAACCTAAGATTCTCCTTAATTAGATCCTACTAAAAACCATCAAAATTGAACTAATTACTCCACGGTTTGATAAATCAAGGCACCTTTCTATACTTTTATCATATTAAACATTTTCCAGTGTTCTAACATAAAATGGATGTGAAATGAACATAAAAGGCTTAAAACAAAAAAAAAATTATTTCCCATCAACTTCTTTATGGTATCTCATTCAAGCATCACCTAATTATCATAGCATGCTTCAAAATTCTTTACAACAACTTTTTATCCCTCCTAGTGCACAACCAAATGATGTAGCAACCCTAATTCATGGTATGAACTCAGTCATCTTAGAAATTACCTTTCATCAAGATGAGTTACCTCCATTAGAAGTTCAAAAACAAAATGAGGCCTAGATGATGCAAACCGTCATTAATAGATGTGGCATTAGGTGTACTCTCATTTATAATGGTTTAGTGCTCAATATTTGTAGTGTAATCCTTTTAGACAAGTTTGGAGTGGATAAGAGTCAAATTCAACCTAATTCTTTATCTATCCATGGATTTGATAATGTGGGGAAATAACCACTTGGTGTGATAACATTACCTATTAAAGTTAGAAAGGTTACATTGCAAACTCCTATTCATGTTATGCCTCAAGAACTCTCATATAATCTTCTCCTAGGAAGACCTTGGATTCATGCAATAGATATGGTGCCTTCAATGTTATATCATCTAAGAAAGTAAACTTATCAAAATAAAGTCTACACAATCAAAGCCAACCCAAAATGATATCACAATTGTTTGCAAACTGAAATAGGAATGATAAATCTTGTTACAACATTGAAACCAACTACAAAAGTGGAAAAATACAAGAATTAGAAGAGAAATCAATCATGAAACTATTGATGATGATTGGGGTTCATTATATTTTACACCTAGATTCATGGGAGAATACACGATTACACACAAATTAGTAAAAGAGAAAGAAGTTGCCATAATATCCACACAAGATGAGTCATCAAAACCACATGAGTCCACAAATTTTAGCAAAGAAGAGGAAAACACAAATTATACAACCACATATGATGAGTGTGATCATAGGAAACCACCAAATCCAAAAGAAATGGAAAAACTTTATGGGAGAGGTTATGAGCTTTTGAAACAACTTGGCTATAATGGAAAAGGATGTGGTCTTAAAGAACAAGGTATGTGTGTCCCTATAGAGCCTACCTAGCAAAAACAAACAAGAGGTCTTGGTTATTTTCCTTCAAAAGAAATGAAAGCATCAAAGAAACCTTTGCTTAATATCAATTTCATCACACAAAATACTCCTAGGACAAATATTGCTTCATCTTCAAACACATGTCTTAGTGATGATTGGGGTGCACTGGATTTTACACCCTCATTTAAAGGAGAGTACAAAATCTCACAAACTAGAGAGTCTTGTGTATGTATGACACCTTGAAGTAATCAAGAAAGACCTTTGTCACAAAAGAAAGAACATCTTCTACCATTGATCAAGAGGGTACCTTGTCGAGGCTTCTCCAAGCCTACTTGATATCTCTCCCTTCAAGAATGTGAAAGAAATTTTATAACAAAAGTTCATTTTGTGCATATCATCAAGTCTATGGTCATTCAACTAATGAATATAAGGCTTTGAGTAATAAAATTCAACATCTTAAGGGTTTTGGTGCTCTTCCTTGTGTGGATGCACATATTTCCTCTAATTGATAATGATTTTCATCTTATCATGTTTCTCATCACAATGTGGCATTAGTAGCTTTATGTGTCTTGCTCATTTCCATTCATGGTGGTACAATCTTAATCTTAAGTGCAACCATATTTATCTTAGCGGAAATATTCAATAGTCCTTGATGGTTGTCTTTTTCTCTATGATTGGGGGGAAAGGATAACTAGTTTTTGGAGGTGTGCATTTTCTTCAAGGATCCCCTCCTCCTCTCTATCTACTTAAAATAACAACATAGCAAGTATGTTGATATTTTAACTGGGGAGCACATTATCACCCACTCATTGTTTGCGTGTTCCCTTCTTAGTGATGATATCATACATCTCCTAGGAAGTGTGAACTTTTTATTCAAAGTTTGGCTTTCTTGATCTATGTGGAATGTGTCTTCTTTGTGGTGATATTATGCTTGATATTCTACAAGATTTTGACCTTTCTTGGCATATGACATTCCCCTTGGTGGAAATTCTATGATCAATATTCCCTAAGGCATGAATCTTGTTATCCCTTTACTAGTACTCTCTTAGTGACACCAAGCATGATGTTCCTTAAGGTGAGCCCTTTCATGTATCAAGAAAAACCCCTTTGATTATCCTAACCCAAAACCAATTCATGGCCACTAAGAATAACACAACTTGCTTTGTAGTTCCTTTATGTCATGAGTTTCTAGCATAACGTAGCTTGCTAGCCTTATGAAAACCTTTGACCATTTAGTGTGGTACCTTATTAAAGTTATCAAGGAGTATAACTTTTGGTATCATTGATGTATGGGAGCTTGTAGGCCTAGGATGACTTTCCCATTGCCACTTGTTTTGTGAGCTCACACCTTCTAGACCTAGTGTGTGAGCATATTTTTTTCATGGCCACCTAGCATAACACAACTTTCTTTCCTATGAATCCATGTGTTTCATAAGTAATTTTACATCCTTATGAGTTTATTTGATGGAAGTGACATAACACAACTTGCTAGTTCATCTTTTCTTTCATTAATTTTTACATTGTATGATGTTGTATCTTTTCTTGTTGCTTCATATCATACATTCATGTGTGTCTCTTTGTGTTTATGTTGATTTTCCATGGGATCTTAGATCTTGGGAGCTTGCACAACCCCCTTGATCCTTTTCATCCTATCCCATTAACATTTGTGCACTTGGACCCCTCTTGACATATATTTGTCTACTTTAGTGTGATTTTGAGGGTAAGCTCATATTCTCACTAAAGTGGGGTGTTGAATATAGTGTAGGAAAATGTACACCTTTACATTTTCACACTATGTTTGGGTCCCCTTAATTAATTGAACTTAATTAAGCTTCTAATTACCTAAATTATGTATTCCTAAGCCTTATTGTTCTCGTTTTATGAAAGGGAAACTTTTAAATTAAACTAGTGCCTACATTAACTTAAACATTTTGGAAATTGTGTGTCCTAGATTTAGGTCCCAAGAACCATTTTCCCAAGGGCGAATGGGTCCTCCTTAAGTGCCAAGACCCAAATTTTAATATGATTTTGGTAGCATTTTAATGATTCAAATTCAAGTTTCAAATGTCAGCTTATGGAATCTAATTTTCAAGAAATTAGATAAACACCTATAAATACATTTATTTTATCAATTCAAAATTATGAATCAAGAGGAAAATTTCACAAGAGAAAATATTATTGTCAAGAGCATTGAGGAGAAAATTTATCAAGCATCTACAGTAGCAATCATGATCATATCATCATGTCAAATTTTATGTATCTTCATGTCATGTTTTGGAGCTAACATTATGATGTAGGTTTCAAGCATTCAAGCAAGAATTCAAGCATCAAATCAATAAATCATTCAATCCAATTCATGCAAGATCCAATCCTTAGAGAGATGTGTTAGACTCATTCCTCTAAGGGCAACCATTAAGGGTTTGGTGAGTTGTGACATAGCCTTTGTTCATTCATCAAATTCCTCCAATTGTCATTATTTTATTATCAAGGTTTAATTAACAAATTGGGTTTTGACCAAGACCCCTATTCACCCAAAAACAAACATTTTTTCCCTCTCTTTGTGTGTGTAGATTTGTAGGTGAAGAAGGACTGAAATTGGATCAAAAGAGCAATTTTGTAAAGTTTCCAAAGTTATCAACATTGTCGTCAAGCCATGAAAACTCACCTATAGAATTTATTTTCAACAATGGAATCTAGAGGAATTGAGAGCTAAGATTTGGGATCAGAGAATTGTGAAATCAAATTTTGGATCCCTATACAGAGACCCATTTTCCCTAGGGTGAATTTATCCTAGAAAGACACTCAACAACCATTTTTGGAGCCAAGTATATATCAATCTTCCTTTCTCAAATCTATCTAGAAATTACTATTTCTATTTGTGCTATCCTTTAACTCTATATTTAAAGTTTTTAATCACATAATTGAGTTCATTAGGAATTTTATTTTCATCTCCCAAAAGTGCATTTCAGTCATTTTTTTCATAAGAAACAACAGATCCTCCTAGTAGGGTTGACTCACCTCAAGGTTGAAAGTCAATCCTATCCTTGGGAGATCTCTTTTTCTAATGAAAATAAAGGTGTAAGTGTGTTTAAACCCTCGCATCCACCCACTTACCTTTCTCTATGTTTCAATTCTTAAGGCCACTTTGTATGTTGTATGCAACCTAAAAGATAAATATTTAATGTGGATTGCATATTAGAAAAATATTTAATATTGGGAAACTTAGTACCAAAAGGGAAAACTTAGTGTCAAAAAAATTTAAAAAATGGTCATGGTTTTGTAAGCTCATATTTTTTGAGGCACATATTTTATATATGTTACTGTATTTTTGGTAGTCCCCTTTTAAATAAAATGTCTACCCCCTTAAGCAAAGTTAAATAAAATCAAGTCGTTGCATTTAAGCCTTAATTTTCAAAGTTAAGTTAGACCCAACTAAGTTTTCACAACCTCCCCCTCTCCCAACAGTCTAATGGGTCTCACCTAAGTCATATTTACGTTGGCCCTTGTTAAATTTTTTGAATAGTTGTCAGGTCCCAGAGTGGTTTTCATAACTTGGGCATACACTGACGAAATGAAAGAAGATTAAGCGAGAATAAGTTCTCTTTGAAACTTTTGTTAGCTTTCCAAACCTATGTCAGTTCCCAAAAGGGTCTAGGAAACCTAACTCATTTCCATGGTGGATTTTCTAAAAGGCTAAGTGTTTCTTCTAAGGGTTCTTTCTGAAAGCTTTAACAAAAAGGGAGCCCTAAAATTATTTCTGAAGTGGGTTGTGCACAAATTCGATAGGGCAGGTGATGAGTTTATTTATAGAACTAAAGTGGACTTTGAAAGAATTTTGGGAACCCTACCAAAATTCAATCATTTATGTGTTTCAACTGATTATGAGCTATTATTTAACATCTATTAACAAAAGTAAATAACGATATTGAAAATAAACATATTTACAGAGATAACATCTGAATGCATTGTTGTTGAGACACATTATAAATATGAAAAATGAAGAATGAAATCACATGCGACATAAAAATATAGAATTTAAAGAATAGAATTGTCACATCACACATAGAACATAATTGAGAGCCAAAAAAATTATATATATATATATATATGTCACATTACAAGAGAAAATTGGAGATTTATGTACATGGCTTTTCAAACACAAAGGGTAAACATGAAGATCCTAACTCCCTCTACCACCTCCTAGAGGCATTCTATTTGCACAAGAGAAAATATATTCTCATTGAACTCCACAAAGTGGGTGAAGGTCTCCATCATGTTGCACTCCAGTACAACATGGAGTAAGGAAACTACCTATTTGGTTGGCTCATTCCTCAAAGTTGTGGCAATGTAGATTGCATCACCCACTAGACTAGTGTGTAGATATTCAGACAAGTTCCCTACAACATCTTCAACACAAGAAAAATAGAATAGCCTTACTAGGAATTCAATAGCCTAGATTCCCCACTCAAACTTCGTAGAGGTGCGAATAATGTTATAAAGGAAACACTCTAGTAGTTTTGAGTTGTACACATGCACTTAGGAGAGGAAGTGCTCGCTAATTATCTTCCTGATTACTCCCTCTTCCACATCAATGTGAATAAGGAAGACCTCTTTGAGTTGTGACCAACCTCCTCATGGTGCTACATTCTACTCCCTCAATAGTGAGGAAGTCACTCTTATTCTTAGAAGCTGTGTCACTAGAAGTTCTTGACATGTCTAAAATTATGATTATAATTGAATAAAATGAAGACACTATAATTGATTTAGAGAAAATGGGAGTAAGTGAGTGGAGTTTGCTTGAGAAGTAGTTAATGAATCAAGGACATTCAAGTTGCTTCAAATTTAATGAACTCAACAAGTGATGTGATGCAAATCTAGCATAGCGTACGTTGGCGTCAAGAAATCTCTTGTATTTGAACTATCCACATGAATATGCTCCTAGTTGACATGTCATTAATTAGCATAATGAGAAGACATAGATTGTTCACATGAGATGAAGGACACGAGGCTCATCTACAAGGTTGGCAGCTTGTTCTGCTATCCTAATCAGTTAGAGAATATGATGCAATAATAACCATTCCTAAAAAGGGCCATTAATGTGTATGTGTCTTAATCAGATAGAGCTCATCTAACCTCCCTCGAAATGCTTATTTGCTAAGGTGGCAGTTACATTCTCCCAAGAATCGATTTTCAAGAAATTGTTGACCGTTATAATTAAAAAATTTAAAATATGCTTCAATCAAATATCAGAAGGGTCAAAATTTTGATCCCCCTTGCACTATGATGTATGAGTGAGAATGAATTTGAATAAGGATCAAGTTTTGTAGTTTTGATTATTTTTTGAAGGTGTTTATTGTCTATGAGCAATAGATTTTAATGAAGTACTTAGAATTTATGAGTAAATCTATGAGATTTGATAAGTGTTAGGATATTCCTTCTCTTTTTAGATGTGATATTTATGGTGTTTCATTCATATATCTTCAATGGAAGTCAAGATTGCTTTGAGTCGAGTCAACTAGTTAGTAATATGATCTTTGAATCATGATATTAGTAGCTTGCAAATCTACTTTCAAT
The DNA here is from genome assembly GCA_007258455.2 of Sequoia sempervirens. Classification (NCBI taxonomy): domain Eukaryota; kingdom Viridiplantae; phylum Streptophyta; class Pinopsida; order Cupressales; family Cupressaceae; genus Sequoia; species Sequoia sempervirens. The sequence goes on from VDFB02058242.1 coordinate 343,176, forward strand.
CTAGTTAGTAATTGGGAAGTTGATTTTAATCACATATGTTCCATGGTTATGGGTTGGTGTTAGTCTAACTTTTCTACTTTTTGGTTAAAAGCATACCCCCATTTTCTTTTAAGTTAAAAAATCCAAATTCATATCATACGAGGGAGTTGTACCTCTTAAAATTCCAAGGAAGATCGCTAATGCAAGGGTGATCTCTCCAACCGTTGGTGATTGATTTAGTCTTTCTTTTGGGTAGAATGGAGTCAATTTGAGTTAAACGTTTAAAAGATAAATCTGCCAACCAATAATGTAATACCACTTAATAGTGATTTTGTGCAAGATTATTTGTATAAAGTAAGCATGTGATTAGTTGTTGATGTGCGCTATCATAACCTTGAGCTTGTTGGCTAAGGTTAATTAAACATCACTTGTAAGTTGCATACATGAGGAGATGAAGCATGGATTGGAATGTGTGGTTACATGATTATCATTTACTTTTTTACTCAGAGTTCACTTATGGAGCTTGATTCTTTAGAAGCCTTGCATAAAGACTACAAATATATAGTAAGTTATGTTTATGATATAATACATTAAGTGTGAGTAGTTTTGGAGGTTGATTTTTTCCCTTTGAGGGTTTTTCCAAGATACTTTATGCATCATATTGATGGTATGTGTGTCTATTATTTTGCACTATGGATTTTAAATACTTGTTAGCATATTTTTCTCTCTTGGGGTTATGTTGAAATAATTTACTATGGCTGAAAATTTCCTTTCAAGGTGTGCATGTCCATAGTTGAACTCAATATTAGGTCCCTTGGTTACTTTATGTACCTCATGTGAGATTTCTCTTATGGGATTGTTTCTTATTCTGTCAAATTAGCAAGCCAATGTATAGGTTGCTTATTACTCACCTTTTGGTATAAGTGCATAAGGGTAAGAGTTGATCAACATTACACCTTAATCAAATCCCAAGACTAAGTCATTTGTGAAAAATAAGATTAACCATGAAGGTGGATGTTGATGTAGATAGAGAAGTTGTGTGTTGAGTTTGCAAAATTGTTAAAGATAAATATGTGGATGTGTTGTCCTATTTTTAATTTAAAGTGATCACATAATGCTAAAATGATGTAAGGATTAAATTCTTTAGATACATAACCCTAGGCACATAATTTTAAATGTTTGGCATCAAAATTGATGGGCAGTAGTCAAATCCCAAGGTTATGGCTTTAGAATGTTAGGATTCACATTTTAAAAGTGGGTGATATGATCATACTAGCTATCATATCCAAGGAATAACTTGTCCAAAGAAAGGATGGATCATTTTTTTTATCTTGTCTAATGTGAATAAACCATTGAGGATAAGCTAGATAAGCTTTAAATAAAATGATGTGACATATTTTGATCTCAAAATAGATCCTGGATTAATGAATAGACCAAAATAGTCAAATTATACATTAAAATCACACATCTAAGAATTTAACCTTTAATATATATATATATATATATATACACACTTTTAATTCTACAAAAGTATTGAATAATTTATATTATTAATACATTACATTTGTTTATATAATACATTAACATACTTGAGATTTAAAATTTGAATCCTTATCATTTCAAATGAGTAGAGATACTCCATGATTAGAGTGAAATGATACAATAAATCACCTCAAAGATGAATAATTGTGCTTCAAACAAAATTTATAGAATTTTCTATTTATCAATAATATATCTATATTTAAAACAAACTTTCCTAACAAACTCTACACAATGAAAACTATAAAGATAAAAAAATTAAATCTTAATAAATAAATAAATTTAATCATATTATAATATTAAAACTATGTTATTTATTATTTAGATTTTTATTAAATAATATCAAATCACACTTAAATAATTACAAAGAATTGAAATACTAATTTAAACTAAACAAACATCAACATAAAAGAAAAAATTAAATATTAAAAGCCCATAAAACAAAATACAACACATAATACTTCTACTCATGTTTGTGTATGGACTTTCCATTGTGACCCCACACAATATCTTCTCTTAATTACAGTAACGGTGTCATTATTTTCTTGGGAAAACAAGGCAAAGGTGAGAAAAAGCATTATATTCCTTACAACAAGACATTAGATGGGAATGCTAGATTTGATATTGAAAGAGATAGCAAGTAGCTTTCATACCAACAACAATGATTAAGTCATGAGCAATTCAACTCACCTAAAAGCAAACCAACTTTATTTGCATGGGAATTTTATTTGTCAAAATCAGCTGAAAAGGAAATGGAATTTGGATAGACACACACAACTTTAGCGAACTAAGTCTGAATGCATCCAAACTACATCAACCTCACCTTCTTGTCTTCTTGCCAAGTGGAAATCATATTTTGTAATGTTCATTTTCAATCAACCCATAATTGAATTTGACATTGTTCTAAATATATATCAATTTAAATATTGATTTATCATTGTATTCATAATTCAATTGTTTAACAAAAAGCATATAAATATTTTTGTAAATTTCTAAGATTTAAAATCATGTACTTACTATAAAAACAAACATGATTGAGTGAATTTCTAAGATTCAAAAACATTCACTTGTTGAATTAAATTTTTGAAAACAACAAATCCAACAAAATTTATCCTTCCATATTCATGGTATCAACTCAATCAAAATCCTTCTAGAAATTATTTATTTACGTTTTATTGCTAGAATTCTAACAATACATAAAAATTTATGTTAATTTTAAATTATGCAAAAATAATAATTTGGATTCTATTTTAAATAGGGAGATGGTGTGATAAGGGTGCATTCTAATTTTATTGATATAAATGAAAATTCAATGCAATGTTGAAACTAAAAATTTATAGCCAAGAATACAAATCAATTTTTTTTAAAAAAATTTACCATTCTTATGACCTATCAAACATATGTCAATATTATAAAAAATTTTGAGGTATCATAACAGACCTAAAAGAAGGTTTGACCACTAGTTTTACACGAGGAACTAATACTTATTGAATTAAATCATATTTTTTTGGCATGTTAATATGGCATCACATGATTTGTTACTTTTTCGATCTAATGTGCATGTTTAATTCAATAATTAATATTGGGCGTCCGGTTATTGGACCCTCTTTCACAAATTATAGTATTATATTATTCAAAATGTTGAACCTTAATATAGTACTATCACAACTATGAGTACCTACTCAATTGTTGGGCCCTATTCCCTAATAGTGGAGCCAATATAATTTATAAATGAAAATAAACTTAAGGAAAATAAGAGGTTAAAATTATATAGCCACTATTGGCAATTGTTGTCATTGATATCAACGCTTGAGGAAATTATTGGTAGTGTTGTCATTGATGTCACCACTTGATGAAGATTGTTGTATGTTTGGCAGTAGTTGTCATTTTTGTCAACACTTAAGAATTAATGAATATTGATGGCAATACTTGTATTATTGAAGTTCACGTTTGGATTTCATGTCTTATCTAAAGAAGAGTTGGTGAAGTTCATTGTTGGATGTAATGTCTTATCTAAAGAAGAGTTATTGAAGTTCATGGTTGAATGTCTTGCCCAGTTCTATTTCAAGAAAAGTTATATGGTGGTTTGTTTTTGTCAACAAAGATTGGTTTCAAAATAATATATTGAGATGAGGATTAAAAGCATTAAAATGAGGATTAGAAGTATTGCTAATAGTGGAGAGATATTGTTGAAGGTCTATAATATTTCTTATGCTCTCTCTTGATGCTCTTGATGAAGCATGTGTTGTTGAAAGAAAGTTCTAACTTTAGCAAGTTGCTCAAGTGGTTTTGTTCCTGGAAGTTGTATTGAAGTCTATTTTGGAGAGTGCTCTACATTCCTCTACCATTGAAGATATGGTCTTATGGTTTGGGACTCAAAGTTAGTGTTTTTTGGATGTTGCACTCCTATGCTTTTAGGTCACCAATATTTCCGAGGATATTTTTGTGAATTGTAGAAGGTTGGTAGTGTTGTTGGTTGTCTAGATTGGTCAAGGAAATGCTTTGTATTTCTCTACATTCATGTCTTTGCTCCTATGGTTTGGTGAATGTTCCCTCAGTGTTTTTGTAGTGTCTCAATTCCAATTTCATATGATGAAATGGTCTATAAGTTGTTATGTTGATGTCATATCTCATGTTTATGCATTTTGTGATTCTTGAATAAAGTCTTATGTTCCTGTTTGATCTGTGGTGGATATTGATGGTATGATAGTATGAAAGAAGTGTATGGAAGTATCGTTAGATGTTCATGGAACATCCCCATGTGATCCGCATGTTGTTAATTGGTTTCTTTGGTGTTGTATTAGGTCGTGAGTTGGCTTTTTGGGTTATTTCTAGATATATAGTCAATAGGGCTAGTTCTTTTGCTTGTTCCATGTACTTGGAGATCTGCGCTAGCAATTGAAGATATGTTATGATAGGTTTGGGTCCTAACCTATCCTTTTTGCAACTACATCAAGTAAATTAAATTGGAAGTATGTTTTTGGGCCAACTAGTTGTGTGTTTCACATTTCTTCTACACATTTCCATGATGTTGACTTAAATTGATGTGTTCTAGTGTGTGAATTGCTTTGGATCACATTGAAAGATATAATAAGTTTTTTTTCTATCCTCTCTATTATTAGGATAGATCATTTTGGATGCAACAACATGGAGTAATGTACAAGTGTGAAAAAGAAAGTGTGTGAAATGTATTAAATATCATGTAACAACTACCACATAATCACCAATAAAATATGAAATTAATGGACAATTTAACATAATATAAAGTCAAAGAGTCAAACAACTCACTATTTTTTTTGGCTTTCAAATATATAAATGAATCTACAATAATCTCAATTCAATGAAAGTATATATATCCAATACTTTATCATTAATATATAATTTACTTCATTTTATGTACAAATGTAGATACACACTCATTACAACCAGGTTAAAATGCTATATGTAGCAAACCATCCTTGATTTCCTTCTTTCATAATTTGATGTAGAGAGAGAGAGCAGCATTAAGGTGGTATCCACCCTACCACGAAGCATTAGCTTCCCCGTGCTACTCCATTGGAGTAGCCCAACCTATCACAAAGAATCTAGCAATGTGTGGCTAACATATATGATGGAATCTTGTTCATTATGTGAATCATTGTCAAGAAAGCATACCTACATGCTAATGCAATGCATATTTAATGCACTTGTCCATTAAAAAAATTTATATGAAAGATAATGTTAATCAATCCAAACAATGCACTTATGAATGTAAGTATCCAATGGTAATCAAGGTTTATAGCATAGAATGTCCCAGTCATCTCATGATGATATCCTAAAACTCTATAAAAAGGATTAAACAATACCCAACGAAAAAAGTTTGTACTAGCATTATCTCATCAATATATTCTCAAGAAAGTATAAAATTTATCGAGTAGTTCCTCGAGGAAGCAATTCCATAATCCAATCATAATTCCCTAGATTTGATCACTCTAACTAATATAGGAGATGGAGTGTCTTACCTATCATTCACTAGGTTCACTCCATTTCATAATAATGCATTTATATTTATTGATAATACCCATTTAATTGCATATTATCATTATAAAATCACTTATCAATTTTAATCTATTGAATACAACTAAATAGGACATATATTAAACAATCAAAAAATTTATGTCCCTTGGCCAAATTAAAAAATTTAATGTATTTCGGAAAGGTGGTAGAAAGAGGAATAAAACCCAGTATTTTTTTTGCAATAATATCAAACTTGTTGGAGCAGTTATCTCTGCAACTCATCTTATTGGATTTTTCCCAGAACAACAGTTTGACATAGCTAGACAACCTTACAATCTTTAGTGCAATTTTTATCTTGAAAGAAGGGGAAATGGACTAATAACTCCATTATGAATGACTTAGATAGTTACATGTTTCCAAAGTGAATTTATCTTAGGTTACCACTAATGCCATTGTGGCAATTATAGACTACTAAATTTACTGTCTTGTAATAAGTGGCCCCAAAAATAAATATAAGATTAAGAATATTAAAATTTAAAGAAGAATGTGGTAATCTAATAGTCTTTCCAAATGATGTATCTTGTAATTAGACACAAATCAAGAAGAAAACATGAATGGAAGGCCCAAAATGAATTTATTCAATAGATTTTGACTTTGAGCTATTAGCAACCATGAGAGTAAAATTTTAAATGAATCTTAGCTAATTAACCTATTTGGGAAGAGAGAGGATCATATTATGATTGCAATAAAGAGTCTTTCCAGGAAGATAGAATATATGTCATATCTTCCATGTTGCTCTATTGGATTATGGTTTATGGACTATCACAAAAAACAAAATTTCAGCCCATTCCATGGATATATACTAATTATATAATTTCAACTAGTTGTAAGAAGATAGACCCATCAACATTAATAAATTAACAAATAAATAAATGAAACAAATAACTTATAGCTACTTAAATGGATATAAAAATGGGCACCCATGATAAAAGACAGGGACAATCTATGTAAATTGATAAATAATACAAAACTATCATATTTAAACCCCTTTTGTAGCCTTCTCCTATCATCAGTTAATATCTTTCATGTAAAACAATCAAGCATAAATTGCAAACATTACTATTCAAAATTAGGCAATTTGATTTTGAAATTTATGATAGGAGTATTCTTAGGTGCTAGTTTCATTCAATTGAATAAGAAAAGAGGGCATAGATCCATACGAGAGTAGATTTAAATAGTCCATATAGAATGGAACAAGATAACTAAAATTGCACAATGGGAGGGTTTAATTCATTTTTAGCCAACTAAATAAAATCAAAGAAAAGTAGCAAAATTCTAGGAGTTGAAGCTAATGCCTAATACACAAAGGCAGTATAGCAACGTCACTCCAATCATTGACATTCAATTTTACCATAAGAAAAGTAATAGAAACTAGGTGAAAAATATAACAGACCCATTTATAATGATGCCTCAAAAACCATGTATCTAGATTATCATTGAAAAGGAAGCACAATTGTTCTTGTGTTCCTTTACCTTCCCACTACTCTAATCTTGTAGCACCTTTGAAGTGAATTAAAATTTTGACATTAAATCCTATCCTCCTCTTTCGAAGATTATAGGTAATGCCCTAAATTATGTATTCCCCTTTTGAAAAACCCTTCGAGCTTTTAAGCCCACCTAGAAAAGAATGCAAGTGGTAAGTGTAAATCCAATTTCATAACCTTTTCCAACCTTTAGCCATTATAGGAAAGAATGCAAATCATGGAGGGTTAGACATGTGAGGGGAAGGGACTAATTTTTGAGTTTATGGTTGCATATTATTATATATTTTGGGATTTGATTTATCTTTATAAGTAATTTTATTCTTCTCCTTTTTTTATCAAATAAGAGTATTAAAATTAAAATATAATAATATTAAATGATAATTTTAATTTTAATTTCTTTATTAAGATAGTAGTAATATTAGAATATTGCAAATGTTAGAGTATAAAATGTATCAAGGAGAAACACATTCTTGTTCTAAGTTTGGCTTATGATTCAATGTTGACAAAAGTTCTCCAGATTATTTGGTTATCTTATATTTCAATAAAGATATTTTATTTCTCATGCAATTGTGTTTATACATTATTCCTAAAACAATACAATTATCCAAAAAAACAAAACCCAAATTTCTAATCTCATTCACACACATGCAACCTAACTACATGAGCTTAGGTGAGTGTGTATGTTGATTTTATCATGACAAGTTGCCCCCACTAGCTAGAACCTTCTCCTCAATGGTACTCTCTCTCTCTAATATAAGAGAATGTCAAAAACTATGACGCACTTATGAAATAGAACACATAATTAGTCATCATCATTATAATCATTCTTAATCACCAGGTTAATTAATAATTGCAGTAACCAAATTGTCTTTCCTAATCACTTGTTATTAAACAATTAATACAATAATTAAGTGATTAAGCTAAGATAATTAAATGGAATGTGACATCCTTCCCACCTAAGGATAGTCATGTCTTGATGATTATATGGACTATTATCACAAAATTAAGCATTCAAACCAACTTTATTCTATATAAAAAATACAAGATTCATACCTCTTCTTATCAAACCTTTGTAGCTTGATTAATTTACTAAGTTGCCTTGAATTTATTTACAATGCACCTAACATAGTCTTTAGCTCTTATCACATATTAAAATTTTGTAATGGTTTTAGCTTATCAAAAAAGGGTTAAATATATTATGAAAATCTCAAGGATTGGACCATTTCAAAATCCAACATTATTATATGCAAATAAATCACATTAAAATTTTAACTAACTCATTTTCAAAGTCATACAACTAAAAGAATCATTATGATGTTGGAAAATCAAGGGAAGACAACTAAGAGGGGGGGTGAATCAGTTGTCACCGAATTTCAAACTTATTCAACTTATTTACCTTATTCTCAGATCTGATCATTAATCATGAAAGCATAAATGAACAACACATCAGAATCACACATAACACCAAGATTTTTATGTGGAAACCCTATTAGGGCAATAACCATGGTGGAGGTCAGTCCACAAGATTATACCCTATTAAAAGTATAAGAGAATATAAATGGGGAATGCACATGCATTCAGGCACACTGCCTAGAGCTCATTGCTCAAATAAAAAATAGGCTTACTACCCAAAGGAAGACACACTGTCTTACAAAAAGGTTCTAATTAAATCCATCAGACTTTGAACTGAGAAAAGTAGCATTTGCTAATGCCTGGTTATAGTTCTGGTTAAGCACATGAACACTTCTTCACTCTTCTTTACTCTTCTTCACTCTTCTTCTTTCTCTGCTATTCCTTTGAATGATCTAAACTTTATTCACACAAAAGAATCTTACACTTGGCACACACACACACACATACATACATAGATACATGCCTTCAAATGATAAAACAATCGCTCTTATATATCTATGACAAGAAATTACATTGCTATAAGTCGACTCCAAAAAAATAATAAAATGAATATAAACAGTCGGCCCAAATCAATAAAGATTATTCACGAAAATCAACCAAGGTTGGCCACAACATAATGAAGACCAAAAATAACATCCTCAAACATGAACCAATTCAATTAATTACTCCTTGAAGATCCACAACACACTTCAACACCTTGTCAGCCAAGAACATGAAAAACATGAATACAAAAGAGAAAATCTTAGATCATGAGCACAACGATCAATGTGGATGTGCAACATAGATAGAGCATGAACTAGAAACATCCACAAGTATCATGAAACATCAAAGAACCATCTATAGAAACTAAACTTACTGGAATCACATGATCTTCATTCAGGAACACAAATTGAAGTAACAAAAAAATTATTAGAATACAAATCTCCATAACTTGATCAAATCTTCACGCGAATCTCTAAAACTTGACGTGGATGAACTAGATATACTCAACAAGAAACCATTTATTCCATAACCTCTGAACAATAACGTATTGATCACACCAACAGAAAGAACTTCACTTTACCACTGACAACCTTAGTACTTCTTATTACAATTTTCTAAATATCCTTGACATATACAACTTCTAATGCAATAATGCTAATAGTGTTTGCATCAATGACAACCACATATCAGCAACACAACAAAACATTCAACAATAGCCCCCTTTGGCATTGATGGCAACACATGATGTGAAAAATACCATCAACATAACTACGCTTACTCCCCCGTAGGTTTGGATTCTTCTTTCCTCAACTCTTCTCCCCACAAATATTTGTCACATTGATCTTCTCCCCCTTTGACATCAATGGAAAATATTTATTCTATACAAGCTCTGAACCACATATCTAAACACCTAAACCTCTGAACATTTGACTACTCCCCCTGAGTAGCAAGCACCACAACATCAATCCAGATCAAAATATGATCATGAAATGCACGGATTGATTCAAATCATTGCATCCTTAGTTCTGATTAGGAGGGGTAATCACCCCTAACTTCCCTTTGACATACTCAAAAGTATCCTTTGGAAACGTCTTGGTAAATATATGTGCAATCTACTCCTTAGTAGGCACATACTCCAATCTGACTTCCTTTTCACTTACTTTCTCTCTCAGAAAGTGAAACTTGATAGATATATGCTTGGTCTTGGAATGCAACATCAGATTCTTAGAAATGTAAATAGCACTTGAGTTATCACATAATATAGCAATAGGCTCATCATACACAATTTTGATATCCTTCAACATCTATTTCATCCATAGTACTTGAGTACAATTATTAGCAACAGTAATGTATTTTTCCTCTACACTAGATAGAGAAATAACATTCTTCTTTTTGCTTAACCATGAAATCAACTTTTTTCCCAAGAAAAATGCTCCACCACTAGTACTTTTCTTTTCATTCACATCTCCTACCCAATCAGCATCAATAAAGGCACTCAAAGTAAGATCATCATCTTTAGGATACCATAAATGAAAATCAATTATCCCCTTAAAGTATCTAAAAATCCTCTTCACAGCAATCAGATGAGATTCTTTAGGATTAGCTTGAAATCTAGCAACAATACATACAACATTAATGATATTAGGCCTAGTTTGAGTCAAATAAAGCAATCCACCAATCATTGATTTGTATCTAGTCTTATTTTCCTTTTGAGAATCATCATCAGTTGTCAACTTGCATCTGATCACCATAGGTGTACTAGCTGGCTTTGAATCTTCCATGCCAAATTTCTTCAGCAGTTCTTTCACATACTTGGACTGAGATATAAAGGTCTCTTTATCTAATTGATTAATTTTCAATCCCAAGAAGAATTTCATCTCTCCAATCATTGACATCTCAAACTCACTCTACATCTCATTAGAAAACTTCATACACAAGCTATCATCTCCTCCAAATATGATATCATCAACAAAAACTTCCACAATCAAATCTTTATCATCATTCTTGAAATATAGATTATTATTAGTAGTACCTTTGTTAAATCCAAGCTTCACCAAGTACTTATCCAATCTGGCATACCATGCTCTAGGGGCTTGTTTGATTCCATACAATGATTTCTTCAATTGGCAAACCATATCTCCCTGATTAATCAACTAGAATCCATCAGGTTGTTCAACATACACTTCTTCTAATTCACCATTTAGAAAAGAAAACTTGACATCCATTTGATAAAATTTGTAGGCTTTGTAAGCAACATAAGCAAGAAACAATCTCACAACTTCAATTCTAGCAACAGGGACAAAGGTTTCTTCAAAATCAATACCTTCCATCTGTTAATATCCCTTACGTACCAATCTTGCTTTGTTTCTAACCACTTCACCTTGTTCATTTAGTTTGTTTCTAAAGACCCATTTAGTTCCAATTACATTCTTATCCTTATTTCTAGGAACAAGAATCCATGTATCATTATTTTCAATTTGTTGTAGTTCCTCTTTCATTGCTTCAACCCAATTTTCATCTTTGCATGCTTCATTCACATTTTTAGGCTCCATCTTTGAAATCAAACAATATTCTTTTGCAATCTTTCTCCTAGTCTAGACACCTTTGTTCTTATCACCAATAATTTGATCTTCTAAATGATTCAACCTTACATATCTCAGAGTCTTCTTAGAATGTTCTTTAACTTCAAGCTCTTCTAATCTCTCTTCTATTCTTCCACTAGTTTCTCCTTCCTCTTGATCTTCTTGATTCAACAGAATGATTTGGACTTGACTTGAGTTCTGACCTTTGTTTATACTGTAATTCTGATCATCTGAATCATATCCATAGGTTCTAGATAGTGTACCAAGATCTTCATCGACCTTAACATTTTCACTTTCAACCATTTTCTTCAATCTCTTATTGTAACACCGATAGGCCTTACTTTTAGTAGCATAACCTAGAAAGGTTCCTTCATCACTCCTAGAATCAAACTTTCCCATATCTTCATCTCTTTTGATATAACACTTACTTCCAAAGATATTAAAATATCTAACATTAGGTTTTTGACTAGCCTATAGCTCAAAAGGAGTCTTACCAGTATCACCTTTGATTTGGACCTGGTTAAGTGTGTACACAATAGTACTCATAGCTTCTCTCTAGTATATATGAGGTACATTTCCTTCCAACATCATGGTTCTAGTAGCATCTAGAATTGTTATATTCTTCCTTTCCACAACTCCATTTTGTTGAGGGGTCTGCGGTGGAAATAACTCTCTTTATTTCATGCTCTTCACAAAAAGAATTAAACTCACCAAAAGTGAATTCACCACCTCTATCTAATATCAAACATTTAATCTTCAAACCTGTCTCTATCCCAACCATAGCCTGAAATACATGTATCCTTGTAAACTTCTAGTTCTAGCAGGACCACACAAATCAATATGCCCAAGATCCAACAATCCATTTGAATTTTGTTGTTTACTTCAAAATGAAATTCTTGTTTGCTTTCCTAACTGAAATTCTTTGCATATGGAATTAGTAGGTTTCATGATCTTAGGAAGATCTCTCATAGCCTTAGTGTAACTTATCTTCAGAATATTATCAAATTTAACATGAAACATTCTCCTATGCCACAACCAGCTTTCATTAATTTGAGCAATCAAACAACTTTTACTAGCAGCACTCAAGTGGAAAATATTACCTTTTTTTTTTGTACTTGATGCAATCACATTTCCAAAAATTCCCAATATTTTGCACTTACCATCCATGAACTGAAGATTGTATCCCTTATCAACCATTTTTCCAACACTTAAAATATTATGCTTCAAACCTTCAACATACAAGAAATCATCAGTATTATGCTTACCATCAAGAGAAATGCATCCCTTTCCACGAATCACACCAGTTGTATTATCACTAAATCTCACAACACCACCATCATACTTTTCCATATTCACAAACTTACTTTTATCTCCTATCATATGATGAGAACAACCACTTTCAATTACCCATTCATCTTTCTCTCCAACTCGAGTAGCTAGGGATTTCTTCACATTTGTACAACTAGCAAATTCAATTGACACATGATTATTTTCCTTGATAACAATAAACACAAATTCATCTTCACTTGCATTTCCTTTTTCAGATTCATCATCTATCACACCTTCATCAACAACATAGTAATACTTCTTTTGAAATTTAGGCTTGTTAAATCTTGGCTTGGAAACTCTCTTAGGACACCTTGATGCAAAATGACCTATCTTATTGCAAGAGAAACATTTAACAGGTAGCTTTCCTTTATACTTACCTTGTCCTCTAGCTTCTCTTTTCACAATCAGTTCTTCTAGCTCTTCAAGCTCTCTTTCTTCTTCATTGAGTTGTCTCATTTCATCCTCATACTTGAATTTCTTTCTACATGAACTTTCACCCAGATCATATATTTTTCTATCTCTTCTAGAAGTAGTGGCCTTGAATGTAGATTCAACCTTAGGAAGTGCATCACCAAATTCACTCAACTCAAAAGTAGTAAGCTTACCAATCAACATGTCTCTAGTAACATTAGTTACAATCCAGAGCTCTTCAATAGCACTAGCCTTGACTTTGTAAGAATCAAGCAAGGATCTAAGCAAAAAAATTTAATTCATCTATCTATCCACTAGCACATCTGATACCACTCACAAGTTCATTCACTATTTACATGAAAGTAGTAACATTTTCATCATCACCCATTTTTAACTTTTCATATTTCCCTTTCATACTTTGTAGCTTAGCAATATTCACATTAACATCACCTTCATACAAGGTTTCCAACTTTTTCTAGATCTCATAAGCAATCTTCAAATCCATCACATTTATTATCTCAGTATCAGTCAAAGCACTCAAAAATGCCTCCTTAGCCTTGATATTATACGCAGCATCCCTGATCTCAATAGAAGTAGTAGGACCATTCTATGGAATAACATATATATATTTTGTAATGTTCCAGTAGGGTTCACCAATGCATCTTAGATGGCACTCCATTCGAGTCTTCCATAAATAATAATTTGTTCCATCAAATCTAGGACTATCCTTCTTATAATTTTCCATCCCAAATCACCTCAAGTTGTTAAACTTCTTCCAAAGAACCACAATACCAATTGTTGGCAACTCAAGGGTAGACAACTAAGAGGGGGGATGAATCAATTGTCACCGAATTTCAAACTTATTCAACTTATTTTCCTTATTCTTAGATCTGATCATTAATCATGAAAGCATAAATGAACAACACATTAGAATCACACATAACACCAATATTTTTACATGGAAACCTTATTAGGGGAAAAACCACGATGGAGGTCAGTCCACAAGATTATACCCTATTAAAAGTATAAGATAATATAAATGGGGAATGCACATGCATTTAGGCACACTACCTAGAGCTCACTACTCAAATACAAAATAGGCTTACTGCTCAAAGGAAGACGTACTGTCTTACAAAAAGTTTCTACTTAAATCCATCAGACTTTGAACTGAGAAAAGTAGCATTTGCTAATGCTTGGTTGTAGTTTGATTAAGCACATGAACACTTCTTCACTCTTCTTTACTCTTCTTCACTCTTGTTCTTTCTCTACTCTGCCTTCAAATGATCTAAACTTTATTCACACACAGGACTCTTACACTTCATGCACACACAAAAACCCATACATAGATATTTACATACATATATGCCTTCAAATGATAAAACAATTGCTCTTATATATCTGCAACAAGAAATTACATCGCTATAAGTTGGCTCCAAAGAAATAATAAAATGAATATAAACAATCGGCCCAAATCAATAAAGATTATTCATGCAAATCAACCAAGTTCAGCTACAACATAGTTAAGACCAAAAATAACATCCTTAAAGACAAGCCACTTCAATTAATTACTCCTCAAAGATCCACAACACACTTCAACACCTTGTCGGCCAAGAACATGAAAAACATGAACACACAAGAGAAAATCTCATATCATAAGCACAACAATCAATGTGGAAGTGCAACACAGATAGAGCATGAACTAGAAACATCCACAAGAATCATGAAACATTAGAGAAGCATCCATAGAAACTGAACTTACTAGAATCACATGATCTTCATTCAAGAACACAAACTGAAGTAACAAAAAAACTGTCAAAATACAAATCTCCATAACTTGAACAAATCTTCACGCGGATCTCTAAAACTTGATGTGGATAAACTAGATATACTCAACAAGAAACCCTTTATTCCACAACCTCTGAACAAAAATGTAGTGATCACACCGACAGAAAGAAATTCACTTCACCACTGACAACCTGTAGCACTTCTTATTACAATTTCCTCAATATCCTTGACATATGCAACTTCTAATGTAACAATGATAATATTGTTGACATCAATGACAACCACATATCAGCAACACAACACAACATCCAACATATAATAGATCACAACTTGATCATATATCACTCATAAAATAAATGTACTTGCAATATAGGTTATTTATAATAACCTTAGATAATATTAACCAATCACAACTGGGAAGGAAGCTACACATAACTAAATTAAGATAATATACTCTTTCATATCATGTAAATAATTTTTTTTAAGATTCAACTTGCATTCGAATCTTTAGATCACCATTTTTCTTATCTCTTTAAGAAAGGTTAGTTGTTATAGCACCAATTTATCATATCAACAATGCTTTTATTTTACAATAGTTTGGAAGGATCAAAGCATTTATCTTTCATTAGATGAGAATCAAGTTATCTAAATTTCAAAAATTTCATTCCGTCACACATATTAGCATATTTAAAAGAATATATCAATTAATAAATTCTTATCATCCATGTCTTCTATCATGTGATATTATAAATATTTCATGTATCATTCATGACTACTCACATGTGACCTGAAGAGTTAGTGAATTAATATATTCATCTCATCAATCATGTAACCTAGATAGTATGTTCATCTTGTCACTCATGCCTACTCACATGTGACCTGAACAATATGTCCATCTCATCACAACACGTGTGATATATATGTTGTCATGAAGTAATTGACACTTGCAACATTTTTAATGCTTTCTAGCACAAATTCATATGCAAATGTCCCTTTACTCATGAAGTGACTCAAGCTCTACCCAAAGCATATTATCCTTTATTTACACCCTCAAGATATCATGTGAGCCGCTTAGCACCTTTCCAACACATGCCTCTCTTTTTATAAGAAATCACAATATGTTCATCTTATCATGTACATACTTTCTCGTACTTGAACATATTTGAATAGTTTCATGATATCTATTTTTGGTAACAAACAATAGTTCATCCTTGGTTCACTATCAATTGTGATGTCATACCAAAAATCTCATAAACAAAAGAATCAACATTATAACTCCTTAACAATTATATTAAAATGAACTTCTCAAGAATCTAAAGTAATGAAATCTTGACCATACTAAATCCACAACATCACCATAAAGAATATTATGGACATCACAAGTAGGAGCATCAAAACTATCAACATATAGCCCCATCTAATGCATATGACATAATTTTGGCAAAGATACAACAATATAATCCATAGAGGCATATGAAGTATACCAATCAATAGTGTGCAAATGTACAAAAATACAAAAAGGTCATATCATTTCATCATTCCCCAATTCCCATAGAGAGTGGCACATCACATATACATAGTGACTAGCCCCAATATATGTCACATATACATAAGGTGATTGTCTTAAGCATACATCACATATATCTAGCACGACAATCCACACAATACATCACATGTTCACATAAGGAATAATAAGCAAAGTGAAAATGGATGCAACCTATTGTGTGCATCCATCCACTACTTAATTTATGATCACATAATCCCAATACGACAATAATCAATCATCCCATACTACTTAATATCATCACTAGCAAGAGCACCAACATATCAATGGGCACAACCCTAGGCCATTTACACAAGTACTTAGGGAGGCGTTAGTGTATAAAAACATTCAATTACACATGAGTTCATATCACTTTATGATCCCAAGGTGTTACCTACCTCTGATAATCTAAGATACCATTTTCCACATTAGGATAGGATAAAATTATAATATGATGTTGGTCTAACTATTAGCTACCTATTCTTCATTAGAAGCTTCCTTCCCTAATGGATGACTAAGCAACCAAGGACATCCATCACTAGCATTGTATGCTCCTTGACTATTTTCAATCTTGAGCATCATAGTATTTCTCCTCGACTACTATCAATCTTGAGCATACATCACATAGCTTAAGTGAAAACTCACCCATAGCAAAAGGTTTAATCAAATGATAGCCATAATACTGAACTTAGCATATATAGAAGTTCACATCAAAGGGTCAAAGTATGAAAATAATTTCCTCTCTATAACAACCTCATGAGTAAGCCATAATCATTAAATACATCAATAAAAAAGTATGTGTTTTTCAAGTATAATGTCAATCAATCAACATGAATTTAAAGTCATTCTAACATACACTAACATCACATGTTATTTCCTTTTATACATAGAAAATAATAAATCATACAAATCAATTTCAATCTACATTACTATCTTCTAGTCATTGAATTTCCCTTACTCGGTTCCCATACTAAACCATCTAATAAATAACAAGTCTCTAACTCATCTAGATATCACCTCAATTTTAAGATTTGTTCTAGACTCTCAAGAAATGCAACTTTAACATAGTAGACTCTAGGTCCTAGTGTTGAACCTAGAGATTTGATACCATATGTAACAACTACCACATAATCACTAATAAAATATGAAATTAATGGACAATTAAACATAATCTAAATTCAAAGAGTCAAAAAACTCGCTATTTTTTTATTTTTTTCAGTTTCAAATATAAAAAGATTTTGCAATAATCTCAATTCAATGCAAGTATATATCCTACACTTTATCATTAATATACAATTTACTTCATTTTATGTACAAATGCATATACACACTCATTACAACTAGTTAATGTTATATGTAACAAACCCTTTTCAGTTTCCTTCTTTCGTAATTTTATGAAGAGAGAGAGAGAGCATCATCAGGGTTCTATCCACCCTACCACGAAGCATTACCTTCGCCCAACTACTCCATTGGAGAAGCCCAACCCATCACAAAGAATCTAGAAATGTGCACCCAACATGTATTGTTAGGACACCAAATTTTCACCATGTATGCTAAGCTTTTGAAAGAAACTTAACAGATTTGGACTAACATTGGACTACTTTCAGGTTGTGGGTGACCTATTCGAAAGCAGACCTCTGGATTATGGGTTGGCTTCCCTATTTGATGTCACCTAACTATTAATATTTGAAGGTAAAGGGTAAGGATCGCATGAAAATAAACCTAATGCTGAAAAAACCTAAAGTGATGCACCAAAACAACCTAGACCTATTAATAGCTTATCATATTTGAATTAATATCACAAAGCTAGACTTACACAACTCACTTGATAATGCAGTTTACATAAATATTTCATAAGGTCTATAAATAATGGTATTAAAAGGAAAAAATAGATTTCACAATTAACAGAACCACTAACAACACAACTTACAACCTGTAAACATACACCTTCTGCTAAATAGATGCATAACATGAGACAAGCTTGCAAGGAAAAGATAGATTTTCACAAGACAAACTGATCAATCATTAACAACATACATGAGAAACAGGAAATGAGAAGGTAAAAGTGCTCTATGTACTCTCATCAAGGACCATTCAACTCTATTGCCTCAAAATGCCTCCATCCTCCTATCTCTCATTTGTAAAGTCCTCACATTTGGGCCAACTACCCTATCCAAACAGAACAAGGACTTTGTACATAGCATTCCCCAATGAACACTGTTGTAGGATGATGGTACTTGTTCATGAAAACCATTTGCATTTTCATGTTGACCGCAATTATTTGTCCTCTTAACTTTGTAGCAGCCTCATCAGATTCACTTGAATGATGTTTATGCTTTTTCTCTTTATACTATGACAAGAAGGTATAGTATTGCAACAAAAAGAGATGTTTCCATAACAACAATAGCAATAATTATCTTGGTTACATAACTGCTTCTTTCATGAAATGACAAGTCACTTTTATTATGACAGTGGGGCTAACAGTGAACATGATGGATGACCGTTGTAAAGAATATATTTCAGAGAACAATGAACTTACTTGTTGATAAACATATGCTCCCTTCTAATTTTGGCCATTCAATATCCTCATATCATGCCTCCTGCTTGTTGTTCTTGTATAGTGTTGTGTGTTGCTCATTGCAATACCTCCAATGTTGATTGCAAGGGGCACATCTTTCACCTTGTGCAATTACCTTGTTTCCCTAATTCATGATATTAACATGCATCGTTGATTGTTGTTCATATGTACTTGTACTATGGCCTTGGCTTCCAAAAGGATACCCCTCCCAAATCATGATTGTTTAATTGTCATTTGTAACTTGCCATTTCTCGTATGTAATCATGATCCATGTTGGATCAGTCATGATGACCAAAACGCCTACATGAAAGGTTATGAACATAGCAATTATATATTGATTACATCATATGAGGGTTTCTTTGTTGTCATAACCTTCCTGTAATGGCATATTCATGGTATGAATATATTTGTATCAACTAGAGTTGATGTTTCTTGAATGTCTTTTCCCCTTTTGTGCTTTTCCTTCAAATATCATGCATAGAGTGTGACATGGCAGCTTGTTTTCCTCATTCATTATTTTTGTCCCTACCTTCGTGGTTGTCTTGTAGCATCCCCTTATGAACACTATTGTTTATTATTCACTTGTACCATGTCATTGATTCATCCATTGCTCTTTTCTATGTTATGTATAAAAAATTCACGGTCTCCTCATTCTATCCTTATTTGATAGCCACTTGTCACATATGTGGGTGACCTAATAGCTCACCTTCCTATGTGATGTGTGATTTCCCAATAGGGTTTTGGTGAGAGGGGCTTGAAGACAACTTGAAATGCTTCCTCATTGTTTAAAAGATGCATAATTGAACTTGATGCATCTAGGAAGACACTTGATGCATAATTGAACTTGATGCATCTATGAATTTGATAATGAAATTTGATCAACTGGTGTGATTCCATATTGATTTAATGCATTGATAAGAGATAAATCTTTGATCAAGTGGCTCAATTTTTTTTTCTTTCAAAGCATGTTGAGCTCTACCCTTGTGGGAGCCACATTTACCCCACATGTTGTATTTGATCTGATATTGAAACAATAATCAGACTTGTCCTAAATCTATACATGAAGCTAATAGTTAGAAAATAAATGCATATGTTGGATTTTTTTGTTTAATTCACTTATGGATCAACTTGTACATGCGTAGGTAGGTGTGTATGTAAGGATTGAATCATTCATTTCTTAGAGCCTCGCTCTAACATCATGTTTTCTTTAGATGCAGGGTGAGCAGCACTATGGAGTTGGGAGGGACACAAGTGGTTCAGGGCAGCAACAACATGACAACGGGCAACTTGTAACCAGTCATTCACAGGAAATGACTGGTTCCATTCTTACATGCACACTCTCTTTTGTTTCATTCTTCTTATTCATGTATGAGTTGTTTCATATTTTCATTGAATAAGATAGCTATTCCCTTGGCTTGTGAGGGGAATTTACCTTAATGATTATCAATAAAAGAAATTACATTTGAATACATGATTCTCTTTCTCATTTGTTGTAATGCATCATTGAAATGAAAAAATTTAATCTGATATACTTTGACAATCACTCCATCATGCATATTGAAACTAGCAGTTTTATGGTTTATCTTTAAATGTTTAAACAACATGAAAAGAACAACACTAGGTTACCTGATTTCAACTAAAAGCTAAAAATCAAGTGACATGTATAATGGTATCTCATTCATTATGTGAATCATTTTCAATAAATCATACCTATATTCTAATGCAATGCATATTTAACACACTCGTCGATTGAACACATTTATATGAAAGATAATGTCAATCAATCCAAAAAATGCACTTATGAATGAAAGTATACAATGACAATCAAGGTTTATAGCATAGAATTTCCCAATCATCTCACAATGATATCTTGCAACTCTATAAAAAAAGATAAAACAATAACCAAAGGACAAATTCTATACTTGCATTATCTCATTAATATATCCTCAAGAAAGTATAAAATTTATTTAGTTCCCCAAGGAAGCAATTCCATAATCCAATTGTAATTCCCTAGATCTAATCACTCTAACTAATACAGGAGATGGAGTGTCTTACCTATCATTCAATAGGTTTAATCCATTACATAATAATGCATTTTTATTTAATGATAATACCCATTGAATTACATATTATCATAACATTACATCTATTTTAATCTGTTGAATACAACTAAATAAGACAAAGCTTAAATATTCATAACTTTATATCCCTTGGAAAAATTAAGAAATTTAAAATATTATGAAAAGGTGTTGGAACAAGGAATAATACCAAGAATTTTTTTTCCAATAATATCAAACATGTGTGAGAACTTATCTCTACAATTTAGCTCACTAAATTTTTCCTAGAAGAATAGTTTGGCAAAGATAGACAACCTTCCAATATTGAGTGCAATTTTTATCTTGAAAAAAGGGGAAATTGACTAATAAATCCATTATGAATGACTTAGATAGTTAGATGTTACTGAACTAAATATATCTTAGGTTACCACTAATGCCACTACTACAATTATAGACTACTAAGTTTTCTCTCTTATGATAAATGACCCCAAAAATAAATAGAAGATTAAGAATGTGAAACTTAAAGAAGATTGTGGTAATCTAATAGTATGTCCAAATGATGACTCTTGTAATTAGACACACATCAAGAAGAAAACATGAATGGAAGGCCCAAGATGAATTTATTCAATAGATTCTGACTTTGAGCTACTAGTAACCATGAGAGTAAAATTTTAAATGAATCTTAGTTGATTAACCTATTTGGGAAGAGAACATATCATATTTTAATTGCAATAAAGAGTCCTTCCAAGAAGATAGAATATATGTCCTATCTTCCATGCCTCTCTATTGGCTTATGGTTTAAATTGACTATCATAAAAAAAATTGCAACCCATTCCATGGATATATACTAATTATATAATTGACTAGTCATAAGAAGACAAACCCATCAACATTACCAAATTAAAACTAAATAAATAAATGAAATAGATAAGTTATAGCTACTTACATGGATATAAAAATTGACACCCATGATAAAGGACAACAACAACCTATGTAAATTGATAAATCATACAAAACTATCAGATTTAAACCCCTTTTGCAACCTTCTCCTATCATCAGTTAATATCTTTCATATAAACCAACCTAGCATAAATTGCAAACATCACTAAATTCAAAATTAGGGAATTTGATTTTAAAATTTATGATAGGAATATTCTTAGGTGCTAGTTTCATTCAATTGAATAAGAAAAGAGGGCATCTTCATATGAAAGGTGATTATAACAATCCAAATGCACTATTTGAGTCAAGTTATGTTGTTATTGATTTGTCATGAGCATTTACAGACTTTGCATTTAAGAATGTTCTATGAAGGTTGAATTGTGTAATTTTTCTTGATAATTTCTTAATAAAATTGGATAGGGTTGCCTTGTAACCTATGGGAATGTTGTAAGAAATTAATCCAAAGAAAAAGTATTCATACTTGAAAATTGGATGGGCTATTCCATTATCTAGGTTTGATTTCAGAGTGCTCATATCAATATAAATATTTTGTAAGGATGGAAATTATTAAGCACTATCTACATTTGTTCCCTTTACAATAATGAAGAAAGTGTACCATAAAACATTATTGTATACCATCATACCATAAAGGCTCTGCCCATATCAAATGGCACAGATATTAATATCATCTGCATTATCAAAAAGTAATTAATGTATCCCCTTTTTTCTACCCATATCAAATGCAACAGATATTTCTAATTGCTTCAATAGCAAGAATTATTGCATCTAACTTAGTACATTTCAATAGTATTCATCCAAAAATAATACATTCATTTTCATCATATATTTCACAATCATAATCTTTGTATAACATCGAATAAAATCAAACATTTAATCATCATATTTCCAAAACACATAAAACATAAATACACTCATTTAAAGCATTTTTCATCTATCTAGGTAAAAGTAAATAAGTAGTAACACAAAAGGGTGTAACAATCTCATTGTTGTGGTCATGCAACAATGATAGTATCACTCCACTTGCATGGTCATGTATATCTTGCCAATCTTGAAAACACACTAATTTTCACATCAACTCATTCTACATCATAAAAAATTCTCTACATCAATTTTCTTAATTTTACCTTTGGGATGGAGGTGCATTACGCAAACATCTATGCAACACACTAGTGTTTGAGGTTGGATATTACCTAATAACAACATGCAGTTTGGACACAAACATGCGTGAAGGTTTCTAATGCATTGTCAAGATAACAACACATTAGCTAGACACCTTTGCACCAACTAGACACCTACACTACTTGGGGAAAATAAAAAGCTAAAAAAATACACTCAAATGACAAGATGGGTCAAAAAATTTCATACCTCGTCTAGCTCGTCACTTGCCACTACTACTACACAGAGCTACCTGATCCTCAAGGCTACATAATCATGTCTACGAGACATTTTTCTAACTTCTCTCTCACAAAAGTCAACAAACTCCACACTGTGAATAATGAAAATAACCCTTCCATGGGCCCACCCAGGGCATATATAAGTCATTTTTACCCATTTTTCATGACAAAAATGTTCCTTCCCTCCTTTTTTTACCCCACCTAGCTAGGGGAAAAAACACGAGAGGACATATATTCAACTCTTCATCTTATTTTTCTTCCAAACCACTAAATTTTTCTTAAGCATTCATCTCATTGTGGTAGCTTCTTCTAATTTTGGAACTGACCTAATTTTGAGTTTTGTAGAATGAAACTTCATGTGAGGAACTATAGTTTCTTGTTGAGCTAAAAAATTGGGGGAATCATTAGTATCCACCTACTTGACCTCTGTAGCCTCTACAATATCATTTTTTTCATGTAAATTTATAAAAATCAAATTTTCAATATTGTATTTATGTCTTCTTTACTACTTTAGTGAAATTGATTTTTCTTTGAAAATTCAACTTGCTAAAGTGGGGGGGAAAAGTAGTTTTTTATCACTGCACCTCATGGCAATTTCACACTTGCGCATTTGGCTTGCTATATTTATGGCACATTGCCACATTAATGATAAAAACCTATGAGTCAAAATTTTATAATTCTAACTTCATAGGGGACAAAAACAAATTATTACCAATTCATACACCTCATTTCTTTCCAAAGTTTGAACGGGATACTTGCACGACGTGCGGATGTCCACATAGTTTCCTAGCATCCCCAAACTTTCTGAGTTTCAAAATGAGGGAATCTCATGTCCCTTTACCTATGACACATGTCATTGCAGAAAAATCATGAGTGTAACAACTCTTCCTACCCATGCAACCTCAAAAAACCCCTCTTTTCACTCCTATCATTCATTCTCACTCTCTCTCATCTAATCTTTCTCTCTTTCTCTATTCTCTTCTACATCTTTTCTCTCTTGCTCTCTACAGTGAAGCTTTTTTGGATTCTCATCTCATCCAAAACCAAGGCTCTCTTGCAAGCAAGCACATCTCATATTTCAAGCCAAGAGGGAGCCACAAACTATTGGAAACTCTCTCTTGTCTACTTTGTCTTGTCAATTTACAATCATCTACTTGTCTGGTCTATTACATTCATGGTAGGGTCTCTCCACCATAGTAGGGTTTGTCTCTATCACAAGTATCATTTATTACATTTTATATCATTTTATCTATTTCAATCTATCTAGCTATTCGTGGAGGTGGAAACACCAAATTGGTGGTTTGACTATGGTAAACCCTGAAACAACCCCAACACTTTTCCTTGTCCTTTTTGTGTGTAGGTTTTCAAATTTCAAGAGTTGGGTACTTGCAGATTTCAAGTTTTCATCTCTTGATTTGGAAAGGACAACAATGTAGGGCGCAGACATCCCCACAATGTGTTTTCTTTGATTGGCCACAACTTTTTCCTTTTGGGAGAAAAATCTGTAAGTTTTGATCTTTATGTTCCTATAATCCATTTATTGTAATTCTTAATCATTTATTGTTAATCAGTAGCTTTGTCATTCTTGTACTTGGTAGCTTAGTATTTCCTTTCATTTGGTTGTTTAAATATTCTCTATCTCTTGAGCTTGTACTTTGAGGCAATCGAGGGCTATTCCTTATAAACTCTTCTTTTTCTTAGAGACTCAGGAGTAGCGAATCCCCTTCTTTACAATTTTATTATTATTTATTTTTTAATTAGTAATAATAAAAATTTCAAGCCTATATTTTATGTAGCTCATTTCTCTTTATGTATATATAAAATTATTTGTTTCTTCAATGAAACAAAGACACCAATCAAGAGCGCAATATATTTTTGAGATTTTTTGATAGTTTGTTATTTTTCCTAGTGTTTGAAATAGAGTTCATTATTTTTTTAATGGGGCTATGTTGATTATAATTTATTTTTAAAATATAATACTCATTATGCTTTTTGGAAATATAATATTGAGGCTATGTACCCATAAAAAATTTATTTGGATGACTTTGTTCAACCCCAAAAAACATGGGGCAAACTAGTAACTTTTATTAGCATGCTGGTAGAAGTAGAGGAGGTTGCATTAGAGGATTCACAAAGGGGATTCAATATAAGGGTGGTTTGATCTAAGATGATATGGGTTATAACAACCCCCTAACACATATCAATAACTCAATGGATATAAGTTCATGTAAAACACCCTTCTAGACAGTGTATGACTATATTCTTAGAGGTCTCACAAAGTTGACCTCAACATAAGATATTTGAATGTGAAGAGTTTTGAAGTCAAAGATTTGGTAGAGTAAATAAAATAATTGCATAAACAAGGATCAATTGGTTCAAAGTAAGAGAATATAAAGAGAGTGTTTTGATTAATAAGAAAAAAAAATCTAATATGTGATTAGGTATTTGCATACTTGAGGAGAAAGAGGCTACTAAAAGGAACCTACAACAAGCTCAAACAAAAAATATTGGACTTGTTGCAAGAATGAAGGTGTTGTCATTGATGTTAACTGGTTAGCTATTTATCAACTAGTTGTTATTGTTATTGGTTCCATGGATGCAGGTTATTGGTTGTATATGTCAAGGATATTGAGAAATTTGTAATGAATAAAGGTTGCAAGTGTTTAGTGGTTGCTTCGGGTTTCACTCCTATGTCAGTGTGGTTCAAATATATTGATTATAGCTATTGGAAGCTATTATATCCAGATTTTTGGCTTCTAATTCATTGTATAATGTGAATTTTGTTCACCAATTGTGAACTATGGTTTTCTGTGTTTCTGGCTAAGGTATAGGAGAAATGTTCTTGGTTCATATTTCTTTTTGGTAGAGTCTTATGACTTATGGTTCTAGATTTAAGTTGTTATGATCATGTTGAATAAATTTTGGTGCTTGGAAGGATTGGATCATGTCAAGGGTTGTGTGTGCTTAATTGCTCTATGTGTTTTACATTGGTTTGGTCGACCTTGTGTTGAACACTACTTTCAAAGTTGATGAAGCGTGTTGGGACCTATTTGGGTCCTCATCAAGCATGTGTTTGGGTCGCCCTCATTCTAATTCCACCCTAGAATGCTTTGGTGCTGACCTAATTTGAATTTAATGATGGATGGATGACTTTGGATATGTTTCAAAGTTGAAGATGGTATAAATATAGGATGAGTTGGTGGTGAAAGACATACAAAGAGATAAGTGCAAAGAAATAGAGTAGATAGATGTGAATCAATGTGGGTATGTGATGTGAGTGTGGTGGATTAGTGCAAAGTCTAATTGTTGAGTTTTTAGATTTAGTGAGTTAAAGGTGTACTCTATCATTCATCCATGTCTGCAAGTGGTTTATTGAATTGTGGTGGAAATATTTATTGCATTGAGATTATTTTCTCTCTATAACATATATTTTCTATCTTCTTTGTATATCTATGGTAGTGAGCCCTTCAAACGGTTAACCCTTGTTGGATAGTGAGTCCTGATCTAAATAGTGAGTCCTTGTTTGACAGTGAGCCTTTGTAATCAGTTTTGATATTTATTATATTGTGGGCTAATCCTCACCGTGGTTTTTCCCTTATTGGTTTTCCACGTAAATCTAGTGTTACTGTGTTTGTATGATGGTTTTTAGTTTTGCACTTGAACTTAATGTTTAATCATTTTAGCAAGGTTAAGGATTTGTGATTGATCTATTTTTTGGTGAATGCTTTAATGGTTTAATTAGCTAAAACTGATTCACCCCCCTCTTAGTTTTCTTGTTCAACAATTGGTATCAGATTTTAGTTCCGTGGAGAAGAGCTTAACCACTTAAGGAAGGTCAAGGATGGCTGGAAAAGTTACTTATGAGTATTTGAAGTTTGATGGAACTAATTATGCTATCTAAAAGATATTGACGAGAAAATATCTATAATATTGTAGATATGATGTGGAGAAAGCTTACAAGACTCCCTATACTCCTCCTACTAATGGTTTGAGTACAACTGATGAGATCAAGGCACATGAAGTGAACAAAAAGGAGTACATTTTGAAGAATAGTCTTGTACATTCCAAGTTGATTAAAGTTCAAAATCTAAAGACTACTAAAGAAGTATGGGACACTTTGGAAAAAGTGCATGAAGATGATGAAAGGATCAAAGAAGCAAAATTTTAGAATTTGGAGACATAGTTTGAGTGCCTACATATGTCTGAAGATGAGAATGTTAAAGCCTATGTATAGAGATTGGATGAGTTAGTAGGTGGAATGTGAGGACTTGGTGCTACAATAGATGAATCCAAAATTGTAAAGAAGATTCTTAGAACTCTCCCTGATGCTCACAATGAAAAGGTGTGTGTTATTGAAGAAAATATAGATTATAAGACTTACACTAAAGATTAGTTGTTGGGAATTCTGACATCTTATGAGATGAGAAAGACAAATTTCAGAAATGGATCCAAATCAGAAACTGCTTTTAAGGCTACAAGAGATGAAGATCTAGATGAAGAAAGTCTTGATGAAGTAGAAGCTAACTTTGTGAGAAGGATGAAGAAAGGATCTGGTAATTATGAAGATAAGTTACCCTTTAAATGATTTAGTTGTGGAGGAATAGAACATTATGCCTCGAGGTGTCTGAAAAGAGCTAAGAGGAATAAACAAAGATATGAGAAAGAAAAGAGAGGTAAAAAGATCAACATAGCATATTATGTGAATGAGGATGCTAGTATTTCTAATGAGGAATCTAATTATGGAGATCTTGATGACAATGAATGTGTGTTCTTGGCTATAAAATATGAACCTACTTCTACTAATTTAAAAAATGGGTGAAGGAATGCCCTCGAGAGAAGGAGAAAAATGAAGGTATTGTAATCTCTGCCCTACATGCTAAACAAGAAAAGAACTATTAGGTTGTTGATAGTGGTTGTTCACAACACATGAGTGGTGATAAGAATAAGTTTGTTAAACTTGAAAAATATGATGGAGGCTTAGTTATGTTTGGAGATGATATTGGTGCTAAGATTTGTGGGATAGGTTCAATAAGTTTTGATGGAAAGAATAATATTGATGATGTCTACTATGTTAAGGGTTTAAGGCATAATATTTTGAGTATTGGAAAGATGTGCAATAAAGGATATGATCTTGTATTTAAGGATGAAAGATGTGAAATTAGAAAATATTCCAGAACGGTAATTGATGCAGAATAGAAATATGAAGGAAATATCTATCAACTTAAGGGTGCTAATGGACGATGATTTATGACTCATATTAATGACAATTGGTTGTGGCATCAGAGATTGTGTCATATGAATTTTGATAACTTGGAGAGGATTAGTGCAGTATAATCCGTGAGAGATTTATCAAGGATTACACAGCCTATTAATGCTATTTGCAAGAATTGTCAATTTGGAAAGCAAGCAAGAAACCATTTCAAATCAAAGGAAAAATCTCCTACTGGACTACTGGATTTAATTCATACAGATATTTGTGGCCCTACAAGAGTGAGAAGTGTACAAGGTGAATGGTACTTTATGCTTTTGATTGATGATTATTCTAGGTATACATGGGTTACATTTCTTAGAGAAAAGTTTGATGCATTAGATAGATTCAAGACATTCAAAGCTATGGTTGAGAATGATGTAAATTTGAGGATAAAGTACTTAAGGTCTAGTAGAGGTGGTGTGTTCACCTCCCATGATTTTAATATGTTTTTTGAAGTTCATGGAATAAAAAGACAATTATCTTCTCTGAGAACTCCACAGCAGAATGGAGTTGTTGAAAGAAAGAACAAAACAATTCAAGAGGTCACTAAATCAATGATTACTGAGGATGGTCTACTGGAAGTTTACTGGAGAGAAGCTATTTACACTGCTATTTATGTATTCAATTGAGTTCAAGCAAGAGAAAATAGTAGAAAGACTCCCTATGAGCTATGGTGTGGAAGAATTCCTACTGCTAATTATTTTAAGGTATTTAGAAGCAAATGTTATATCAGATGGGATGAAGAAAATTTAGGAAAATTTGATGCAAGAAGTGATGAAGGAATTTTTCTTGGATATTCTACTAAAATCAAAGCTTGCAGATGCTTCAATAAAATATTAAGCAAGATTTTAGAAAGCTCAAATGTCAAGGTTGATGAAGCAATGAAGAATTCAATTAATGTTGATGGATATGTATTTGATGAACCTGATTGTGTAAGGATTGAAGAAGTTGTGGAAGAAAAAGAGAAGGATGAGCAAGAGAGGCATAATGAAGAATAAGAAGAAGCTTTGGTGGTGTCCCCTAAGACACCTAAGTATGTGCAAAAAAATCATTCAGAAATTCAGATCATTGGAAACAAGAGAAAAGGAGTAATGACAAGAAGTATAGCTACTATTGGTGGGGTAAATTTGTGTATACTTTCTAACATTGAGTCAAATACTGTAAGTGAGGCATGTAAATATGAGCATTGGATGGAAGATATGAAAGAAGAACTTATGAAAATTGAGAAGAATCAAACTTGGGAATTGGTCCCCAGACCAGCAAATAAAAACATAATTGGATTAAAGTGGGTATTCAAAAATAAGTTGAATGAGAGTGGAGAAGTGGTCGGAAATAAAGAAAGGCTTATGTGTAAAGGCTACTCACAAGTAGAAGACATATTTTTAGGATGCTTTTGCTTCGATGGAAAGAATGGAAGCTATCAAGATGTTCTTATCATTTTCTACTCATAAAGATTTCAAGGTCTATTAGATGGATGCCAAGTCTATATTTTTGAATGGTGAGCTAGAAGAAGAGGTCTACATGGAAAAACTAGAAGGATTTCAGTTGTTAGATCAATCGGATATGATCTACACATTGAAGAAAGATTTATATGGATTGAAGCAAGCTCCTAGATCTTGGTATGCAAGGTTATACAACTACTTGATTCAACAAGGTTTCAACAAAGGTACAATAGATAGTAATCTATATTTAAAAATTGAAAATGACAAAATCTTGATTGTGCTTGTATATGTTGATGAAATTATGTGTAAGATATTTGCAGAAGAAATGTAAAAAGAATTTGAAATTTCTATGTTTGGAGAGATGAATTTCTTTCTTTGGGTAAAAATTAATCAAACAAAGAAGGGAATTTTTATTTCATGGTCTAAGTATGTGAAAGAGATGTTAAAGAAGTTTGGCATGGATGTTTCCAAACTAGTATGCACTCCTATGGTGATGAGTTCCAAATTAGGTAAATATGATGATTCACCTAAGGCTAATTAGAGAAACTATAGATCCATGATTGGTGGACTATTGTATTTGATTGCTACTAGACCGGATATTATGCATGTTGTCTATCTTGTGGCTAGATTTCAAGAAGAAACTAAGGAAACACATGTTGTTAAAAGAATATTCAGATATTTGAATGGCATTCTGGATTATAGCTTATGGTATCCTAGGGATACTCACTTTACACTAAGTGCTTATACAGATGCAGATTGGGTTGGATGTGTAGATTACAAAAAAGTTCAAGTGGTGGTGCATTCTTTCTTGGTTGCATATTGGTGGCATGGTTGAGTAAAAGGAAAGTTTTAGTTTCCCTATCTACTATTGAAGTTGAGTATATTGTTGCTAGATCTTGTTGTACACAAGTTTTGTGGATGAAAAATACATTGAAAGATATCAAAGTAGTGTATGATGGTCCTATTTCTATCTTTTGTGATAATACAAGTGCAATTAACATTTCAAAGAATCTAGTGATGCACTTAAGGACAAAACATATTGTTGAGAAAATGTGTCTCAACCTTGCAATTACTGTTGATACATAAGGTACAATTCAGTTGATGATGACGGGGGGCATGGGGGGATCCTTCCCATGAGGGGTTTGGGGGGATCATCCCCTTGATTGGGGTCCAAGGGCAACACACCCTAGCAGGGGCTCAAGGGAAGTGCCCCTGAAAGGGAAATTTTATTTATATTTTAGTATTGTAAATCTAGATTGTTCATCATTATGTCTCATATCTGACGGTCAATATTTCATTAGCTCAATTTCCCCTAGAAGGAAAACCTATTTTATGAAGTAATTGTATTATGGTTGTGTATTGTGATGTATTCAGAGAGTCTAATAGTGGTCGTGTTGTCTTTGAATCTCTAAGTGGTGATACTCCTATGAGAAGATTTCTTTGCAAGTATATTGTAATCTTTGTGATTGTTGAATAATATATTGGGTGACTTTTGGAGTGTGGGGATTCTCTCTCAAAATGTTTTTCCCCACATAAATCAATGTGTTGTGGTATGCATGATATTTTTGTTTATTTATGCTTAATTTTCTATAACTGTTAAAGATCTGTAAAATTTTTGCATCATGTTCTCTCAAGATTAGTGTAGAAAGTTGTTCTTCTACCTTAGCTTCCTTACACATATATCTATCAGGTATCATTTCTTGAGATAAAAGGTTGTGGAGAATGAAGTAAAGCTTGAGTATGTACCTACGAAGGATCATATTGTTGATATATTTATGAAGGCTCTTCCTAAATATACTTTTGAGTATCTTCAAGAGAAGTTAGGTGTCATTGCCTCTCCTTTCTTGAACTAGATGCATATGGGGATGCATCAGTCTAGTGGGTCTATGGATCTATCTTTCTTTTGGACTAATGTTTTGGTGGCTACCTCTCAAGGGGAGAAAGTAGTGTCATGTGTTGTCATTGTAAGAGTATTTTGTTTTTAATTTCAAAGGGGAAATCAATGTAAAATATCTATTTCCTTTTCCATTGATGTCAAAAGGGGAGATGAAGAAGATGTGAGATGTGAAGAAAAGGATTATCTACTAAGAAGGATAAATAGAAAGCAAAATCATGAAAAGTGTGTTCAAAGCTAGTTTGTTGTCTTTGATGGTTTTTCACATCATTTGTTTCCATCAATGATAAAGGGGGAGATTGTTGCAAGAATGAAGATGTTGTCATTGATGTCAACTTGTTAACTAGTTATCAACTGGTTGTTGTTGTCATTGATGCAATGGATGTAGGTTATTGGTTGTATATGTCGAGGATATTGAGAAAATTGTAATGAAGAAAGGTTGCAGGTGTTTAGTGGTTGCTTTGATTTTTTCTCCTATGTTTGTGTGGTTCAAATATATTCATTATAGTTGTTGGAAGCTACTATATCTATATTTTTGGCTTCTGATTCATTATACAGTGCGAGTTATGTTCACCAGTTGTGAACTGTGGTTTTCTATTTTTTTTTTTAAGGTCTAAGAGAAATGTTGTTGGTCCAAATTTATTTTTGGTATAGTTTTATTGTTGTGCCCTCAACACACACACCCCATTTGGAAAGGTGACCCTCTCTTTCCTTCACCTTGCCAGCTCGTTTTGTCACTGCCTCATTTTGGTCTCCAAAGTGGTCATCAAGCCTCAAAGTATCATATCAGGTTGACCATGTTTTCCCCAGCAAAATTTTCTAAGTCCTAGATCCTCACAGAGATCCCCTGGAAGTTTGCCTCTACCAGTGTCCTTAGCGCCCTCTGGATCCACTATGTCGGGTTTCCTGTGTTGGATTTCCCTATTGTGTTTTTCATTTCAGACGGCTAAAATACCTCGTCCTTCCATTGCTTGGGACCCACCATCCTAATCATCATTCCCATGCTTTTAACAACCAAGTGTAACCTATCGTCCATGGGGCTCATTGGGCCAAGTCTTCTAGATCTCCCTTCCCAGTTTTTTGCTATGCACTGGCCTTTAGAAAACAGTCGTCCTCTAGAGGAGTTCCACCTGTCGGACCACGGGATCCTCTTCGCAAATGATTTTTTGCTTGACATTTCAAATGGCTATCTACTCATGTCCTTTCAACCTCCAGACTCTGGCCTACCTACAATTGTTTTTGGATTTCAAATTCACCAACTTCTTGGCCAACCGTATGATCATTTATTGAGGACATTTAATGTCTTTAAAATCTATAAATAGGCCAATTTGACCTATCATTTTCACATGTCATGACAATGAGAGTAATTAGAGTGATCAGACCAATCAGAGAACATTCATCACACATCGCCCTCGAGTTTTTTGCCTCCCTTTGCCGATACTTCGCATCTATCGATGGTTTCATCATGCTCATTCACTAGGTTCTAGCAGTAAGTTGGCCATCTGCCCTCTTGCTTTTCTTTTCCATGATTTTGCGTAGAAATAATGGTTAAAAGGGATAAAAAAACCTCCCCGGCATTGTTCTTCGGGCAGAGCGCCAGAGCTCTTCGGGCCTGGGAGTCCTCTTTCCCACCATTAAAACATGAAAATTGGAGACAACTTCAAATGGTGAAGTGCCCTCTCAGGTCTTCCATCTTGGACCGCCCCTACCTTTTCGCCATTTGAACTTTATAAATTTCAACTCACTGACTCCCCCATGCTCTTCGGGCCCACTCCTGTGGGATTCTGTCCCTGGGACGCTGACCATAATTTTCCTTCCCAAATGGAATTCTTGCTCCATCCTTCTCTCCTTCAAACTCTGCTCCTTCATCCACCACTCGATTTGAAATTTAAAGTTGCCACCTTGCCAAAGGCTCTCTGGGTCCCAATTAGCAGGCCTCCGTCTATAGACTGTTGTTACGACACTGCCATTTTGAATAGATTTTAAGAGGATGCTTTCCAGCCTTTGGGCCCTAATCATCCTTCAGCTATGTGAATGAAAATGATAAATTGTCCCAATCTTTGTCGTGTCCCCTCCGTCAGAATTTCATCATCTTACTTTGTCCCATCTCGGCCATTGTAAAAGGGAAACCTATCTTCGCCTTCCCGACCTCTGGGACCTGGTACCCTGATTGTTGATGGAACTCACAATGAATAAAATGTATAGGCTAGACCCTCTATTGGGCCTATGCCATCAAACTTCTTCCATTGGACCTCCGCTCACTACCTGTCATTTCCAGACGGCAATCCTCAAGCAGCTTTCCACCGTCTCTAACCCAAAACACTTAAACAATCAAGACTTGTGTCAACCGCCTTTCAAACCCACAAGTCCTGACTGGTGGAATTCCACCCCCAAAATACCACCTCACCATGGTTGTTCCTAATGGAAAATTCCTTGTGGCCTTCCCTCCTCTTGACTCCAATTGCCTAGAAGATGACCTAAATGCCTCTAAATCTGAAAATGAGCTTTGACCCACATATTGGAATCAAATGCTCTTCTCCATGGAATTTTCAAATTGCCTAAATTTGAACACAAAAGAAGCCATACAGATTTCCCTACCCTGTTTTCCCTTCAAATCAACATTCTGGCTAGGGAAGCCCAGCCTTTGGGGTCCAGACCATCCAAACTCGCTCAAGTAAACTACTAATGGCAATTTAGACTAAATGTTAGATTTTTGAATTATGAATTATCCAATCTAACTCTGTTTGCAGTGATTTGGCCAACCTTCATGTTTCCATGCTTGATTATGCTCACCTTTCCTTTATTTGTAGAATATATGCAATTAGGTGTAGGACCCTCGGGGGAAATCAAGGAGAAAGACAACTTAGGGAAGAAAACAAGTAAAGTTCCTCATGGAAAAGAAGACAAAGACCAAATGAAATACTAGTTCCAAGGGGAACCGTTGCAATCTAAAGTCACAACAGATTGGAAGGAAATCTCTAACGCCAACATAGGGCATGTCAACATTGATGAATTCATACAAAGGGTCAAGATCAGCCCTAAGATAGAAAATGCAACATTGATCAGAAGCAGCGGGATAGCCAAAGCTACAAGTTTCTTCCCACTCTTGTCTCCCCCGAACTAGTAATGGATTACAAGGAGGCATATATGCCAAAAACTAGAATGATAGTGGACAAGGATGGGAACGTGTTAGCTAATATGTTAGCCCAAGCAATAACTAAGACCTATCATATCCCTACCTTTGGGGAGATGAAATTTCCAACCATAGAAGAGTGCAAGGTAGTGTGGGACAAGGACCCAATTAAATGTAAGAAGCTTATAAATCAACATTGGCTCAAGGAAAAGAGGGGCAGCACTGCAAAGGTTCCCCAAGAGCTCTTTCATAGTGAATTCTAGAAAGACTATCACAATCTAGTAACCCTACTAAGCAGAATAATGGGCCTTCCTACTGCATCCTACTTTCAAGAGTGAATGGTCTATTTTGTTGAAAAAATTCTCCGTGGAAAAGAGGATATCACATTATACTAGAGAGGGATAATAAGTTATTGCTTTCATGAGAAGTTCATGGTAGTCAAGAAGACCTCCAAGTTCTACATGACATCCTACTTGGTCTAATTCTTGGCTGAACGAAGGCAATATAGTGGTTTATTTAGAGCTTTGAATGAAGAACAAGGCAGGGAGTTGAAAGTCTACAATAGATACCCTCATTTGCAATACGGGAACTACAAGAGGGACTACTGCAGGGTAAATGACAGTTTAATAGGTCATATCATTAGGTTGCTCGGGGGTGATTTTGAGAGGAGAGTCTCTCATAGTGCTTGGGATTTCCTCAAACAATATGCATTTGTGTTCATTTAGTACCCGAAGTTTACATACATTCATGCTCAAGGCTTCTTGGAAAGACTAAACAAGTTGCCCCGGTATCCCAATGACCGGATGATATTGTTAAATCTTTCTCAATAGCTGCAACATGTGCACACTCTCTTGAGTAGAAAACATCTAGTAGGGATTTTGTATCCCCTTTCTTTCAGCCAGGGGATGTACGAGCATCATACCTCCCAATGTGCCCAAAACTCAAAAAAGGAATTGGTCGAGTATCATTTCAGACTCCACACAGCCCGAACACGGATGGATTCCTATGGCCACATTAGGAAGGCACTTGGACATGAATATTCCCATCTTCATAGCATAGAAGATTTTAGGGCCAATTGTAAGGATGACATTGAGGTGAGGATGAGGCGTTATATGCGGATGACCACATACTTTGTGAAAAAGTGTGAACCTATTCCCAGTACCTGATTAGGTAGAAGAAGATGAGAACACAATGATAAATCCCTGGTATGATGCATTTTCTAGTCTACCACCACCGCTAATTGATTGGGATGAACAAGAGTTCGATGACCTTGAAATTCTAACCAAGCTCGTCGAGGCTCATACAAAATAATGGATTGGCAGGAAAGTTGCCCGATTGAAGCAACAAGGAGTCTTCCTAACTTATGAAGGGCTCGATAGTGAGCCAAGTGGAACAGATGGTGGGCTAGCTACTACTTCAATAGGAGAAACTTTGAAGGTCCCTCCACTCACTCACTCAAGGAAAAGAAAGGAAACTGACAAGTAGCAGTCCAATCCAAAAGTGTATTCTAGAAAGGCCTTGGAAGGTGAGCCTTCTAAGAGACATAAGAAATTAGGTAGTGTCACTAAAATGCATGTTATACAAGAGGCTCCACTCCATGAGGGAGAAGATATGGATTTTGATCAACCCAAGTCCCCAATAGCTGCCTCCACCACTGCTGCTCTTTCACTAACTTCTCAAGCCATGGTGGCTACTTCCCCACCTGCAGTGGACATTTTGATTCACCTTGCCTCTTCTTTGCTAACTGGACCCATCGCGGTGGTTGATTCTTCTTCAACCACCACCTCTCCACTTTCTTTGGCTTCCATGTCACCAACCACATCCTTAGCCATAGCAACAATACCTATACTAACACTCTCCCTTCCAGAAGCATTCTCACAGCATATACAAAGTGCACCCTCTAAAATTTATGAAGTGTTAATGAATCCAGCCATCCAGGCTACTCTAGCACAAGTTCTAACCAATGTTCCTATCTCAAAGCCTCCAACTGAACCACCATAAATGAGAGCCATAGTGGAAATATATGACGAGTTGCAGAGACATGAGAAGGAAGCCACAAAAGAATTGGAGGAGGAAACAAATGACTACCATGATCATCTAGAACATCAAAATCTACAAATTGATAAGGTATTTTGTGAAGGAGAGGAGACAGAGTCTTTTGAGAGTGATGAAGAAAGGGATTCCAACATGGTGCAAGAGCACCTTAAGGTCTTTTGGAAGATCTTAGTGATTTTTGGCTTGTAGGTGGTTCTATCCAACCACCAAGGGAATAAGGACTATGTTATAAAGTCCCAAGTGTGTTTTTTATGTGTGTGTTATGGAAAAGTTAGGTTGGTTTAGAGCTTTGAGGTTTGGAAAAGTCTTAGTGTAGAGATTAGGAAAAACTAGTCAATGTTGTCTTAGGAATTTGGCCTAAAAGTTCAAAAAAAGGCATTAATGGTGTTCTAAGCCCGACCTAAGGGTCCTAGCACATGGGAGAAAGGTATATAAGGTCATAAAAACCCTAATTCCTAGGTTGGAAGTTCATTTTCACGAATTGAGACTTAGAGAGCATATTGTGTGATTGGAATTCAACTTTTGAGTGAATATTTGCGTTTGAGCCTTCATCCAATCATTGATGGATTGAAAGGTCTTGACTGATGGTTTGAGGCTTTCCTTTGTGTCACTTATTTACTATGTGAGGCATTAGATTAGCCATTTAGTTCAATTGTTTTTTGTTTTGCAAGTTTTTGGAGTTTTGGCCTTATAGCCGGTTTAGGCCAGTTTTTGGAAATCATGATCCCCACTTGAATTCCCATGGCAAGGCTACCATGGCCACTTGGAATAAAGTAGGGGAATGTTTTTATAGTGTAAATAGTGTGTTTGGAGTCTTGGTTTGCATGGGAAGATTTGAATTCATCAAACACTAGGCGAGTGCAAGTGCATTCTGGCTAGTGGCTTGGAGAGGACAGCAGTAAAGAAAGTTGATAAATGGATTGGTTTGTGCCAATAAAGAGCATGAGAGTGTGGAAACATGTATTCCAGACATGTGTGTGCAAGGAGGAGAGTTGATGAGGTCATTGAAGCCCTCAAAGTTGGAAAAATGAGCCAAAACCCTAGAAACCCTTGAAATTAGGGGGTATGAGGACAGTCCTATGTACGGACACTTGCAGAACCTTAAACCTAGTAAATCTTGAAGCCTAGGGTACTACTAGAAGGAATATCCAAAAATATTTAGGGGTTGCTAAGGCCTTTTTTGAGAGAAGCCAAGAAACCAGGTTCTAGGAGGCCTAAAAGGGGCAAAAAGGCTACAAGGCCTAGAAACTAGAAATTCTTGAAAGCGAAGGTAAAAAGATGGAAGTATCCAACAAAATGGTTCAGTGAGGAGTCAAAACACCTAAAGAACAACAAGACCACCTTATCCTAGCCCTAGAGTGGCTAGGACACACTTGGGTCAGTGTGGAGCTCAGGGAAGCCTAGTGGCAAATTGAGAGTGTTGGTGAAGATTTTGAAATTGGTGGAAAGACCTATAAGGCGTTAGGGGTTTAGGAGAAATCCCTAAGTAAGGTAGAGTGGAATACCCTAAGAATACCAAATAATAGGTCTTGGGAAGAGCAAGAGTGCTCTTGAGGTATAGGGCTCCCCATCACAACACTAAATGCATTATGCAAACATTTGATGCTAATTTTTAAAAAGAGTTGGCCTGCAATTGAAGGATGTTGGGGAGGAAATGGAAAGACCACCTCCTGAAGAAGAAGGACAAGAAGATGAAAAAGTGGGAGAAAGTACTAAACATCCAGCCAGTGAACAAAAGGAAGGCCCCAAGAACATCGAAGAGACACCTCTCTCAGAAGGGTAGGAAGAACAAGAAAAGAAGGAACATGAATATTTTCCACCTCCACACGAGGAAAAGAAAGATAAAGAAGAAGATAAGCCCGAAGAAGAGGCCAAAACCTACAAGGATCCAAAGATTGAGCAGTTTGAGAGGCATGAGAATGAAGAAGAAAAGGAGGAAAGAGAAATTGAAAGGGAGGACAACCCCAAGGAATGTATGCCCACTAAATTCCCCATCAAATGCACATTGTTCATCTAGAACTCTAATGAAGAAAAGGAATATATAAGGATGTAGCAAGAAGCTCCCAAGGATAAGGAGATTAAAATAAGGAAATATGAAAAGGAAGGTGGCCAAGAATCACCCAAGGAGAAGTCATCAATTCTCAATTGGTTGGAAAGGTAGCTAGAGAAGAAAGCTCCTGCCCTAAGGGATCCAAGAACAAGTTTCGAGGCCATATTCTCCCAAGCTCAAGTTGGCACTAAAAAGGAAAAAAAGCCTAAAATTAGATCAAAGGTTACAATGGATGCCTCTAGATCCAGAACAGTGCAAGTAGCTATGCCAATGGTGGGAGAAGAAGGAATAAGCTACAATGTCTCCACCATCGACTTGGGAACTTCTTCAAGGGAGTAGAATGTGGATCACCTTTAGGAGTCCATTGCTATAGTGGTGCATTTAAAACAACAAGATAAGATCTCCAAGGATGAGCTTAAAGCGCAGCTGGCTAACCTGACAGCATATATCCAAAAATGGTCATCAACTGAACAATAGCCTACGACATATTTGGCCCCACCATAGCTATTGTCTAAGGAACAAGTAGATACGCTAGAGAAAAGGAAGAACTTAGCTAAGACCATGAAAGATTGGTTTCGGTAAGTTCTATATGTTGGAAATATGGGCATCGGTTGTGCTGTTAGGATAACAAACAAGTTCTTAGAGGTACAAAAGTCTCTAGAGGGCACAAGGAAATCTTGTATATACTTTTCGAGGATATATGGGTCTACTTACCCAAAAACTGAGGTCATCCTCAAGTTTCCAAAGAAAACTAGGGAAAGGAGCTTTCATTCAAGGAGGATGATAATTGGCTCGTGGATATGTGGAAGCTAGATTTCAAAAATTGAAAGGAGAGATTGGAGTGGGTACTTTACAAGGTGGATCCAAATATTGATTGGGTCAAGGATGTCAGAGCAGATTGCATCTAGTCTCTAAAGCTAATGGCAGGGTTTGATATGCATGTCATTCAAATTGATTCGAAAAAGGTAAGGCCGTACTTCCATAAGAAGATGGAAGATGGAATGTCGGGAGAGGTCAATACAAAATTCTTGAGTTTTGTTGCCCAAGCCCTCTCTCAATCTAAATAGTTCAGAGACCACATGACCAAGTATGACAAAGATTGTTAAAATATCATTGACAGGTCCAAGCAACAGAGCTACTAGGTACTACAATCTAAGATTATGGAAGTTGAAAAGCTTCAATCACTTATTTTGAAGTTCATGGATTATTCCACTTTGAAGAAGCAAGAGGGGAACCCTATTATTCATGAAGAATTCCTTACAGAATAGTTGCAACAAAGGCAATCAACAAAAAGATAAAATGTTATAGTGCTACCACTAGAAGACAAAATAGGGAAAAGATAATAAATGTATTTTAAAATATAATATATTTGGGAATAGGTAGAACCCTGGTTTGTGGTGAATCTTGGCCACACAATGAAAATCAATCTTGGCCATTCATTCTACTTTTTGGACACAATAAATAAGGGGTCTCCTCTCATTTTCAAGAGAGTTGAGTTGTTGTAATGGCATGCTACTGAAATTATAATAGAAATACACTGACTTTGGCAGATTTTTGAGTTTCTTTGCATGTTTCATGATTCATCTCCAATAGTTAGATGAGTTAGTTAGATTTACTTTTTTATTCTTCATAGTCTTAGATTTCTTTGATATATTTAGTAATGTTGTTCAATGATTATGAAGATTCCAGCTATGTTGATTCCCTTCTTGTCCATACTTTTTGTTGTTTACTGATGGTAGATAGCCATATAAAGTTAGCCTAGACTTAAAATTGAAAGTTTCTTAAAAATTCTATCTTTGTTCATACATGTTTATGGTGAATGAATGGTAAAACATTTGCATCCTTTGAAGATAGCACCAATTTTGTGATACTGTGAATTTTCTGGTTAAGTGAAATTTTGTTTTAAGGAAGTTGTCCATAGTAGAACCCTCCATGATCACTATTCATAGTTAGTTTTAGATCTAGGAACCTATTATCTTCCTTGATCCTTTTATGTTTATTTAACAAGTGACCCATGCTATGGTTCATTGCACATTGTAATGCCAAATCTCAAGATAGAATAGGAGTTTATGAGTGCTTTTCGAACCTGCAACAAACTGCACTTTAACTTCCATTTTAGAGACTCTACCTCATGATTCACCTCATATCTAGCTAAACAAATAATTATTTCTTGTGATTACCCCAAAAATCACATCGAACATCAATTGAGGAATTCCATGCATGTCGTGACCTAACACCTGAGAGACCTTGGGGTGATTTTCAACAATTTGTTATTGAAAATTTCCTTTCAAGAGAGGTAATGTATCTATGCACTTCCTACGTTGAGAAAGTGTGAAAAAAACCACATCAATAGAATTGGTGCTAGAAGGAGGGCATTTGAGTGAAGCTAGATCGAGGTGATTCACTCTCCCCTAAGAGGTCATAAAGAGTGTTAAGGTCAACACCGAATGCAAGGGAATTCCAAGAATTGCAACCTCCCACAAGGGCAAGAAGAACTAGGAGGGAGGACGCAGCCTCTTCTTCTTCCTCCATCCACCCACTTCACCTCTACCCTCTCCTCCCTACTCCTTCCATTCTCCTCAAATTCAACATAATTCCTTCACCTTCATCCACTCCGCTCAACCATACCAAACTACTTTTCCACCTCTTATCTCCAACAGCCAGGGGGCTTCCTCTTCCCCTGCCCTCCAAATCCAAGGTGCAATCCCAACTACCATGGTCTAGGTGCAGCCCCAGGTGGTTTCTCCCTAACAACAGGTACCTCCTCCACCTCCCTTCATGGCTTGGTTAGCACAAAATCCTTCTCCGTTGCACTTCAATGCCTATTATGATATGCCCAAGAATGTTGAAAGCTTCTACATGAAATTCAATCCCCATGATCCACAAAGGACAAGAGAAGAATACATTAAGATATTTGAAACCACACTTAACGATATGTAGATAGCTCATGAGGATGTGGCATATAGGCTCTTTCCATATTAATTAGGGGAAGAAGCGTTCTATTGGTACATCAACTTACTGAGGGGATCCATCACTTTGTGGGACCTTTTGATGAACTCTTTCTTGCATAAATACAAAATCAAAATTAACCCTTCAGAGTTATATCGATAGTATATGTATGTCCATAGGGAAGTTAATGATTGAATCAGCTCTTTCAATGATCGTTTCCATCACCTACATGAGACTTCAGACCCCTTATGTGCTCAATAATGCTACTTCTCTTCATGTCTATTACACAGCGTTGGATAATCTTACTTCAGCATTGGTAAAGAGAATGCACCCACCTCCTGCCACATTGGTGGAGGCCTATTCAAAGGCAGTCATTACCAATACTGATTTGGGACAAAATATTTCTAGTTTTTCTTCCTCATTAGGTCCATCGGCCCATCTGGTGCAAGTTTAAGGCCTCAATCAAGCATTTTCTTATCAAACACCTTTTATGAACTAGGTGCCACATCTACCTATAGTTCCTCATCCAAGACAACCCTTAAACCAAGAACCTCCCACACCTTCATACTTGTAGCCTCAATCACAACTGACCAATGCACAAGTTCCCCAACAACAGCAAGTATGTCAGCAACAGCCCCAAGTGCCCCTATACATGCAAGGGCCAAAAAATTTTCCAGCTTAGCAAAACTAGCTAGCTGCTCTGCCCATTTTTCTTCAAAATCAAGTATCACAGCCTAGCAATGTGGAAAAGGATCGATTAGATGAGTTGACCGAAATGATCCAGAAAATGTCCACAAAAATGATGCGCTTGAGGAATCAGAACAGGCAGTTGCAAGCCTCCCAACATAGTATTCAAGCTAATCTCAACAAAGATAACAGGGATAATCGAGACAACAGAGATGATCGTCGGGTCGACACCTCTTCCAGACAGAATTATGATAGAGGGAAGAATTCAAATCATAGTTTCAAGAGGAGACATCCCAAAGGAAAAACCAAATGTGGAACATGAGGCCCAACAATGGAGGTGTTCCTAGCCCTCTTGATCAACCAGCCGACAATGAGAAGATGGCCAGTGGGGTATACCTCGCTAAAGTTTCCTTTCCAGATGGTGTCAGATTCACAAAACAAACCGACATTCTGAGTTGGACTACCTCGAGTTCCAAACAATAGCTAATATTTTCTAGGTGGAGGTCCAAAATGTTGTTTAAAGTGAAAATTTTAGAGACATAGTCACATCCAAACCTTATGACTCTTTTGTGCTTGTGGTCAATCAAGCCCCATTCTTGAGAAACAAAAGAAACAACCTCAAGGACGCGACTTCCTTTTTGAATTCTGAAGAAGTAAAAGAGGTAAGTAATGGTGAAACCTTATCTCAGTTATTTTATTCAATAGATAATGGTCCATTAGATGATGAAGAACCCCTTGAGGATGAAGTACATACATTCCATCAAAGAGCCACTCTGTATTACTTAAGGAATAAACAAGTAGGGGGGCATTTACTACATCCACTCCACCCAATTATTTCACTACCCAACCTAGTCCAAATGCTAGCAACAATCTCGGTCTTCCTCAGTGCCCACTCAATATTTCAAAAAGGATAGGGAGTTGAATCAACCCCATAACCAATCACAAAACCATCCTCAAGGTCAGTCCGAAAATCACTCAAGCCAAATACAAACCCAGCTGGCTAGCTCTGCCATAGGTAGGGCCTTTGAATCTAAAATTGAGAAAGTGGGTGAATATGTCATTGAGGAGTTCAAGAAAGTTAAGATCAGTCTATCCACCTTCGAGTTACTCAAGGTCCTTGTTGTAAGGCATGCATTCTTTAGGGTAATTAATGGGATTCCTTCCTTTAGAACAACATAGGAAACATCAGCCATGAGGGTCATCTTTGAAGAACCTAGGCAGGAACCTGTAATCCAAAAGATTATAGGGAAAAAGAGAGATGTTCCCTCCAATCATTCTATGGGTAAGCAACCTGCCAAAGAGTCTGA
Organism: Sequoia sempervirens; assembly: GCA_007258455.2. NCBI lineage: Eukaryota > Viridiplantae > Streptophyta > Pinopsida > Cupressales > Cupressaceae > Sequoia > Sequoia sempervirens. Next base: position 387,537 of record VDFB02058242.1, read on the forward strand.
TCAAGGCAACAAGAAGAACTCTAAGGATTAGCCCTCTAGGAAGATCAAAGATAAGGTGGGTGATAAGAACAAAGCTCAAGTAGCCCAGGTGGACACGCCTACTGGCCTCTTCCAAGGTAGATTGGAGATGCCACCCTTCCTCACTACCATTTGAATATTTGGGAAGAATTTACATAAATGCCTACTTGATTCAGGAGCATCATCTAATGTTATGTGTTAGGGTTAGAGATGGCAGATATCTAACAATTAAATGCAGATTTTAATCAATAAACAGAGAAACTAAAACACACACAGAATAAATCATAACACAGATAATTTAACATGGTTCACCCAATCCGGGCTACATCCACCAAATCGCAGCCATCCAATACTTTTATTATCCAGTGTAAAACCTATTAAAATCTTGCAAATAATCGCATTTTTCATCATACTGAAATACCCATCCGAACCCCTTTTGTCAAGCTTAGAAGCTTCCAGATTTTTGGGTTCTACAAAATCGGATTTTTTTTTTCATTGATTTTTCCCTTTTTTGGTGATCACGCGAAAAAGTAGGACCCCAGCAAGGATAGGGGCCGGGGTGTACAGTATACCATGGGCTATATAGTATAGCATGATCAGTCGCCACATACCAACATTATGCCCCTCGCAATGTGCAAAGATCTTAGGATCACCCCCACACCTTCAAAAGGGAAAGTGACCCAACTGGATAAAACAAAGATTAACATAGTGGGAGAAATTAATCAGATTCTAATGCAAATTATTGTGGATCCAAGGATATAGCAAGTCATTGATATTCAAGTAGTTGACATCCCCGACACCTACAGGCTTATCCTTGGGTGAGACTTCACCCGAATGTTGAATGGATATGCTACAACAGATCATTATCACCTGTGGCTACCCTGGAGAGGGATGCCTAATCAAATCCATAGAGACCGTGAACCTCATATGAAATACATGGTCACATAATACAACAACACTAATGAGGTGTTGTTTGCTGAGATAGAGCTGGGAAACTATTGCCCCTTTACTTGCCAAGAAGAATTTGAGCCTCACAAAGAACTAGCCTCTAAAGTACTCTTAGTGCAATGCAACCCCCCATCCAACTTGGCCCAAATGCCTCAAAGTACCAAAGTTTTGGTAGAGTCAAATGATGAACCTAATGAAGACAGTGACTTGGGACTGCTAGACAGTTTCCAAGATTTCATCAAAAAAATTGTACAAGACCAACTCAACCTGGGTGCCCGAATGAATTTTCAAGAGCTCTTGCTTCCAAATTGGTGCAGAGTCCATAATTTTGCTCACTCTGAGTTCGAATGTTTTTTGTGCCAAAAAATAGTAGAACATGTCAGGGGATTAGTTGTCCCTCAGAAGGAAATGCTAAGAGAGACAACACTAGAACATTCTACCATCAGTCATATTGAATTAACACTTCATCCAAAGGTTGTAGAGACAAACACCAAGCCAAGAGAAAATGGAGACATCATTGGACTAGGTGTTAAGGAGCATTCTAATTTTTGGACACTTTGATTCGATGGATCTAAATCAAAGAAAGGAGTTGGTGTTGGATTCGAACTCATCATCCCAATGGATAAGACCTTTCTTGCTACCCATAGGTTGTAGTTTTATTGCACTGAAAATGTAGCTGAGTATGAAGCTCTAGTGCATGGTCTTCTTATGGCCTTAAAGAAAAATGTCAAGATGCTGCAAGTTTTTGATGATTCTGAGCTGGTAGTCAAGCAAGTTAGAAAATTGTACTCCTACCACAACAGAAGACTAGCTAACTATAGACATAGAGTTTGGGATCTTTTAGAAGGTTTGGATGCTTTCAATATCTAGTTGATCACATGCTCCTAGAATCATACAGCTAATGTTTTGGCCCAAGCAGCCAGCATACTGTAGCCACTTTCCCTTTCGGGTCTCAAACGCTTCATAGTCGAGTTGACATCCACCCCATCTATTCCAGATAATGTAATTCACTTTTAGGTCTTCAATGATGATAAGAACATCCTCGAGTTCATCATGAGCTCTGATGTCTTTTCCACCCAAATAATTGATGAATCTGATCTAGAGGAAGTTGAACTAGATATAGAGGGATTTATCAACCTCAAGAATAACATAATTCCTAGAGAAATGGTTCAACTAGAGCATATATTTGATTTGGATCAGATTAGATACCAAGACCAACAAGCAAAGAAGGAATCCATTAGCAGTCAATGTGACATCCATAACCTCGGAACAACTAAGGAAATCAAAAAAAAAATTATTGGCAAGGTGTGTACTACAGAAGAAAAGAAATGGATCATTGACGCTCTTCAAAAGTATCACAATGTGGTGGAATGGAGCTATGAAGACTTGAAAACTTATGATACTTCCATCATAACACACACCATTCCCCTCAAGCTGGACATGAAGCCCTTCCGACAAAGTTAGTGTCCCATAAATGCCTTGCTGGAGCCAATTATTTTCAAAGAAGTGCAGAAAATGATTTCAGCTAGGATTATCTTTCCAATTCAGCACTCTACATGGGTGGCCAACTTGGTACCAATTAGGAAAAAGAATGGAGAGATCAGATTGTGCATGGACTTCTGCAATCTGAACTAAGCCTCAGAAAAGGATAATTACTCAGTGCCTTTATTGGATGAGGTGTTGCAGATTGTTAATGGTTCACAAATGATGTCCTTTCTTGATGGCTATTCTAGGTACAATCAAGTGATGGTGCAATACGAGGACCGCCACAACACAACATTCACCATGAAGTGGGGCACCTTTTCTTACAAAAGAATGCCATTTGGGCTCATTAATGTTGACGTGACCTTTCAACGCGCTATGGACATAGCATTCAAATATCTTATCAGAAAGTGCATAATCATCTACATGGATGATTTTACAGTGTTCTCAAAGAAATGGGATGATCATGTCTCTGATTTGTGCAAAGTCTTCCAAAGGTGCCAATATTTTGGGGTTTCTCTTAATCCTAAAAAATGCATCTTTCGAGTTACTGAAGGGAAGTTGCTCAGAAATGTTATCTCAAAGCAAGGCATCTCCATTGACCCAGAGCACATTCAATCCCTATTGAAGATTCAACTACCAGGCAGCAAGAAAGATCTCAAATCTTTCTTCGGAAAGATTAACTTTGTACGAAAGTTTATTACAGGATTTGCTAAAATTGTCAAGCCGCTCAATGCCATGTTGAAGTAGGATGCCAAGATCGAGTGGACTCCCGAAGTGAAGCAAGCCTTTGAAGAAGTTAAACAAGCAATTGTTGAAGCACCAGTGCTAGTTCGTCCAAACTATCTGAAGCCTTTCTACATTTATTCGTTCACTTCAGATCATTTGTGTGCCAGTATTTTGACCTAGAAGGACAATGAGGGGAATGAGCACCCGATTGCCTTCATGAGTGCCCCTTTAAAATATTTTGAACTGAGATACCATAATGTGGAAAAACAAGCATATTCCATTGTTAGAGGAGTGAAGAAGTTCATGCATTATATCTTATTCAATAGAGTATTTGCTATAGTTCCTAACCCATTCGTGAAGACATTGCTCATGAAAAATGAGCTGGGAAAATGAAGGAAAAAGTGAGTCACATTGCTGCAAGAATATGATATGGAAATCCAGCCAATGAGATTGGTGAGAGGATAGGAACTTACCAGAATGATTATTAAGGCAGCAGTAGATGCAGGGCCTGAACTCACAGTGCAACAATATCAACTTAAAGATGTTTCCCTAGGGGAGTGGTATGAAGACATCATCTAGTATTTGTTAAATCACAAGTGTTTGCCCCATTTGCAAGGAGTTCAAAATCATGCTCTCTACCTAAAGAGAAGTAGCTACATGCTGCGAGGATTTGTTTTATATAAAAGGAATCACGAAGGTATCTACCTAAGATGCCTTAGCAAAGAAGAATAAAATCGAGTCCTAAAGGAGTTTCATGACAAGTTCAGTACTGGTCACAGATCTGGTCCTTCCACCACCCATCAAATATTAAGATTGGGATATTATTGGCCAACAGTCTTCAAGGATGCTCATAGTCATGTTCGCTCATGCCACATTTGTCAAACAACCGCTACCAGGAAAAAGAATGTTGTCCCACTACAACCAGTTTTGGAGGTGAGCTCGTTTGCGCAATGGGGACTTGACTTCATTGGTCTGATAATCCCTCCATCATATGCAGTACATAGGTACATTCTATTTGCTTCCTACTACTGCACTAGATGGACAAGAGCAATTGCATATAGACAATGCACAACAAAAGTAGTTACAATTTTTTTGAAAATTTTTATTTTAAATCATTTTAGCTTTCCTTATGCATTGGTGTGTGATAATGGACCTAATTTTGCTTCATTAAAATTTGCTAGTTGGGATTTCAATTATGGAATTTCCCTCAAATTCTCATCCAACTACTACTCTCAAGGAAATGGCCTTGCAGAATCTATAAACAAGAATCTGATCACCATGATTAAGAAATTGCTCAATAGGAATCCCAAGAATTGGCAAACCTAGCTCTGCTTTTCCCTTTGGGAAAATTGCACCTGTCACAAGGCTTCCCTTGGTGATTCCCCATTCCATTTTGTTTATGGCTTAGAGCCTATCTTTCCAATACACCTAAAAATTCCCACCCTCCATTTTCTCAATGATTCTTACAAAGGAGGGGATCGTAGAGAAGCTTGGCTAGCTGAGCTCTTACACTTAGAAGAGGTACGAGATCACGCAATAGAAATTTTTTCCAAACATCAAGCCAAAATCAAGGCCTTTAGAATTGCAGATATGGTCCTATGTTGGGACAAGACCCATGAAAAGAAAGGGGTACATAACAAATTCGACAAGCTTTGGCTTGGCCCCTTTCAAATTGTTGAAATTCTATGAGACAATGCTTTTCATTTGAGGACCCCAACTGGCGAAGATGTCTCATTGCCTATCAACAGGAAAAATTTGAATCATTACTTCCAAGTCTGAGCTCGTGCAGAGCTATTCCTATAAATATTTGTACATAGGTTAGAGTAGGTTTCATTTTGGTTTGCTTTCATTTTTCTATTTTGTGTTGCCTCATTTTGCTCGTCTCCCGGCTATTTTGTTTTGATGAGGGTGTCCTTCATTTTTGTTACAGTGGTCATAATCATTCAACGAATGGTTCACTTTTTTTCCCACTCTTAGTGTTCTTTTGCTAAGAATTCACTCTCAACCGTTGGTCTCTGATAGCTACCTAGGAATGATTTCCTCATCTGAACACTGCTTTAGAACTTGACCCTTAGTTGAATCCTTTTACACTCACCTTGGATCCTACACTGAAACACACATTAATTGTTTCTAAAGGGGTTGTGTAGTAGTTGTTATGATGACTTAGTGAGCAAAAAATCTTAAGTCTACTTCAGTGACCACTATGGTTCCCCAAACCCATAGTAGGCTTCAGTGCTTACATAGTTGAGAAAAAGAATGATAAAATGTGAAAAGAAATATCAAAAGAAAGAAAAGAAATGAAAATTATAAAATCAAGCAATTGTATGGGTGTGCGGGTAACTCTACCAAGGCTATGGACACCTAACTGGCAATAGAGCAATACTCATGAGTTCACGATGACAACTCCACCAGGGCTATGGCCACCTAATTGCGGTAGAGAAATGTCTAGGTTACTTTTTTGTGTTGGATGATTCATGTAGCTTGCTTGGTTGATTAGCAACCACTTGTCACAATTCCTAAGGAAAGGAAATGAATTCACCAAGCACCCACTTTTCAGATGTTTCGTAGGTTGACTCAACTAAGGACCTTGTTCTCCTAGTTCACTTTTGGATGTTGGCCCCTAGTCTGTGAAACTAGAGATTCTGGGTTCTGAATGAATACTTATCCTTAGAACACTCGGGAGTGTTCCCCAACAAAGTCACCATTTGTTGTGCCCTCAATACACACACCCCATTCGAAATGGGGACCCTCTCTTTCCTTCACCTTACCCTATCATTTTGTAGTTGCCTCATTTTGCATGCCCCCGTTTTTGTCTCCCGAGTGGTCATCGAGCCTCAAAGTGTCATATTAGGTTGACCATGTTTTCCCTAACAAAATTTTCTAAGTCCTAGATCCTCGCAGAGATCCCCTAGAAGTTTTCCTCTATCAGCATCCTTGGTGCCCTCTGAGTCTGCTATGCCAAGTTTCCCATGTTGGATTTCCCTATTGTGTTTGATGTTTCAGACGGCTAAAATCCCTCAACCTTCCATCACTCAAGACCCACCATCTTGATCGTCATTCCCATGCTTTTAATGACCAAGTTTAACCTATCGTCTATGAGGCTCATCGGGCCCAGTCTTCCAGATCTCCCTTCCTGGTTTTCTGCTATGCGCTGGCCTTTAGAAAACGGTCATCCTCTGGAGGAGTTCCACCCGTCAAACCTCGGGATCCTCTTCCCTAGTGATTTTCCCCTTGACATTTCAAATAGCTATCTGCTCATGTCCTTCTGGCCTCCGAACTCTGGCCCACTTGTAACTATTTTTGGATTTCAAATTCACCAACTCCTTGGCCGATTGTACGATCATTTATTGAGGGCATTTAATGTCTTTAAAATCTATAAATAGGACAATTTGACCTGTCATTTTCACATGTCAGGAAAGCCAGAGCAATCAGAGAACATTCTTCACGCGTTGCCCTCAAGCATGTTGCCTCCCTTCGCTGGTCCTTCTCATCTATGGGTGGTTTCATCATCCTCATTCATCGGGTTCTAGCGGTAAGTTGGTCATCTTCCCTCTTGTTGTTCTTTTATGTGATTTTGCATAGAAATAATGTTTAAAAGGGATAAAAAATGAATACATTTGATAGAGAAAAATGAGGTGTTTAAAACCCATGTAACAAAATTTTAGAAAACCTTCATGAATTTCCCTTAAAACACCAACGAAACCTCACCTACCCGGTGTTGTTCTTCGGGTAGAGCACCTGATCTCTTCAGGCCCAGGAGTCCTCTTTGTTGTCGTTAAAACATGAAAATTGGAGACAACTTTAAACGATGAAGTGCCCTCTCGGGTCTGCCATCTCAGACCGCCCCTACCATTTTTCTGTTTGAACTTTATAAATTTTAACTCACTGATTCCCCCATGCTCTCCGAGCCCACTCTTGTGGGATTCCATCCCTAGGACATAGGCAATCATTTGCCTTCCCAAACAACATTCTTGCTCCGTCTATCCATCTTTCAGACTCTGCTCCTCCATCTGCCGCTTGATTTGAAAGTTGAAGTTGTCACCTTGCCAGAGGCTCTCTGGATCCTGCTTTGCGGGCCTCCATCCGCAAACCACCATTATGACACCGCCATTTTGAATGGATTTTAAGAGGCTACTTTATAGCCTCTAGGTTTTGATCATCCTTCAATCAAGTGAGCGAAAATGATAAACTATCCCAATCTTTGTCAAGTCCCCTCTATCAAACTTTTGTTGTCTTACTCTGTCCCATCTTGGCCATTGTAAAACAGAAACCTCTCTTTACCTTCCCGACCTCTAGGACCTAGTACCTAGATTGTCGATGGAACTCACAATGAAGAAAATGTATAGGCTAGACCCTCTATCAGGCCCATGTCATCATACTTCTTCCATCGAACTTCCGCTTGTTTCCTGTCATTTCCAGACAACAATCCTCAAGCGGCTTCCCGCCATGTCCGACCTGAAACACTTACACGATCGAGAGTTGTGTCAACCCCCGTTTAAACCCACGGGTCCCAGCTAGTGAAATTCCACCCCTAAAATGCCACCTCACCATGGTTGTTCCTAATGGAAAACTCCTTGCATCCTTCCCCCCTCTTGACTTCAATCGCCTAGAAAATGACCTAAATGCCTCCTAATGTGAAAACAAGCTTTGACCCACATATTGGAATCAAATGCTCTTCTCCATGGACTTTTCAAATTTCCTAAATATGAAGACAAAAGAAGTCATATAGATTTCCCTTACCCTGTTTTCCCTTCAAAATATCATTTTGTCCAGGGAAGTCCAGCCTCTGGGGTCTAGACCGCCAAAACTCCCTCCAGTAAAATGCTAATGGCAATTTAGACTAAATGTTAGATTTTTGAATGATGAATTATCCAATCCAACTCTATTTGTAGGGATTTGGCTAACCTTCGTGTTTTCATGCTTGATTATGCTCAACTTGCCTCTATTTGCATAATATATGGAATTAGGTGCAAGAACCTTGGGGGCAGTCGCAGAGAAAGATAAAGGGAAGAAAATAGGCAAAGATTCTCATGGAAAAGAAGACAAAGACCAAATAAAATACTAGTTCCAAGGGGAACTGTTGCAATCTGAAGTCACAAAATATTGGAAGGAAGTTTTTGACACCAACATAGGGCATGTGGACATCGATGAATTCATACAAAGGGTCAGGATCAGTCCTAAGAAAATGCAAGATTGATCAGAAGCAGCGGGATAGCCAAAGCTATAGGTTTCCCTCCCGCTCTTGTCGCCCCTGAACTAGTAATGGCTTGCAAGGAGGCATACTTACCAGAAACCAAGACGATAATGAAAAAAGGATGGGAACATGTTAGCTGACATGTCAACCCAAGCAATAACTAAGACCTTTCATATCACTACCTTCAAGGAGATGGAATTACCAACCATAGAAGAGTGCAAGGCAGTGTGGGACAAGGACCCAATTAAATGTAAGAAGCTTATAAATCAACATTGGCTCAAGGAGAAGAGGGGAAATGCTACAAAGGTTCCCCAAGAGCTCTTTCGTAGTGACTTCTATGAAGACTATCATGATCTGGTAACCCTACTAAGAAAAATAATAGGCCTTCCTACTGTGGCCTACTTTCAAGAGTGGATGGTCTATTTTGTTAAACAGATTCTCCATAAAAAAGAGGATATCACATTCTACTCGGGAGGGATAATAGGTGATTGCTTTCACAAGTAGTTCATGGCAGCAAAGAAGAGCTCTAAGTTCTACATGACATCTTACCTGGTCTACTCCTTGGTTGAACAAAGGCAATATAGTGGTTTATTAAGAGCTCTAAATGAATAACAAGGCAGGGACTTGAAAGTCTATGATAGATACCCTCAGTTGCAATATAGGAACTGCAAGAGGGACTACTATAGGGTAAATGACACTTTCATAGGTCATATCATCAAGTTGCTCAGGGGTAATTTTGAGAGGAAAGTCTCTCATAGTGCTTGAGCTTTCCTCAAAAAATATGCATTCTTATTCATTTAGTACCTAAAGTTTACATACATCTGCACTCAAGGCTTCTCAAAAAGACCAAACAAGCTGCCCCGAAATCCCAATGACCAGATAATATTATTGGAGATTTCTCAACAACTGTGACATGTGCACACTCTTTTGAGTAGCAAACATCTAGCAAGGATTTCTTATCCCCTTTCTTTCAGCCAGGGGACGTACGATCTTCATACCTCCCAATGTGCCCAAAACTTAGAAAAACAATTAGTTGAGTATCATTTTAGACTCCACACAGCCCGGCCATGGATGGATCCCTATGGCCAATCCAGGAAGGCACTTGGACATAAATACACCCATCTTCATAACCTAGAAGATTTTAGGGCCAATTGCAAGAATGACTTTGAGGTGTGGATGAGGCATTATATGCAGATGACCGCATACTTTGTGAAAAGGGTGAACCTATTCCCAGTACCTGATTAGGTAGAAGAAGATGAGAACATAGTGATAGACCCTAGGTATTATGCAATTTCTAGTCTACCACTACCACTAATTGATTGGGACGAACAAGAGGTTGATGACCTTGAAATTCTAACCAAGCCCGTCGAGGCTCGTACAAAAGAATGGATTGATGGGAAAGTTGCCCAATTGAAGCAACAAGGGGTCATCTTGACTTATGAATGGATTGATAGTGAGCCAAGTGGAACAAATGGTGGGGTAGTGACTAAATCAATAGGAGAAACTTCGAAGTCCCCTCCACTCACTCGCTCAAGGAAAAGAAAGGAAACTGACAAGCCTCAGAAGGTGAGCCTTCCAAGAGACATAAGAAATTAGGTAGCATCACTAAAATGCCTATTATACAAGAGCATCCATTCCATGAGGGAGAAGATATGGAGGCTAATCATCCCAAGTCCCCACCGGCTACCTCCACCACTACTACTCTTTCACTAACTTCTCAAGCCATGGTGGCTACTTCCCCACCTGCGATGGACATTTCAGTTCACCTTGCCTCTTCTTTGCCAACTGGACCCATCATGGTGGTTGATTCTTCTTCATCCACCACCTCTCCACTTTCTTCTACTTCCATGTCACCAACCACATTCTTATCCATAGCAACAATACCTATATTGACACTCTCCCTTCCAAAATAATTCCAGGCTGCCCTGGCATAGGTTCTCGCCAACATTCATATCTCAAAGCCTCCAACTGAACCACCAGAGATGAGAGCCACAATGGAAATATCTGAGGAGTTGCAAAGATGGGAGAAGGAAGCCACAAAGGAATTGGAGGAGGAAGCAGAAGACTACTATGAGCATTCAAAACATCAGCATCTACAAATTGATAAGGTATTTCATGAACGAGAGGAGACAGAGTCTTCTAAGAATGATGAAGAAAGGGATTCCATCACTAAATTCATTGTGCAAACATTTGATGTTGATTTTGAGGAAGAGCTGGCCTAACAATTCAAGGACATTGGGGAGGAAATGGAAAGACCACCTCCCAAAGAAGGGTAAGAAGATGACAAAGTGGGCGAAAGCACTAAACTTCCAACAGGTGAACAAAAGGAAAGCCCCAAGAACATCAAAGAGACACCTCTCAAAAGGATAGGAAGAACAAGAAAAGAAGGAACACGAAGATGTGCCACCTCCACAAGAGGAAAAGAAAGATAAAGAAGAAGATAATCCTAAAGAAGAGGCTAAAACCTACAAGGATCCAAAGACTGAGCAGTCTGAGGGGCATGAGCATGAAGAAGAAAAGGAGGAAAGAGAAATTGAAAGGGAGGACAACGCCAAGGAATGTATGCCCACTAAATCCCCCATCAAACACACGTTGTTCATCTAGGACTCTGATGAAGAAAATGAATATATAAGGATGGAGCAAGAAGCTCCCAAGGATAAGGAGATTCAAATCAGGAAAGATGAAAAGGAAGGTGACTAGGAATCACCCAAGGAGAATTCCTCAATGCCCGATTGGTTGGAAAGGAAAATGGAGAAGAAATCTCCTGCCCTAAGGGATCCAAGAACAAGATTGGAGGCCATATTGGCTTGAGCTTAGGTTAGTACTAAAAAAAATAAAAAGCCTAAAATTAGATCAAAGGTGGCAATCGATGCCTCTAGATCCAAAATAGTGCAAGTAGCTACGCTAGTGGTAGGAGAAGGAATAAGCTACAACGTCTCCACCATCAACCTAAGAAATTCTTCAAGGGAGCAAAAGGTTGATCACCTCCAGGAGTCTATTGCTACGGTGGTGCATTTAATACAACAAGATAAGATCTCCAAGGATGAGCTTAAAGTGTAGTTGGTTGACTTGACAGTGTATTTTCAACAATGGTCATCAGTCGAAGAATAGCCTATGACATCTTCGGCCCCATCGCATTTTTTGTCTAAGGAACAAGTAGATAAGCTGGAGAAAAGGAAGAACTTAGCTAAGACCACATAATATTAGTTCCAACAAGTCCTATATGTTGGAAATATAGGCATTGTTCATGCTATTAAGACAACAAACAAGTTCTTAGAGGTACAAAAGTATTTGGAGGGCACAAGGAAATTCTGTACAGACTTTTTGAGGATATACAGGTCTACTTACCCAAAAATTGAGGCCATCCTCAAGCAACCAAAGAAAACTTGGGAAAGGAGCTTGCATTCAAGGAGGATGATCATTGGCTCGTGGATATGTGGAGGTTGGATTTTGAAAACCGAGAGGAGATATTAGAGCAGGTACTTTACAAGGTGGATCTATATATTGATTGGGCCAAGGATTTCAAAGTAGATTGCATCTAGTATATGAAGCTAATGACAAGGTTTGATATGCTTGTCATTCAGATTGATCCAAAAAAGGTAAGGTTGCACTTCCATAAGATGGAAGATGGAATGTTGGGAGAGGTCACTATAGACTTCTTGAGTTTTGTTGCTCGATCCCTCTCCCAATCCAAATAGTTCAGAGACGACACAACCAAGTATGACAAAGATAGGGAAAAGCTCACTGACAGGTCCAAGCAATGGAGCTACCAGGTACTGCAATCTAAGATTATGGAAATTGAAAAGCTCCAACCACTGATTTTGAAGTTCATGGAGTATGTTGCTTTGAAGAAGCAAGAGGGGAACCCTATTATTGATGAAGAATTCCTTACAGAATAGTTGCAGCAAAGGAAATTAGAAAAAAAAGACAAAACACTATAGTGCTACCACTAGAAGACAAAATAGGGAAAAGATAAGAAATGTATTTTAAAATGTAATATATTTGGGGGTAGGTAGAGCCCTAGTTTTTTTTTAATCTTGGTCACACAATGCAAATCAATCTTGGCCATGCATTCTACTTTTTGGACACTATAAATAGGGGGTCTCCTCTCATTTTCAAGAGAGATTTGAATTGTTGTAATGACATGCTGCTGAAATTATAATAGAAATACACTAACTTTGGTGGATTTCTAAGTTTCTTTGCATGTTTCATGATTCATCTCCCAAAGTTAGATAGTTAGTTATATTTTATTTGTTGTTCTTCATAGTCTTAGATTGCTTTGATAGATTTAGCAATGTTGTTCAATGATTATGAAGATTCTTATTGTGTTGATTCCTTTCTTGTCCATACTTTTTATTGTTTACTGATGGTAGATAGCTATGTAAAGTTAGTCTAGACTTAAAATTGAAAGTTGCTTAAAAATTTAGCTTTTTTCATGCATGTTTATGGTGAATGAATGGTAAAAAATTTGTAGTCCTTAGAAGATGCAAAAATTTCATGATACTGTGAATTTTCTGGTTAAGAGAAATTTTGTTTTAAGGAAGTTGTCAATAGTAGAACCATCCATAATCACTATTCATAGTTAGTTTCAGATCTAGGTACCTCTTCTCTTCCCTTCTCCTTCTCTTTTTTTTTAACAAGTGACCTATGCTAAGGTTCATTGAAAATTGTAAAGCCAAATCTCATGATAGAATAGGAGTTTATGATTGATGTTTGAACCTACAACAAACTATGCTTTAACTTCCATTTTAGAGACTCTACCTCATGATTCACCTCATATCCAACTAAGCACGTAAGTTTTCCCTATGATTACCAGAAAAATAACATCGAACATCAACTAAGGAATTCCATTCAAGTCATGTCCTGACACTCGAGAGACCTTGGTGTGATTTTCAAAAATTTCTTGTTGGAAATTTCCTTTCAAGAGAGGTAGTGTATCTATGCACTACTTGTGTTGAGAAAGTGTGCAAAACACTACATCAACACTTATGACTTGTAGTTCTATAGTTAAGTTGTTATGATCATGTTGAAGATAATTTTGGTTCCTAGAAGGATTGGATCATGTCAAGGGTTGTGTGTTCTTAATTTCTCTATGTGTTTTATAGTGGTTGGTCGACCTTGTGTGCATGTTAATCAGTGTGGGTTTGTGATGCAAGTGTGGTAGATCAATGTGAAGTCTAATTGATGAGTTTCCAAATGTAGTGAGTTGAAGGTGTACTCTATCATTCATGCATGTGTACAAGTGGTTGAGTGAATTTTGGTGGAAATCTCTATTGCATTGAGATTGTTTTCTCTCTGTAACATATCTCTTCTATCTTCTTTCTATCTTTGTGGTAGTGAGCCCTTCAGATGGTTAACCATTGTTGGATAGTGATTCCTTGTTTGGCAATGAGCCTTTTCTTTGGTAGTGAGCCTTTGTAATTGGTTTTTATATTCATTATATTGTGAGCTAATCCTCACCATGGTTTTTCCCTTATTAGGTTTCCGTGTAAATCTGGTGTTACTGTGTTTGTGTGATGGTTTTTAGTTTCTCACTTGCACTTAATGTTTAATTATTTTAGCAGAGTTAAGGATTTGTCATTGATCTAAGTTTCGGTGAATGTTTTAAATGTTTAATTTGCTACAACTGATTCACCCCCGCTCTCAATTGTCTTGTTCAATAGGACTATATAATTTTAAGATAATTTTTGATAATGCATAAGATATTTAACTCTCTTGGGGCATTGATATCTCCTCAATCTTTAATGAAGCATGTCTATGCACTATATACAAAGAAAAACCTATAGATGACACCAAATAATTAGATTTTCATCTCCTCAACTTGAAGTCACAATTATTCATTGGGATTGATGACATACACCTTGCAATAATAATGCTTGAATTTTTAATTAATTTTTATTTATTTTATGTACCTTCATGGAAAAGGGCATCCCACTTTAATTTGAAAAATCATGACATGTGTATTTTATAATTATTCATGTGTGTAAGAGCATCTATGAAATTGTAAGAGTCCAAAGATTACATATGCCCATAAGAGAATGTAAGAGGGAGTTACCTAGTGGCATTTGACATGTTTGACTAACTTATGACATATAAGAATGATGCATCATAGAACATTGTTTAATGGAGATAATGGGTCAAGAGTGGAATTCCCAATGTTGCTGGTAGATTATGACAAATTCTATGATGTGGAATATACATCCTATTTTTAACAAGTTGACCATCATGGACAAGAGAGTTGAATTTTGATCTAGATTTACTACTATGATTATTCTATGGAATCTAGGACCATTATTTTAAACCAATTACTGGTTTGTGGTTTAGGCTTGCTATATTTATTTGGTGCTTTGAATGAAAGTAATTTTTTTTGCAAGAACAATATACTACCAAAATATCTCTAAAATCACTTGGTAATAATCTCCTACGAAGGCCTAATCATGTGATTGCTATTATTGTTGTGAATATAATTGGTTTGATATTTGGAGGATAGGTTTATTTGAAAAGGTTTTCTTCAAGATACATGATGTATCTTTATCTATGTGATTGTAATTTCTATGTTATTTCTCTCTTTAAATTATTTAGATCGTATATTTCTTGCATTTATCTTCTCATATATTAGTATTCCTGGAGCACTTCCATTATCTTGATTCCTTTCATTTGGTATCAAATTTTGATCAACTATATTTCCTTGGCATTAAGAAAAAGGATATTTTGGATAAATCTTGGTTTGAGTGGGAGTTTTACATAGATGTCTTTGTTTCAAGAAATATGGAAAACACATAACAGATTAAAAAAAGATTAAACAACATAAATTTATGTGGAAGATTAAAATGGAGGAATTGTTCATAGATCAAGATCTATGAGTTGTGGTATCAACAAAAAAACCTATGACTATATCAATGAATGACTATGGGTGTTGGATAGAAAGTGATAAAATTGATTAGACTAATTAATTTTGAATATGTTGGGAAATCTATACAAACCCAAGTTCTCTAAGGATCAAAAATTTTATGGATGAAGATCCATTCCTTGAAGATGGGTGATGGTGACTCTATTTTGAACACCTAAATTAATTTAAGTGTTTCCACATAGTTGATATATATTAATGTGTAAATAGATGATAATGACCAAAGTATTACTTATATATGTTCTTTGATATATAATTGGGACAACATAGGGATGTCTATTAATAGTGCTACAACTAAGCTAACACTTGAAGAGGTGGTGGGTGTTCTCCTACAGGGGCTTAGATGGAAAACTACTAAATCTAGGTCAAATATGTATTGGTTGTTTATAGAAGGTCAAAGGAAAAATAAAATGGAAAGAATAAGGACCAAAAATATAAACCTAAAGATAGATCTAAGTCCTCTAGGAATTTCCAAAGTGAAATTATGGAGCTACGACAAGACATGTCACATTAGAGAATACTATAAAGAGAAGAAGAAGAAAATGGATAAGGGAGAATCAAATGATGACTTGGATTCTAAAACTTCTCAAGATTATGTTGTGTTTGGTGAAAATTTTGTAATCTCTTTTAACATATTACAAAACTTAAATTCAACCATAGTTATGTGAGATAGAATCTATCCTCTTGGAAAAGGGAGGCACCCTTCTTACTGCTTATTGAAACTAAGGAAAACCAATCAAATATTTACAACAATGTACACTACAACAATGCTATGGGGGTGTGTCACATTCATGATTCTCTCTTTTTTCAGAGAATATGTTTTACAATGTTTCACAATTTTAATCTCTAGATGCAATACAACTTCAAATTAAAACTAAGCAATAATTCCAATATTCCTATCTTGTCAAAGCAAAGCTCGGGAATACCAGCATGATAAGTAACAAATAAGAAAGCTCATGGAGGTACAAATTCATTAAGTAGTTTCCGTAGTGAATCCTTCAAAATAGTAACACACATTGTAAAAGAAGCATAAAGTCTTCAATATACTCCACAATTAATTCCATGAGCAGAATGAATAAATATAAGCCCAAAGTCTTATATAGAATTCATCAATAACATCAACAATACCATAATTTCAAGCAATGGGTGTAGCTCAAAGTCTACAAAAATTTATTCAAAATCCCTTTGATCTCAATTACTAATCATTGTCAATTCAATAAAATAACAAGATAATTGTTCCCAACACAAAGTTTGGTGTGCAACTTCACTTCTTTATTAATCAAAAAT
Source organism: Sequoia sempervirens (assembly GCA_007258455.2). NCBI lineage: Eukaryota > Viridiplantae > Streptophyta > Pinopsida > Cupressales > Cupressaceae > Sequoia > Sequoia sempervirens. The sequence continues at coordinate 404,102 of VDFB02058242.1, forward strand.
AGATTCACAAAAATGAACTCAAAGTTTCAATATTTTCTTCACAATTGGGCAACACATCATTACATAAGATAAAAGGTAAATAATACAAAGGAATCTTCTCATATTTATAGATGGGAGAGGAGAGCTAATATAGGAAAATACCTAACAAACTATTGACTTATTCAAAGATGTTGTCCATGAATGTAGGAACACATCTTTATTTTCACATGTAATTACATTTTTCAAAATGACATGTAAAATGTCAAAACCTATTTACATAAAACATGAAAAATGATAAAAATGGTAAATGAAATATAAGGAAAAATTTGGCCTTCTTCAACATCTTTCTCCATGAAAACTTCATGATAGTGTGCACTTCATCATTGTCTGGCATTGGAGTGTACTTTGGAGATGACGAGGATTATTAAGATTGACTCCTCCAATGAGGTTGAATGCTTTCTGGTGCCTTTTAGGAGCAATTCTTAAATCTAGAGCAAGTTGGAAATCCATCATTTTGTTCATTGAAGCTATTGAGAAATATTTTTCTTCAAATTCTTCTTGAACCATTGATGAACACTTCTTTCAAAAACTAAAACATGGGAAGAACTTTTTGGTTGTACTTCAAAACCTTCTTGCTTGGTGATAGGCAAGAACTTGATTAAAACTACTTTGGATCTAGGCTCAAGAGATCAGAATGTATGCAAGAGTAGGATTTAACAATTTTGATGCAAAGGTAGGAAAAACTAAGGTCTTAGCATAGGGTATTGTACTTCAGATGTAATTGCTCAAATTTTCAAGACACTGCATATTGGATGTAAATCTAAGAAATTTCATGGGTTTGGGAAGCTTGAATGAAATGATGGCAGAGAATGAAGTGGAATTGAGAAAACTAGTAGATGGATGTGAGCAATGGAGCAAGAAAAAATGAGCAAAGCTAGCGAAATAGAGCTCGAAATGCATTTTTGGAAGTTCTTGGGTGTTAGCAAAATTTTCTTAAATTTGTGCAAGGGCACTAAAAATCAATTCCCTTACACTTGGAAGAAACTGAATTTTGTGTAAAAGCGCTAAAAAATAGTGCTCAGCATGTCATATGTAAAAGCAGTGAAAAATAGAGCTTCTACATGTGACTTGTAAAAGTGGTGAAAAACAATACTTCTACATGTGAATTGTAAAAGCAATGAAAAACAATGCTTTTTTATGTGGGGAGGACACTTGAGTGCAAGAGTGCTGAAAAAATGAGCTTTTAACTATGACTTGTGGTTTAAGATGTAGAGGTGCTAAAAAACCCCAACATTACATGTGCAAGAGCAAAAAAAATCAGCAACATTACATGTGCAAGAGCGAAAAAATTCAGCGACATTACATGTTTCAGAAAATGGATAAGGCATGGAAAATATGAAAAAGCACTGAAAAACAGAGCTCTTGCATGAAATATGCAAAAGCGCTAAAAAACAGAGCTCCTACATGAAATATGCAAAAGTGCTGAAAAAACATTTAGCTCCTACATGTGCAGAAAATTTAATAACTCCCAAAATTGAATTTTCACAACTTGGTTTAAAATGTGAATTTTGACGAACTAAAAAAGGTTAATGCTCATAATGACTTTTCAAGGATGGGGGACCACGCATGAGGACCAATGCAATTTTCATCATTTTGTGTGCTTAGAGTATGTGAGCTACGAAACAAACAAGTTTCGTAGGGGTTATCTCATGAATTGAGCGCGATGAATTTGAGAATAACATATTGGTGATGCATTTGTTGTAGATTTAGATACATATACATGAGAGGATGCATGGATGATTAAATCTAGAGCTTCTTTCTATATGACTCCCCATAAGGGATGATTTTTTGACTATGAGATTTTATGGTGGAAATTTCTTTCTTGGAAAAATCTCTTACCTTAGTATTTTTGGTCATGGGAGAGTCCATATTAGATTCTCAAATGGGAAAATAAAAGGAATATCAAGAGTTTTTCATATCCTAGGTTTGGCATAAAACTTGTTCTTTGTTAGTAAGATCAATGAAGTAGTGTGCAGGTGGCCTTTAGCAAGGAAGGGTCCAAGTTAGTTTATGGAGCTAAGGTGATCGCTAAGGAATTTCAATCAAACTCTTGTATGCCTTGATGCTAACACATGCACTGAGTGTAATAATTATGATAATACCTATAGTGAAGATATTTTTGGTATCTACACCTTTAGTATTGGAAACTATAGAAAAATGACATATTGTATCCAATTCTAATAGTTGTGCAATGTGGCTACCTAAGTATGTTCTTATCTCAAATAATAATTCACTTGTTGAGAAGACTATCTTGTGGCATCAATGCATGGGTGGATGGCAATGAGAAAGGTCTAAGGACCTTAAATAGTTAAAATCTTGTAGAGGGGTTATTTTTTTGTTTTGTTGAATTTTATTATGTGAACATTATAATTATGGGAAAAAAAAATACTTTTAGTTTTATTTGATCTCTCATAAAATATATAGGGATTTTGAATCTTATTCATAGTGATATTTTTGGTCTAGTTGGTGTAGTACCTTTTTTTTTGTAAAAACCATCTATTAGGTGTTCTTGGTTGATAATTTCTCCAAGAGAATATGGATCTATTTTTTAAAGAATGAATCAAAGGTCTTCAATCAGTTCAAAAAATTTAAGGCTCTTATGAGAACCTAGTGGAGAAAAATATCAAGGTGTTGAAAATAGATAATGGTAGAAAATAGCATTAAGTAGAATTCATCAATAGATGTCATACACCCCTTAGCAAAATAGAATTACAAAGAAGATGAATAATATGTTGAAGAGTGACAAGAGTATGCTCAATGGAGATGGTTTGGAATATAAATTTTGGCAAGAAGCAATTAGCACCACATGAAAATATCACCTAATTAGTAGGTATCCTACATTAAAACTTGTTGATGAAACTCCTATGGAGGTTTGAATTGGAAATAAGTCATCACTTCAATATATTCAACTTTTTTGTTGTGAAGCATATGTGCATGTTCTCAAGGATAAGTGGTCTAGGTCAGTTAACAAGATTGTTAGGTGCATTTTCATTGACTATAATGATAGAGTGAAGGGGTACAAGCTTTGCGACTATATGACTAAAAAAATCTATACAATTGGGATTTTATCTTCAATAGAGACTTCTCCTATAGTCAAGAAACTAAAGAATAATGTGAATTCTACAATGTAGTTACAACCAAGGATTGAGTAAGTTACACCCAAGGTATAACTAGAGGTTCAAGATGGATTATATAGGGAGGATAGTACTGATAACTTTGAGAGCTCATGAGAGGAATAACCTCTGCTTGAAATTTTGAGAACCACTCAATAAAGGAGGAAACTAGAGAGGTGTATCCAACCTAATTTTAGATGTATATTTGAGTACTAATAATTATGAGCCCAAAACTATGGAGGAAATAGAGATGAATTATAGAGAGTCCTAGAAGATGGCCATGGATTAGGAGATGACTACATTGAAAGAGAATAATACATAGGGTCTAGTTCACTTATCTAAAGATTGAAAACCTATTAGATGAAAATGATTTTTCAAGAAGAATTTTAATTTAGATGGTCATATTGGGAACTAGAAAGCAAGGTTGGTTGTGAAAAGATATTCCCAAGTTGAGGAAATTGATTTTAGTGATATTTTTTTGCAGTTGCTAAGCTAGCATCCATTAGATATTTTTTTGTCTATTGAGATGACTTTAAACCTTAAAATTAAGTAATGGATGTAAAAAAAATCCTTCATGGTGACTTAGAGGAAGATATATGCATGATTTGACTAGAGCATTATGTGGTAAAGGGTAAGGATTTATTGGTTTCTAAATTTAATAATTATATTTATGGTGTCAAACAATCACCAAGAATGTAGTATCAATTTTTTTTTTCATTTATTTTGGAGTTGGGATTGTGAGGCCTAAATTATCTACCATCATGTTTATTGTAATTGAAATGGTGATTATTTTATTTTTATATATTTATATGTTGGTGATATGTTATTTTTAGCAAGGGTAAGGAAATGATTAGGGACTTAAAATCGTAACTTTATATATAATTTGATATGAAGAAATTGGAGGTAGTTAAGCTTATCTTAGGGATGATCAAAGGAGATTGATCAAATAAGAAACTATAATGTTCAAGGTCAAAAAAATAATACAAATATAATTCTCAGCCTTCCAAAAACACTTATTAGTTGAATAACAACACAATCATGACGTAGTATTTAATCAGATCTTAGACAAATTAAATTTTAATTAAAGTTAATGCATCAAAATTTTCATTACACTCTAATAAAAAATGGTAACATAGTGTTGGGAATAGGATGCCATTTAATTGCAATCCTAAACATATTTCATGTATCTCCTATGTCCTTGGAAAGTGTTCCCCAACACTAGGATTAGAAAGAGATTAAATTTGAATGAAATGAACATGTAAATTGACATTTGTAATTATTTCTAAATGATAGGAACATGTGGGGATGCCCAAGAAGAGATCCTACAAAATAGGAGCACATGGGGAGCCCACATGGAAGGTGGAACCCACCTTGAATTCAGTTAATTGTTTGGAGAATAGATAACACTTCAGTAATGCATGTAAAGATCCTACAAGTTAAGGATTGGAATTTACATGAGTGGAGTTCAATTCAATTCAGAATCAGTTCAATTTAGTTTAGTTCAATTCAATTCAGTTATCTTCAATTGCATGTTAGTTGACTTCAGTTGACTTGAGTTGCATGACTAATGACTTTAGTTGCATGGCAGATAACAGGTGATACATTTAGTTAAGTGGGGATGATCAATCATGCATAATGTTTGCATGAATTGATGAAGAGATATGTTTTTGTTAACAAAGATTGACTTGGACCCACCTTGGGCACCCAAGTTGGCATCTTGGAGTTAACACCTTTTGCATGAGAAGATATTTACAAGGCTGAGTTAAGTGGGCCCATTCTTGGGTGCCAACTTTGAGGAGAAGCTTGGAAGATATTTTCTTGACCAACTATCAATTAGGAGTTTAGTTTGGGGTGTCTAAATTGAGGAGACATTGGATTTGACGTCATGTTACATGATGAAAATCTACTTGCAAAAAATAGGCATAGGTTTTTGAGAGGAGCTTCAAGCTCTTGTAATTGAAAATTCTTTGGAGTTTTCAATGCTCATTATTGTCTATTAATTGTAGCAAGTTGAAGAGAATTTTATCAAAGTTTATTACAGGTTGTGAAGAAGAATTGTTGAAGGAAAAAGAAGCATCTCAATCAAGGATTGATACAGTGTTATTGTAATCTTGTTCTAAGGTTAAATAATACAAGCACTATTGATTCTAGTGGATTTTTTCCCCGAAAGGGTTTCTCCACGTATATGTTGTGTCACTTCTATCTTCTTGTCTCATTCTTCTACAATCTTTTGTCTACTTCTACAATTGGTAAAATTAATCTAAAAAGATAATCATACACAAAGAATTTTTAACAAAGGACACTTAATTAGATCTACAATCTCATAGTTTTACAAGTTTTAAGCTACACAATTACCTCCATTTTTCAACACATAGCACCTTATCTTCTTATTATAATGAACAACAAATACAAATGTAATTGGATTACTCTCTTCATTTTTACAATAGTGAATGTATTACATTCAAATAATTTTGCAATATTGAAAATTCATACCAATAGCAATGGAAAATAATATCAATATAATGCGATTGGAGTTTGCATCCAATGAAGCTCAAATACAAACTCTATATGAGATCTATTTTTAAATTTGTTTTTGAATGAGATCTATATGAGATCACCCTCTAAAATCACTAGGGTTTTTTATCCTAGGATTCCCATGCTTGTACACAAGTGCTCGAAATATATTCTAAAAGGAATCTTTTAAGTGTAGATGATAATCCCAAAATGAACACATTAGCTCTTTAATATCCTTTGCAAACAATAACAAGTTAGCCAGAAAGTACATTCATGTCCTCAAATTTTAATAGTGATTATGGGCAGCAAAGATTCCACTTTTGAAATTTATGAAACCAAAAATAGACGACTAATTACACTATAACACATGCTAGGAGGTCAGGTCATTAGGCATCAAGTAGTGGACATACCAATAAAGATAGGTCTAAAATTATGAAAAATTCAACAACAAAGTGGGGGAAGGATAGATGGCATGAAAGGATGGAAATTTTCAAAACTCTAACAATTGGAAAACACTTAGAAGACCAGGCAAGCCTTTAAACTCAAAGAATTCATGAACCTTACACAAACATAGGGGAGGAAGAACATACACACAAAATTGTACCATGGGAGACATGGGAGAAATGGGAAATTTGGTCCATAACATATATTATTACAAAAAGGGGACATGACAAGCCTACCATGCTCAAACTATAGGCATATGGATTTGGGAGATTTTTTATCGCTTCTAGTGTTATCATTGATGGCAACTGAAGTCATTATCTTGATCTGCAAATCAAGATCTATTTACACCAGCAGAAATTGTAGTAGCCAATGTGCTACCGGCAAAAAGTGTGAAGAATATGCTATCCAATCAACTAGTCGAACTATATGCCTCACCGGATCACCATTTTGTGTTGTGGACCCCTAGCAAGCTTGCTAAGCTTGTATGTTACCTTATTGATAAATTTTATGGTGTTGTAGCAATTAGTGTAGAGTTAAGAGATTCGGTAGAATGATTTATTGTTTATTTTCTCATTATGGCCGACCTAGTGTATATAGCATTTCACGAATATATAAGGAGTAGTTGTTTTAATATTTCTTGTGTTGGTAATTTTGATTTGGGTCCTAGCTATAGTCTAGCCGACTTGTGTGGGTGTGCATTAATTTTAATTGGTGATTTGAGCCAACTATTGGAGAATATTTCATGTTTTGTTGAAGCTGACTTAAGTGACTAAAATCTTTGCTAGCGGATATACATATGAGATAGGTAATTTATTTTTGTAAGTGTGCAAGATGTTGTAAGAAGGTGTGTGTGCGAAAAAAAAATAGAGCAATTGTATGAGCATGCATTAGAAGATTTGTTGAGTTAATTTTTTTCTTATGCAACAGAAGGGTTGTTGTAGTAGAGCAGAGCAGAAGTGCGAATTGGATAGAAGGTCCAGAATCTATTTTATGTGCTTCACCGGAACTGAATCCAGGCATTCTGTAGATTTTGTCTTCTCAATTCATTTTTTGTTGTAATTACAAACATTTTGTAAGGCAGTGAGCCTTTCTTATTTTGAGCAGTGAGCTCTAGGTAGTGCGCCTAAATGCAAGTGTATTCCCTTTTGTTCATACTTTTAACAAAGTATAAATTGTGTATTAATCTCCATCGTGGTTTTTCCCCTAAAAGGGTTTCCATGTAAAAATATTGGTGTTATGGTGTTTTTATCATCTTGTTCTTGTTCTTACATCTTTATTTTTGTTTATGTGCTGAAAATGATTTAAGATCTGAATTGAAAGTAAAACTTGTTGAACACTAATTCACCCCCCCTCTCAGTGTTCCCTAAGTCCAACAATTGGTATCAGAGTAGGTTCCTCTTCAGAAGTTTAACAGCTTGAGGTGGATCTTGGATTACAATGGGCTCTAGTGGTCTTCAACAACAACTTATGGTGGCACTTGATGACCTTGATTAGTCTAAAGCATAAGTCATGGAATTAAGGGAAAATTTTGTGGATGCTGAGAAATTTATTCAATCACTGAAGGATAAAAGCAATGAGTCAAGAGAAAAGAGTAATGAACTTTGTGATCAGCTAAAGCAGAAAGAAAATAAAAACTTGGAATATGTTCACTTGAATCAGACTCTGAAAGAGATAACTAAAGAATGTTAAAAACTTGCTAGAAATAATGCCACTCTGAAGCTTGAGATGGAATATGTGGCAATGAAGTTAACTAAAGAGATTGAAGAAAGAAAGAAGAATGAGGAGAATTTGGGTCAGTCCTTGAAAGAAAAATCTAAAGAATGTAGTAGAGTTGATAGTGGATTCATTCAGCTAGAGATTGAACTGCAACAATCCAAAAACAATGAACAAGAGCTTGAGAGACATATATTTATTCTCAGAGATGAGCTTGCTATTGCAAATGAGTTTAAGGAGAAGTTCAAGAGCAATTTTACTAAGCTTGATGAGATGACTAAAGGACAAAAGGATGCAAATGATAAACAAGGTCTTGGTTATGTGAAATATGAGGACTCTGGATCTAAACAAAAGGACTCTGAAAAGAGAACTAAGAAGTGTGAGCACCTATAAATCTGCAAACATCTTAAACTTCAACAGTCATTAGCATGGGTTAGTTCAAACTATGCAACCATAATAGTGCTCCTATTAAATAATACATCAAGCCTCATAATGTAATTGAAATAACAACATAAACTAATTAAAAGCTTAAAGAAGCACAATGTATACCTATTTCATAGTGGATTGGTGCCACATTGATATGAAAAGTGGCCCTTTCCCAACCCTTGACAAGCTCAATGATAAAAATTCCTTGAAGATGCTATGCTATGAAGTGGACAAAATTAGCTCTCAATGTGAAGAGAGTAACTTTGCTCTAAGTTGTGGATAAAATTAGCTCTCAGTGTGAAGAGAGAAACTTTGCTCTAACTTGTGGATCCAAAATGAGGATAAAAGCCTCTTATTTATAGATGAGATTGAGAGGAGGGGAAAAATGGATGAATGTGGGATAATTCAACATCCAATGGGCAAGTGCCACTTGTCAAGATGTGAATGTGAAAAGGATGTGCACATTTTGATGAATATTCCCATAAATGCAATTAGTTGAAATTTGAAATTAGTGAAATGACAAGGTGGAGGGAGAGTCAAATGGAGTTATGGCCACTTGGCTCAAGGAAAAGGGACGTGGAAGATGAAATAAATGCCTTGTTGAAAGGACACATCCCATTTGGAGGGATTTTCAAATTTAGAAGAATATTCTCTCAAAGGTGCAAAGTTGAGAGAAAATTAAGATTTAATAAATTAATTAAATTGATTTATTTGTGCAAGTGGGAAAAGCTAGAGGATGTGACATGGATTAAGATTGGATTTAATCAGGATTTGATTAAATAAGAGGTTAGGTGATTTGACAATTTTGACTTAGATTTTAGGATTTAAATAAATCAAAGTTGAGAGGAGAATGATTTAGACTTAGTTAAATAAAGATTTTGATTTATTTAACTAAAGGGGATGATGTTAGTGATTTAATTAAATAAATTTGATTTATTTAATTCAATGAAGAACTTTAGAGGTTAATTAAATAAGATTGATTTATTTAATTAAAGAGGGATTTTAGGATAAAATAAAATGATTTATTTCATCAAAAGAGGATAATGATTTAATCAAATAAATTTTATTTATTTGATTAATAGAGGGATTAAGATGAATTAATTAAATGGTTAATAGAGGGGTGATTAAAGAAGAATCGAGTTAGTTGATCGGGATATTTTTCATGTCTACAAGAAGAATAAAGGTAGAAGTTATTCGGTAAGGCAACCCAATGCTCAAAATTTTAATGGTTACTACTTTGTTTGTAATAAATTTGGACATATGGCTTCTCAATGTAAAAGTAAGATAAATTCTAGCAATCAATCATTTCTCGTTCAGTGCTACAGTTGTAATAGGTTTTCTCACAAGTCAATTGAATGCAAAAGTATGTTTGTCAATATAAGGAACATTAAATGCTCCACCTGTGGAAGACTTGGGCATGTTGCTAATCAATGCAAATCAAAGGAAAACCTCTAGAATGAATGGCTCAAACAAAGAAATCTGATATGCTACATCTGTAACAAATTTGGTCACATTGCAAGATTCTACAACAAAAACATGGACAGAAGAGGTCTGGTATATCAAGAAAGAAATTTATAGAAAGACAACAAAGGAAAAGGAAAAGCATATGTGGAAGAAATAAGAGATCAGATAAAGAAAACCTGGGTAAAGAAGAGTGGATCTGATGAAGGGAATGAGACTGTACTGGAAGCCCCCTCTGATGATTCATTTGACAATTTATCTCAAGCCTTTGGCCTAGGGGGAGTTTTTCAAGAAAAATCATTTGATCCCCTATCAATAGCTAGCACCAAAATGTAAGAAATTGACAGTAGTTGTGGTAAAATTTTGCAAATGCATCAGTGATCACTTTTTTAGGAGTATGAAAAGTAGAAGGTCTGCAGATGAATTTTTCTCTTGATGTCTAAGAAAACAGAGTTACCGGAACTCCTAGGTCAAAGTATTTAATGCGGCTAAAAAGGTTATGTTTACAAAGTTATAAAAGGGTATTTGGAACCCTCATTTGTCACCTTGCACCAAAGAAGAAGAAAAGGAGAGCCTCTGCAGCAAAATTTTGAAGGAGTCAAGAAAATTTGGCGGTGAATTCACCAGGTATTTCTGATCGCTTGTTGAATTCCTAATTTTGTGCTCAAAAGAAAAACCTTGCTCGGTATGGAAAATGAAGAAAATCAAAGGAACAGTGACTTTGGATGAATATAGTAGTTGGAAGGTTAGGGATGTAAGAAATTTGTTGCCAACTGGTGAATTAAAGTGGCTTGAAGGTGCAAAACACAAGAGTTTGGACATTTGGAATGAGTTTCCTTATTTCACCAAAGTGGAAGTAGTTCAGTTTATCTTGAACAGATTGGATGATGATATCCTTACCTTGGAAAAACCCTATAAAATTTAAAAGGATGTAATAAAAATCTAACAAGATTATGCAATATTGGAGATGTCCCGTAAAAGAAGTCAATTCAGAACGTTGAAGTCGAAGCCCTAACTAGTGTAAAAGGAGATCAGAGGGCTCTGGTAATTACAATGATCAAAGATCCATTGACAAGGTACATTGCATATGGAATTTTGTACAAAATATTCTTTAGAAATAGGGAAGGAGCGACCTCTGCAGGCATAGTCTACATTGCGCACAAAATGATAATGGAAGACGAAGACTTTGATCTGTGTGGATTGTTGAAGGATCAATTGATGGAAAATGTGCAATTAACGAAGGATATAGATTACTCTTTCAAGTTTGGTACCCTAGCTATATGCATTATGATGTATTTTCTGAATTGCTTACCTATAAATTATAATGTGGTATGGAAGGAAAATATACCAGTTTGCAAGCAAATCTTTGAGCATTTCAACACTCTTGAAAATGGTGAACAATTTTATGAAAACTTATTTAGGAAGTTGTTAGGAAAGTTTGAAGTAGGTTGTGTTCCACTCCCGGTAAAAGAAGTTGAAGTTGGATCTTCTTCTGGTAAGGTGGAGAAAAAGAATAAAACAGCAAGAGAGTTAGCTAATGACACTCCTCTGGCACCTAAGTCAACAAAAGTTGAGGGAAAAGGTAAAGAGTAGATGGTTGTGGATATATTCGATGAAGATTCTGATGGATACACACCAAGAGATGAACTGAAACCAGTTGAACCGGATGTGATAATAATAGAAGAAAGCGATGAAGAAGGTGCTTTATTCAAAGCTAAAATACTGCATATTGTTCAGGAAGAAGAGGGAATGCAAAAGATGGGTGACATATGGATAAATGGACCATCATATGAATAGGACTTCATTGAGGACACTCTAGGTAGATACTTTGTGGACAATAACATTGAACTAGAGAGTTTGCAGAATGTGTTTCCAAAAGAATTAATTGAGTGTATTAGTGAGGTTATGACCTCTGTGCCTTAGGACAAGAAAGAAGAAGAAATAATATTTCATCTAGAGGAGAATTTTAGGCTATCTCTTGCCAAACTAAAAATGAAAATGAATGTGTTAAGACAATACATTGACTCAACAAATAAGATCTACAATTATTGTCTTAGATGGTCTCATGTGGTTGGAAAATACAAGGACAAGTTGGAGAAAATTGAGAATGAGTTGATCAAAATTGGTTAGGATTATAGTATGGTTCAAGACTAGGATGGAGCAGTTAAGAAGAAAATTCATGAGTTACAGGTTGAGCATGCAAAGGTTCACTCTGCCAGAAACACTCTTATGGATACTTTCTGGAAAGTGAAGGATCAAACCGAATGCAGACTGGAGCAAATGTTTGAAGTTCTAAAGAAAGGAGAAAAGCTAGAAGAAGCCATTACCATTCCTGAATCCCTTGTCCAAGTTATCAACAGGACATCAGAGAATAATAGTTTGATAACAATTATTGGGATTGTAGTAGATGCTTGGAAGAAATTTCTTTCGGAGATGAAAGATAAGTATAAAATAATTTTCTGATTTAAGTGGTAGTAGCAATTCTTCAATTTTTGATTAATTTTTGCATCAACAAAAGGGGAGAGAGTGCAGTGGGAGGGAAAGCAGCAATTTTTTTGTTATTGATGTCAAAGGGGGAGAGAATGCAATGAAAAATGCCTTGACATCCAAAGGGGGAGCAATTTTTTTATGAGTTTTGAAGTTTTGAATTTTGGTTCCAACACTTAGTCATTTTTCACTAAGTGTTGCCATCAATGCCAAAGGGGGAGATTGTTGGCATATGGATTTGCGAGAATTTTTATGGATTCTAGTGTTGTCATTAATGGAAACTAAATTCATTATCTCGGTTCACAAATCAGGATCTACTTACACCAGCAGAAATTGTAGTAGCCAGTGTGTTATCAGAAAAAAGTATGAAGAACAGGGTATCCAATCAGCCAGTCGATCTGTATGCCTCACTGGATCACCATTTTGTATTGTGGACCCCTAGGAAATCTTGCTAAGCTTGTATGTTACCTTATTGATAAATTTTTTGGTGCTGCAACAATCGATGTACGAGTTAAGAGATTCAATAGAATGATTTATTGTTTATTTTCTCATTATGGCCGACCTGGTGTATATAGCGTGTCACGAATATATAAGGAGTAGTTGTTTTAATATTTCTTGTGTTGGGAATTTTGATTTGGGTCCCAAATATATTCTACCTGACTTGTTTGGGTGAGCATTAGTTTTAATTGGTGATTTGAGCTGAGTATTGGAGAATATTTCATGTTTTGTTGAAGCTGACTTAAGTGGTTAAAATATTTGCTAGTAGATATATATATATATATATGAGATCGATAATTAATTTTTGTAAGTGTGCAAGATTTTGTAAGAAGGTGTGTGTGCAAAAAATTTCAGAGTAGTTGTATGAGCGTACATTAGAAGATATGTTGAGCTATTTTTTTCTTGTGCAGCAGAAGGGTTGTTGTAGTAGAGCAGAGCAGAAGTGTGAATTGGACAGAAGGTCCATAATCTATTTTATATGCTTCATTGAAACTGAATCCAGGCATTTTGTAGATGTTATCTTCTCAGTTCATTTTTTGTTGTAATTACAAACATTTTGTAAGGTAGTGAACCTTTCTTATTTTGAGCAATGACCTCTAGGCAGTGCGCCTGAATGCAAGTGCATTCCCTTTTGTTCATACTTTTAACAGAGTATAAATTGTGGATTAATCTCCACCGTGGTTTTTCCCCTAACAGGGTTTCCACATAAAAATATTGGTGTTATGGTGTTTTGATCATCTTGTTCTTGTGCTTGCATCTTTATTTTTGTTTATATGTTGAAAATGATTTAAGATCTAAATTGAGATTCAAACTTGTTGAACACTGATTCACCCCCCCTCATAGTGTTCCCTGAGTCCAACACAAACTTGCTTTCCCTCAAGCAGTGCAAATTTAGATGTTCTAAAATTCTTCCTTCTTCTCAAATAAAATCCTTTATAGATAGGTTCTCCCCATGAACCAACTATTTGTGATGGCTCCACATCCCAAAATTTCCTCATGACGATGATGGCATTCCCTTATAATAAATAGTCCACAATCTATGAACACTAAATCAATGTAGGATGATGTATCATCAACACACACTATCATGCATGAAAACATTACAAGAGATAGGTGGCACGGCTTGTTATAGCAATAATATCCCAAGTGCATCCATTTAACCTATATTTATTTATGTTCTAAAGAATATGAACCCTCAAGTATCCTTCAACTAAATTATTCAATATTTTTTTTGTCCCAAGTTCTTGCAACTTATAACTTTCCCTTGGAGTGAGCTCTAAACATATCAAATGAAATGATTCCTACCAACAATTACTATTAAATTTTATAACTCCACTATTGATAAAAAAAAAAAATTAGATAACCCATGTAACCTAATATCTCTTTAAAAATTAATTCCACCATATGATGCATCTTGAATCCACAATAAATGGTAAAGAAGTATGCATACTTATTCACCTTGTCAACATCAACGTAAATTTAATCTTTACCATACAATTTGGGAAGTCTCTAGATGGAATCCATGACTTCATTTTCCCAATCTTGATAGGAGGTAAGTGAAGGTGGCAATAGATTTAGAAGGTCATGTCCTTCATTCAAATGACAAGTAGTGTACTTTTTTATCTACATGACTAGACCCTCCTTGAAGCACTTCCACCTAAATCTTTGTCCCTTTTTTCTACAATTTATGTGATATCTAGAGTGTCTTATCATGGGAATATCATGCAATATCTTCATAATCTTTCATTCAATCTCAAAATTAAATACAAGAAAGGTTTTTTCTTCATCCCCCATCATACCATTTTCTCTCACCTACTTAGCATTCTTCTCATTTCTATCTAATATGTTATCATTTGATGTATCCCATTCCAATCTTGGGAATTGAAAGTTCTCTATCCTCAATCCTTTTTGTGATGTAGTCAACTTATGTTGCATTACTTTGATGTTAACACAAACTAAGTGACTTGAACCAGAAGCTATGTGTACACACACCTCAAAGAGGGAGTTATCAACAATCCAATGGAAACTATAAATATATTAAAAATTATTTATGCTTTCCTATTTAAACTATTCCTCATGTTGGCCCAAATTTGTGTAATTTCTCTTCGAAATCATTATTTATGATTCCCAATAATTTACATCATCCACTATCTTCTTTTTTTGTTGACTTTTAATTCCTTGCCCACCTATTAAGAATAAGTCTACCTCTATACTTAAAAATCTTAGAATGTTACTAAAATTTGATATAAATCAAACTCTTCTTGGATCCTATCAATCTCTTTGACCACCTATTCAATTTTCTTAGCCCTTGCTTCATTTTCTTTCTTCTTGGAATTTTCTATTATCTTGAGCTATTCTTCTACCTCCAAGAGTGCTCTTCAAGTCTTTTCTAAGTTTTCCTTGGTTTCTTCAAACTTAAAGGTGAGTTCATTAACCCTTTCATCCTTTTATTTGATGCATTTAGGGTCATATCTACAATTCTTATAACCATATCATGATATTTAATTAGCTATAGGTATTCTAATTTCATTCATTCCAAAATATTCTTCACTACCTGTAGATTTCCACAGGTGATTGTATGTTTATCCCCAACAAAATTTACTTTTTTTTTCATATAAGCCTTCCTACAACTTAGAATTAGCTCTTCAATTATCATTTTCATGTTATCCAACTCAATTAGAACTTGCAATTGTATATGTTGTTACCAATAGCTCATCTTTCCAAATTCTAATAGATTATAAGCCTTTGCGGAATATTGGCAAAATGGCAATCCTTGTTTTTCTCTTGGCTGAGTTAATGTAATTATGATTCTATTAATTTCTCATGTGCTCTACTTTATTTATCCACCCAAGGATAACTTTGAATAATCAAATTTTGACTCCTTTACATGGGAAACTGCACTATTGATCCCCCAACATCAAAGGTTTAGTTACTAGCTAAATCTACAACCTATTAGAATCTTTTATTTGATAATGATCCATAAAATGAGTTAGTGTGAAATTCCTTTATTATCATACTTCTTTGTTTCCACACAAATTTCCTTCAAATCTAAACTTTATCTCCCTATTTTAATGAATTTGTAGAAACTCATTGTTGGGATACAACCATGCTACACCCATAATTAGTTCAATGCTCCTAGCATCAAATGCACTATATACATTATGCTCATCCATGGTTGTATTGAATGGTTAGCTTATCCAAGTGTAGGGTATGCTACATCTATTACAAACAATGATATCAAATCCATCACAAAATTCAAAACCTCTTCTTGCATTATTCCTTCCTTTCAATTGTCATTTGGGCACACCTATATTTGCAAGCAAATATGTATTATATTCAATTGAATTAGGTGGTCTAATAATTTCCTACCATGATCTTATGTTTTCCCATTACATACTCACCACAAACCCTAGGTGATGAACACATATTCTTGATTTTCATTGCTGACATCCAATGTGATAACAAAATATGACATGTTTTGCCATGATAAATTTTGGGATGCCTTAGCTACCTAGATTCCACACCTTCATCTATGAGAAATATTGAAGTGGAGAGAAATGATCTCCTTCCCATTTAGTCCTCTTCATCCTTACATCATTGTTACAATACTTTTTCTTTTTTTTGTATTGGGGTAAGTGGATCAAATATTCTAGCTTGCAAATCCAAGATTATTTTCTTTGTTTTGGTAAAATGATGATTTAAACTATAAAAAATAAAAAATATATTTTTGAGTGTTAGATCCCATACCTTCCATTATTCCTTCCTTTCAACTACCATTTTGGAACACCTATATTTACATATATGTATGTATTATCTTCACTTGAATTAGATCTCCAAGAAGGACAAGAAAAATTGGCCTGATCAAACTCAATGAGATCATCTATTACCATTATCTTATGTTTTCCCATTACATGTTGGTAAAAAAAAAATTCACTACGAGCAACATGAAATTGTTGCTAAGAAAAATCAGCCCTCATGTAATCCAAACAAATGCAAGTCGAAACACCAAAACAAAAATAAAAAATAAAAAATAAACTATGTAGGAGGATGTTGAGCTTGTGGAGACCTAGTTGAAGACACTTTGGGATGAATTATACAATGCAACTTTGCTTAACCTTTAGGAAAAAATTTTGCTTGATTCTTTGATATATTTTAGGTTATATTCTTTATTGTTTTGTTTCTCTTACATGGTGTTGAGACTATTTTCTTTTATTGCAACTCGACTACCATATATAGTTATATTGTTGTTTATAAATTCTTGACTAATAAAGAGAGGAGGCCATTTCAAAACCTCTATTTTACTTTTAATCAAAAAAAATAAATGCATTAAGTTGTTTTAAAGATTAAAAAAAATCAATTTATTCTCTCTAAAATTAAATTATTAAAGAGTGCATAATCAAAAAATAGAATCCATATAAATATATTATAGTTTTTGCAATTTATGGGGTCTATGTGAATCTATGTGTGAGTCCAGTTGAGTCAAAATCAGCTTGCCAAGTCCTATAACATGCTTCCAGTAGTTCCCAACAATTCAGAAATATTACAAAAGATAGAGGTCTTTTCTATGGCTAACATTAGGAGGAACTAACAATATTTTTTAGCAAAAAAAAGAAGAATATGCCCGTTCTAAAAATTGATGTCAAAAGATCAGAAGAGAGTTGAATCTGTTGGCAAGAGACACTGTAGTTATGCTTTGTGTTGTCATTAATGGCAACCCTATTCGGTAATTAGATCTGCATGACATCATTCACTCCTACCGACAATCAGAGTGAGGTCAGCCTGGAAGAATGGAGCATCCGGCAGATTGGTGTTCAATGATACATGTACAAATTTCCAGTTGTTACTTTGTTTTTTGGATCTCATGGGAGGTTCATTAGTATATTTCTTGTGTTATTCAGAAATCATAGCTCCTAGTACCAAGTCTTGTGCTAGTTTGGAGATCCGGTTGTTATTTCTTTGTTTATCAGTATTTTGGGGCCAACTCAGTTGATAAAACATGTTGCAGATGTTCAAGAAATGTTTGTTTGAATATTTTTGTATTTCCTCATTATGTTTTGGGTCCAAGCTAAGGTGTAGCCATGTGGATATGCATTGATTTTTACTTATGATTTGAGTCGACTAGTTGCAAATATTTCTAAGTTTTGTTGGAGCCAACTTGTAGCAATTAAATGATATATAGATGATCGATTATATCATTTTGATATATGTGTGTGGTGTGTCGATGTGTATTGTGAATACCAGAAGTGTGTTAGACCAATTTTATACACAGTTTCACTTGCACATAAATATTTTGTGAGGGAAGTCAGAGCAAAGAAGAGCAGAAGATCGGTATCAATCAACAGGATAGAAGATTGACATCAAATCCTAAAGGGAACTATAATCAAGCATTTGTAGATGTTATTTCATCAGTTCATTCTCTTGGATCTAATCCAAATCTCTATAAGGCAGTGTGCCTTCCTATTTTGAGCAGTGAGCTCTAGGAAGTGTGCCTGAATGCAAGTGCATTCCCATTTTATAATCTTTCTTTTGAGTATACTCAAAACTTATTGTGGATTGGCCATCCATCGTGGTTTTTCCCCTAACAGGGTTTCCACGTAAAAATCCTTGTGTTATGGTGTTGTGGTTGTTTTCTTTTTTTTTGTACATATTACTCTTGGTTGAATGTTCTAGGTGGATTAAAGATCAAAATAATAAAATTCATTTTTGTAGAACACTGATTCACCCCCCCTCTTAATGTTGTTTGTTTCCAACAATTGGTATCAGAGCTAGTTCCTCGAAAGAATTCTAACAGCTTGGGGAGATCTTGGAAGGTGTTTTCAATGGATACAAGCAGTCTTCAAAAAAAACTTGTGGTGGCCTTGGATGATCTTGTCCAGTCAAAATCTGAGAACTAAGAACTATAGGAAAATCTTGAGAATGCAAAAAGATTCATCCAGTCATTGAAAGACAAAATCATTGAATCAAGGGAGAAAAGAAAGGAATTATGTGATTAGCTCAAGCAGAAGAATAGAAGCATGGAAGATGATCAACTCAGTCATGCCTTAAAGGAGAAAACTGAAGAATGTGAAAAAAAAATCAGAGAAAATGCAGCCCTAAAGCATGAGATGGAGTCCATCATCATGAAAATGACCAAGGAGATTGAAGATAGAAAGAAGAATGAAGAAAAGCTTGCTCAATCCTTGAAAGACAAATCTGAACAATGTAGTCGATTGGAATATGAATTGGAACAATCTAAAAACAATGAGGAAGTGCTTGAAAAATTGCTTGATGATCTCATAGATGAATTTAATGTTGCAAATGAGTACAAAGAGAAATTCAAAGCCAGTTTAGCCAAACTTGGTGAGCTGATTAAAGGTCAAAGGACTGATGGTGACATGAGAGGTTTTGGATATGAAGAAGGAGAAAGTTCTGGATCTGGACAAAGTAACTTTGGACAAAATAATTTTGGACAAGGAAGATTCTGGCAAGGAAATCAAATGAATGGAGCCAGAAGAAATCCAGTAAGACAACTAAATGCTCAGAGATTTAATGGTTATTGTTTTTCTTGCAACAAATTCGGTCATATGGCTTCTCAATGTAGGAGCAAAATGAACACAAGTGGACCATCATTCTAAGGTCAATCCTTTAATTTCTATAAGTATGGTCATAAATCAAATGAATGCAGATTTGTGATGAATAACCTTAGTAGAGATGTCAGATGTTATGCATGCAATAGAATTGGGCATATTGCTAACCAATGCAGATCAAGGAAAAATTAGTGGAACAGTTAATTTGATCAGAGAAATGTCATGTGCTACAATTGCAACAAATTTGGGCATATTGCTAGATTCTGTTGGAATAGAAGAGGTCTAGAAAGAAAAAATACACAACAGGATGTCAAAGGAAAAGGGAAAGTCACTACAGATGTGATCAAGAGGAAAATGAAAAAGAAATGGGTGAAGAAGGAACCCTCTGCTAAAGAAAATGTCCCTGCACCAAAATATGCTTCTGGTAATTCCTTTGGGAATTAGTTTTAGGCCTTTGGCCTAGGGGGAGCTGTCAAGAAAATTCTTCAACCCCCTGTAGGAAAGTGACACTAGAATTTGGACCAGTCCAATAGGTGGATCAATGCTTTTTATATTTTATTCAATAGATTTGAGAAGGTACTATGTAGTATAGTGGATCCACAGAAGGCTTATTTGTCTCTGTTTATGAAACAAAGTAACTAGATGAACTAGGGTTAAGTCATTTATTGCAACAAAAAGGGTTAGTTGTGCGAGTGATAAAAAGCCACTTTTATCTTTCATTTGTCACTTTGCATTTTGGAGAAAAAGCAGCTTGAAGGAGCCCTGGAGTGAACTTTACTGAATTGTGAAAAGATTCAAAGGCATGAAGAAGAATCTGTGATCAAACTTCAATCCGGCGAAAAGGTATTTCTTGAGAAATCTATGAACTTCTGAATTTGCAATCATGTCCACTCCTCTAGTAGTCGAAATCAAGGAGAAATCGCATCCCAAATTTAAATGGCATCCCTATAAGTTTGTGGAAACCGAGCCCTTAGGTGTGTTTTCATCTGTGTCGTACAGAGTTTTGCATACTAAGGATATTAGGGCATATATTCATGTGAACATTGAAGAATTAGGCACCTCTCATATAATGAATTTATAGTCCCATCATATAGTTGGAGAAGATTTTATTGTAAAGCTAGAATTTCAAACCCTAGAAGAGAAGAAGTTTGAACAGTTTGCGAAATTTCCCATATTTGAGGAAAATGAATGGGTAAGATACATTTTTAGCCATGTTCATGATGAGTTCATGTGGCTAGATGTACCCTTCAAAATTACAAAGGAGGCTATATCTGTAGTAACGGGTCTAAATTCCACCTGCAGACTTCCAGTATTAAAATCTGTAAAGAATGAAAAAGTTACTGAGGCAACAGGTTCGCATTGGGATAGAAGAGTTGTTGTCACCTAGAAGTGCACCCTAAGCAAAGTCATGAAACTAAGCCTTCTAGGGAAACATGGGATCATCTCAAGGTTGTGGGTCACCTAAGATTGAAATGAACCTCTGAAGAAGGCCGGCTTCCTTTGGGTATCACCTAAACTAATGATCTTGTAATGGGAAAAGGGAGAAGGAGTACATGAATGAAACTAAACTATGGTGATCATACACCGAGTTTGATGAGATCAATGGAATACTTAGAATGCACTTGAATTTTTTTAATGATCAGAAGGATACACATCAAATTCTATGAGCTACACATTAATATGTCACAAACAGGTTTGATGCACACACCTTTTCAATAAAGGAAAAGATTTTCTCAGAACGGAATTTAGGTGTAGTTATGTGAACACAACTTTTTGATTCATATAATGGTGCTTTTTACAAAGAGGAAGGCATGAACACCATATTAAGTCATAAAGGAATAAAAGAGTTCACAAGATAACTTAATCATTCACCTGAAATGCACAACATTTTTTGCAAGAATAATGATAGGAGTCTGAAACATCAACAGAGACCAAGACAACTCTGTACTTTATATTCCAACGTCGAAGTGAGTTACAAAACACACACTAGCTAAGAGAGGATTGCTCAAAATCACTAACCCTTCTGAATGCATTATTCGAACTATTTACAAAAAGGAAAAAAATGCCTTATATATCAGAAGTGTGTCGGCCCCTTAGGGCTTACAAAAATATCGGTCTTAGAAAGATCTACCTTAGATCTTTTGACATAGTTAATGTTGTGTTACACTTGGATCTCTGTTGTTTGTGTCGGTGCGAAGAGTCGCCTCCAGGAGTGGTCTTCTTCAAATCTTTTTGCAACCACCGCATTTACTCCCTGGTATCGTGTTTGTCTTGAACCTCCTTTGCCAAGCTACCTTCAATGCTTCTGACTTCAGAGCAGGATCATGTTGTCTTTGTTTTATTGATCTTCTTGCCGAGGTATCAGTCAGTCAAAACATCAATGGTTCATCTTTGGCTCCTTATGATTGGTTGGTTCATTCCACGTGGATCCCTTAGATGGTCACAAGCTCTTCTAATTAGAATCGCATCTTGGCAAGACACTGGAAGTGTCTCGCTGATGCGATTATCCCCCTTGAAGCTATCAGCATAACATGTGACAGTCGATGAGACATCCTTGCGAGCTTCAGAAGTCATATCGATATCATTGAGGTCATCGGCAAGACAATCAGCATCGGTCTGAAGTCACGGAAAGCACCACTGATTCACACCGATCCTCTTTTCATTTGGCAATTCCATCATTGTCGGCAAGAGATCATGTGTTCGGGGAGACCTCATAGCGAGCTCCTCTTATGTCTCGGCGAGCATGTCCATATCGTCAAGACACTACCGAGTCGGTAAGACATCATGCCGAGTGTAAAACTTCCCCTCAGAGTCTCCTCGAATTTAATATTTCAAACCATATCGGCAAGAAGTCAGTTGATGTCACCCCGATGCATTTTGCTCTACCCGAGCTTCGCATTCCTTTGTTAAGACCCTATCGGGTCGAGAAAACTCTCAGCGAGGCCTCCTTGTCCCAGAAAGAGCTCATTTCATTTTGCTTCAGCAAGAGAAACATTCATCGGCAAGAGGTCATAGCGGCTTCATTAGTCATGTCAATATCGCCTTCCATCGTCGAGACTACACCATGTCGGTAAGACATCACTCCGACGGGCGGGCGCTACACCAATGTCATTTATGTCAGGGAGACCTATTAGTCGGTGAGACCTCCTAGCGAATACACAACATTAAACCAAATTCAAAACACTTCAGCAAGACTTCAAAAATTCACTAGGACCTCATAGCAAAAACCTCAATCTCCTGACGAGCTCGAACTATTCCTCAATGAGACCCCCCGCCGGTCAGTGAGACCTCTGCCGATGGCTCCTCCTATGTCGCCAAGACATTCCCAGGTCGGTGAGACCTCTTGGCGAGCTCATTTCAGTCACCCTGAGCTCCTTTCATTCCTTTCAGTGAGACGTTATAGCGAAGAGGGGGAACCCTTCGGCGAAACCTTCAACAATCGGGGAGACTCTTTTTATTGCCGAGACATCATCAAGTCGGGCCCCCATCTCGTGAAGGCACTCTGTTTCAGTGAGACTTTTATCGGTTGCTAGAACATCACGGCGAAACCTTCAACCACTTCCCTTGGGCTCAAATATCCCTTCGGCGAGACCCTCATCCCTCAGCGAGACATTTTGTCGATATCTATTTCTCTTTGTGATCACATCCATGTCGGCAAGACTTTACCGAGTCGACAAGACCTCATAGCGATGTTGGATCCTTTTCCCCGAGCTGGCTCCACTTCTTTCATTTTAGTAATACTCCCCATCTGTCGGTGGGACTTCTTGCCGAACTCATCATCTCTTTGCGATCTCGCTTCATTTCAGGGAAACAAAACTCCTTCACCAAGACCTTCGCCGAATGCAAAATCCCTTCGGGCTCATACCTTTTTTCAGTAAGACCTCGCTTTGTCGGCAAGATGTGTTGGGGAAATCCTCCATTCTGTCCAGGCTTACTTTTATTTCGGGGAGACTCCCAAGTGTCGGTGAGACTCTTCAACGAGGGTGAAATGTTACCCCGATACCCTTCCACTTCAGCAAGAGACAAAGGTTTTTCCAAGACATTATGGCAATGTTACTTTCTTAGGCCGAGGCTATGAGTCGGCAAGACCTTCAGACGAAGGTGAGATGTTACAGTGAACTCTTCTCATTGTCGGCAAGACAGTGTACTCTCGGCGAGACCTCCTACCGAAGGCAAAGACTACCTCGGCGAGCTTTCATCATCTTCTATTGGTGAGAGTCAATTAGTGTCACCCCGAACGCATTCCACCTTGCCGAGCTCCGCATTCCTCTCGCCAAGACATTATCAAGTCGGGGAGATTTCATAGCGAGGCTCATTTTGTCACATCGACACCCGCTTTTGTCACTAAGACTACACCAGGTCGGCAAGACCTTACCGCGATGGCTGGGAGCTACACCGATATGAAATGTCAGGGAGACCTCTCTGCATTCGATAGGACCTATGGCAAGCTCAAACATCTCTTCGATGAGACTCTAGGTCTTCGGCGAGACTTTTTGCCGACCCCTCCATCCTTGGCCGAAAGCATTTCTACCTGTCGGCAAGACTTCCAAGTGTCAGTGAGACCTTGTGGCGAAGCTCCCATTCTTTCGGTGATGAGTTTACTTTCCCTTCTTGGTCGGGGAGACATTATTACCTCGGCAAGACCCTATGCCGAAGCTTACTCCTTTTTCCGACGCTGCCTAACTTTGATGAGACATCACGCGATTGGTAAGACCCTTTACCGAAGCTGAATCTCATGGCGACAACGGCCTCATTCAGTGAGAGCCCTTTGGTCGGCGAGACATCTTAGTGGTCTTGGCAACTTTCTCCTTAGAGGATTTTCATGCCAAACTTCCTAAGGCAGGCTCTCCAACTGAGTTCCCCGTGACCTAGCAACAGATGCAGGATCTTTGCCCTGGTGTGAACGTTCTAATTGGCCTCTCGAAGATCTATCACATGATTATCCTGCCTAATTGAAACTGCAAGTGAAATATAGGCAACAAGAGCAATGACAATTGATGACATTGTTTTAATGGATGTGAAATTCGCATCAATGGTCATTGGTTACAAGATATACCATTCCAGCTAGGAGAATTTTGTATTTGGTACGGCCATCTATGCAACTTATGAAATAATAAAGCAGAATGCAAAATATGACTTGTGTGAGCTGCTTAGAAGTCAACTGATGGAGAACCTAAGAAAAATAAAGAAAGACAAGAAGAATACATTCAAGTATGGTAATCTACTATTGTTCTTATTTTTCTATTTCATGAATGAGGTTTCGGGCATTGGGAAAGTACATTGGCAAAGAGATGAGCTTGTAGTTGCTCAGATAAGGAACAAGTTGTTTGGAATGGGTGGTCGTCAAGTTAGGAACACTACCCTTTGGGGTTATTTCAAACATTTCTAGAATATGATGCATGCCAATGAAAGAATTCTCACTTTAGTTGTGGAACAATACAAAGATACTATCTGCTTCATGGTGGATATTGACCAATGTCATATGGAAGATGCTAATCCCATAATAGTTTGGATCATTCCAATGGGTTGCAAAGTAGAAGAAAAAAATTTGAAGACGTATGTTGAACACTTGTTTAACTCACCTCTGGATTAGGGAGAAGAGAGATTTGGATCATACGCAGAGAAAAGTACGCAAGTTCGTGAGGAATTGAGAAAATCAGTGATAATCAGGAGAGTGAGAAAAGAGGCAGAAGATTTTGCAAAAAGGATGGGCTTACCTGTAGAATCCTTGAAAGAAGCAAGAAGAATGAGAGATGAGGCAAAAGCTATAGAAGTGAAAGCGAAAACAAAGTCTGCTAGTCCTAGTGCATCCTCTATCCACACTAGATCTACAAGGAGTTCCCCTACAGTAAAGCCAGCTCAAGACCAACCTTCCAATAAAAGGAAGAAGAATAAAAATACAAGAACACACAAGCCTGTCTCAAAAGATGAGGAAATAGGATCAGAAGTCTTAAGAGAAGTAAAAGCTTCTAGAACTCAGGTTGTCGAGTTAAAATCTTTCGGCAAAGAAACGAAGGCAAAGAAGGCTAAAGTTGATAAACCTGGTATGTCAATTGATGAAGTTATGAATGTAGTTGTCAAGGATGATAATCTCAAACCCCTTTGTGAATTGTTTGAAACCTTTGATGAATCTGGTCAAAGAGTTCTAGAAGAAGCTACAATAAAACATCTGAACATTTTTAATAAAGCTCTTGTTGAGATTATGTCTGGCCTACCCCAGAATTTGTATAATATTTTGGAGGCAAGAAGAGTAAACACTAGGACGGGAGAAGAGAATTTGAGGAAGAGATTTCTTACAGATTTGTGTCCTGAAATGTCAATTGGAGAAATGGATTCACTCCTTGAGAGAGCTAAAAAGGAATTTAAGAGTAATACAAAGGTGAATAAACTCATGATTGGTGAAACTAATGCTATTGTTAGTGAAACTAAGGAAATTTTGGAAGAATTTTTGTCAAGGAATAAGATTAACATAGAGGAAATGAATGTTGAAAATGTTCTGAGAAATGAGGAAGTGAATGAGGAGGTAAAATTCAATGAGGAAGAGAACATGAATGAGAACATAAATTTATCTGATCCTCTAGAAGTTGAGAATATTATGATTCCTCCCAATGTGGAAAATACAGAGACACCTATGGAAACTGAAGTTCCCAAGGTGGTATTAGCCGAGGAGAAGGTGGTGCAAAATGAAGAAGTGGAAATGCCTGAAAGCAATCCGGTAACAATCTCAGAAGAACCCAAAGCTAAAGAAGAAAAATTTCAGGAAATTAGAGTGGAGGCAAGAGACACTGCCAAGGCAGTGAAGAGATCTTTGATGTAGCAATAGGAATATTTTGATCTTGAATTAGATGAAAGTTCAATCTATCTATCTACTCTATCCCCAATTCAAATGATGAAAGTTGCATCAATTGCTCAAGCTAAGGCCAGTGAGAAAATTCTGAAGTCCCACATAGAGGATAGTGAACTGCTAAGCCTTGCATCTAGAGTTCTACAGAAATTAATGCCTACTTATGTCATGGATCCATCAGGTTCCTCTTCTGGCAAGCTAAAGAAGCTAATAAATGTTGTAAGTACTCAATTTGAGTCTTTTAAGAAATCTACTAAGGATAAAGTGCAAAAAGAGTTTAACAGAAAAAGACTTAGTCAGTTGAAGGCAGTAATTGCAAAGGATAAGATTCTATTACCTACTTTCATAAAGAACATTCAAGGTTCTATATCTGAAGCTAGAAAAGCCTACAAGTCCTATTTAAATTTGTCTAAGTTTACTGAAGGTAATGAGAAAAAGGTGAAGAATTTGGAAAATCAATTGGCTACCATTTCTGCTACTTTTGATCCATTAGCTAGTGATGTGGTTCAGCAAGAAGGTCAAATAACAAGTCTACTTGACAAAATAAGATGTCTGAAGAGAGAAAGTGACAAGATTGTTGGAAGAGCAAGTGAACTCAGAGGACTAATTTGTCCTAAGATTGAGACAATGATGAGTGATTTGAAGGAAGTGAAAGCTGCTATAGCAGTAAGTGACCTGGAGAATCTTGAGACTGCATAAGCTCAATCCTATTTAATGTGTGGTCACATAACAGTTTTGGAAAGTCTCAAAAAGGTTTGTGATAACAATCTAAGAGTGTTGAAGCAAGATTTTCCAGATATTTTCAAACTTTTGTAAGTTACAAGTTCATACTTGTACAGTTTTGGAATTTTGTTTCAATTTCCCTAGTTTTTTCCATTGATGTCAAAGGGGGAGAAGTATACAGTAAAAAATGCATATTCATCATAGGGGGAATTGTTTTTCCAAGTTGAAGTTTCTTTTTGAAGTTTTGTAATGGCAGTATAACTCATGTTGGTTTTGGTCCAACACTTAGTCATTTTTTACTAAGTGTTGCCATCAATGCCAAAGGGGGAGATTGTTGGCAAGAGACACTGTAGTTATGCTTTGGTGTTGTCATTGATGGAAACCCTAGTCAGTAATCGGATCTGCATGACATCATTTTCTCCTACCGATAGTCAGAGTGAAGTCAGTCTAGAAGAATAAAGCAGCCAGCAGATTGGTGTTCAATGATACACGTACAGATTTCTAATTGTTACTTTGTGTTGTGGATCTCATGGGAGGTTCATCAGTATATTTCTTGTGTTATCCAGAAATTTTAGTTCCTAGTACCAAGTCTTGTGCCAATTTGGAGATCCGATTGTTATTTCTCTGTTTATCAGTATTTTGGGGCCAACTCAGTTGATAAAACATGTTGCGGATGTTCAAAAAATGTTTGTTCAAATATTTTTGTATTTGCTCGTTATGTTTTGGGTCCAAGCTAAGGTGTAACCGACCGTTGTGGATATGCATTGAGTTTTACTTATGATTTGAGCTGACAAATTGCAAATATTTCTAAGTTTTGTTGGAGCCGACTTGTAGCGATTAAATCCTTAGTTGTGGATAAATATAGATGATCGATTATATCATTTTGATATATGTGTGTGGTGTGTCGATGTGTATTGTGAATACCATAAGTGTGTTAGACCGATTTTATGCACAGTTTCACTTGCGCATAAAGATTTTGTGAAGGATGTCAAAGCATAGCAAAGCAAAAGATCAATATCAGTCAGAAGGACAAAAGATCGACACCTAAACGAAACTGTAATCAAGCATTTGTAGATGTTATTTCACCAGTTCATTCTCTTGGATCTAATCCAAATCTCTGTAAAGTAGTGTGCCTTCCTTTTTTGAGCAGTGAGCTCTAGGCAATGTGTCTAAATACAAGTGCATTCCCATTTTGTAATCTTTCTTTTGAGTATACTCAAAACTTATTGTGGATTGGCCATCCACCGTGGTTTTTCCCCTTACAAGTTTCCACATAAAAATCTTTGTGTTATGGTGTTGTGGTTGTTTTCTTTTTGTTTATGCATATTACTCTTGGTTGAATGTTCTAGGTGGATTAAAGATCAAAACAATAAAATTCATTTTTGCAAAACACTAATTCACCTCGCCCCCCCGTCCCCCCTCCCTCTCAGTGTTGCTTGTTTCCAACAAAATCATACTACTACTGTTTCGTGGGGGAACCTGAATATGCTATACACTCTCCACATATGAGTATCTCCTGAAAATTCATTTTTTCTTGGCAAGATTGGACTATCATTATCTCTGCAACATTGTTGAAACCACATTCTAGGGAAATATGTTCATCTATAGTAAATTCTATGATATAATACCATTCTTAGTAACATAGAACAAAAATTTTTGATGCAATGCAAATTTTGATTATTTCTTTAATATTTTAGTTTTTAGTTGTAAACACATTAAAATGACCTAGGCCTTCAAACTACATTTTTATATGTCAAACCACATTTCTTTCTCATATAATTAAATTATTTAATTATGTACTAATGTCATACTTCACATTGATAATTAAATAATTTTTAATTATTTAATTTATTCATGTCCTATATTCCCCCATGATTGTTTAAATAAATAAATTATATTTGTTTATTTAAATACATCACTAAATAATCTTTATTTCTATAAATAAATAAATTTCTAATTTATTTAATTACTAATTTTCATTTCCAACTACAAATAAATAATTAGCATTAATTATTAATTTGTTCATTATCATTTTCTCCTTCAATTAAATAAAAGTATTTATTTAACCCACTTTTCTCCTTCAATTAAATAAAAGTATTTATTTAACCCACTTCCTTTGTCTTATTCCTCATTTTTTATTAAATCATTCTTTAATTCGAAAAGTCAACTTTCCTCCCTAAATCAAGTAATTTATATTATTATTTAATTTTCCAGCCGCCTCTTTTTCTGTGCCAAATCTCTTCCTTATCCCATTTATTCTCCACCTTTGATTTAGTTGTCTCCAATTAAATCTCAGCTCTTCATTTCAAATCTTGCCCTAATTTTGACCTAATGTTGCCCTAACCCTAATGCTGATCATCACATTGAATTATAACCTTTGATCTTAGGGTTTTGTCAACTTCTAATCCTAGCCATCCATTTTCAATTTGACATTCTTTAAAAGGTCTCTTAAGTCATTATTAGTACTTCAAACACTTAGTCACTCAGTCACTCAGTCATCTTTGCACACTTAGACATTCTACACACTTGAGAATTTTTGAGTATTTGAGCACAATTCTTCAATATTTTGTTATCTTAGACATAGGCTCTATTTGCACTTCAGATCTAAGGGCAATTATACTATTTACAGCAAGATGGAGAAGAACAATAGAAGTCAGTCAATAGAGGCTTGAAGACCAGGTGACATTGTTTCATGTTTTTATGCTTCTTATTTTCTTTGTTCTCTATTGTTGATTAGGGTTTAGTTTGTTATGCTATTTGCAACTAACCTGGAAATTTTAGCCTAGTTACATTAGTCACAGCTTGACGTTTTTGCAGATGTAATGGTGATATAAGTCACTAACTTTCGTCTCTCTGCTTGTAGGTGGCTTCATTTTACCTTTTAGTCAATTTATTTCCTATATTTCTAGAACTCCAACAATTCGTGATCATCTCCCAGGGTCAAAATAGCGAAATGCTTATCAATTTTTGTTTCATGACTTTTGGCATGAGCAAAAAGCAGTTTTACTTGGTATCTGTCAGCACACACCTCATCCTCATTCTGGTTTCTTCATTTCTATCAGATATTATTATGCAAACATCCATGCTTTAGACTGAAATAGAATTGGTCAGTTGTAATATAGTTGCTTGACAATGTTACCAATAATCTCGACAAGAGCACAGTCCATCTTTAAAATGATGGAAGCGGTGGGCATCCCTAACTATGATTTCTCGCCCAGCAATTTTTGAAATGAACTTGATGGCAGTGTGGCAGTCGCCACACACACGAAGATTCTTTACAATTCTGATTGGAATCCCATGAGGAATGCTGATAAGACCAAAAGCAAGTGCCAGCTTTTCACTGTGATAGATAAGAAAGTTGTCTTTATACTCATCTTCTACATCGTGCAAAACAAAATTTGTGTCAGGCAAATATCCCGCCTCCTTCATCTGTCTGGCAAGTATCTCCAGCATTTCATAAATCTCCTCTGCTTGTGGATGAGATCGGTTTCCTGCAATAAATGAATGCACTGTGTTCTTTACCTCAATCCAGCTGCAGCCTGGATTTTTTCTTACATTTCTATCCTTCATCATTTTCCTTATTTTAGAAACATCATCCCACCTACCAGCTGAAGCATAGATGTTTGACATGAGAACATAATTTGCAGCATTCTGTGGTTCCAATTTGAAAAGGCATTCAGCTGCTTGTATACCTAATTCTAGGTTACTATAGATTCTACAGGAAGCAAGCAATGATCCCCACAGATTAGCATGAGGTTCAAACGGCATTCTTTTCATAAGATTATCTGCCTCATTCAAGCGTCCAGCTCGTCCAAGAAGATCAATCATACAAGCATAGTGGTCTGCTACAGGTGTAATGTTATGATCACGAGTCATAGAGTGAAAATATTCATAACCTTCATGCACCAATCCTGAATGACTGCAAGCATTAAGGACACCAATAAAGGTGATGTGATCTGGCTTCATGCCTGCCTTCAGCATTTGCTCAAAAAGCTGCAGAGCTTCCTTTCCAAACCCATGGTAAGCAAATCCTCCAATCATTGCAGTCCAGGAAACCAGGTCTCGTTCAGACATAGCATTGAACACTTGGCGGGCATCTTCAATGCATCCAGATTTAGCATAAGTGTTGACAAGAGCATTGCCAACTGACAGGTGTGACAGAAAACCGCTTGCCAGTGTGTGAGCATGAATCTGCTTGCCTACTTTCAAAGCAGCTAGATTTGCACACGCACTTAAAACAGAGGCCAAAGTCAACTGATCTGGCTTCACACCTTCCATTTGCATTTGAGAAAAGAGCTTGAGAGCCTCCTCACCTAGTCCATTCTGAACATACCCAGTAATCATAACAGTCCACGAAACAGAGCTATGCACAACCATTGTGTCAAAAATTCTGCGTGCAACATCTATATTTCTACATTTGGCATACATATCAACAAGGGCACTGCCCACAAACGTGCTTAATTCAAGTCCAATTCTGATTATGTGAACATGGACTTGCTTGCCCTCTTCCAACGCCAAAGAGCTACCACATACACTGAGAAGACTCCCAAGCGTAAACTCATCTGGCATTAAACCTGTCCATTGCATTTGTGAAAGAAGCTTCAATGCTTCCCCTACACATCCCTTCTGCGCGTAGCCAGCGATTATCACATTCCATACAACTACATCTCTCGCAGTCATTTTGTCAAACACTTGGCGTGACTCCTGTAAATGCCCACATTTAGCATACATGTCGAGCAGGGCGCTACCCACAAAATTATTAGATTCGAAACCAGTCTTGATGATATGGGAATGCACCTGTTGCCCTTGTTGCACATTGTTTAATCCAATGCACGCACTGAGAACAGCAGCAAAAGTAATCCTATTAGGTTTCTTCCCGTCCAGTTGCATGTGGCAAAACAGTTTCAAGCATTCAAGTTGGGCATACTGCTGTTCCCCGTGCCCGCATTTTGTATATCCTGTAATCATCATGTTCCACGAAACAACATTTCGGTAATGCATTTTATCGAACAGCTGCCGTGCATCCTCTAAACAACCGCACTTGGCATACATGTTGGTGAGACGGTTCAAGAGCGAAATGTCTGGGTTAAAAACGGTCTTGATTATGTGGGCATGGATGAGCTTACCCTCCGCCAGGGCACATTCCTCCAACAGCTCATTTACACAGAAGTTCCTCTCCAGCTGATTCCAACTGTAATGCCCTGACATTTGAATTGGTATTGCCATTACCATAGGTAAAGTAGGCGTTTTGGTACAGATGAATGATACTAAGGCCTTGGCTCTCCCCCTTCTCCGCCTGGGTAATCTCCATGGCGGAGGCAAAACCAACATCTATACTAACCAACCACCCACCATACAACATTGTGCATGCAATCCAAAGTGGCAGGATCACTTCGTTTCATTCCAGCAGACGTGATCATTC
Source organism: Sequoia sempervirens (assembly GCA_007258455.2). Classification (NCBI taxonomy): domain Eukaryota; kingdom Viridiplantae; phylum Streptophyta; class Pinopsida; order Cupressales; family Cupressaceae; genus Sequoia; species Sequoia sempervirens. The sequence continues at coordinate 436,352 of VDFB02058242.1, forward strand.
CTCGTCACGGTGGTTTTTCCAATGAAGACGGTAAACATAGACCAGTTTTGTAGAGTGGAATGGATAAATTTACTTGACAGGCAGAAGTGTACCTCAAATTAAAACTCTAATGTCAAGCAATAACACCAGGGATCAATCGATGAGTAAATGGGACGTATGCTTGAATTTTTTAAGGCTTGAACTTGCTGACCATATGCTTATATTCCTTTAAAAAAAAAAAAAAATTTAAGACTGTATTAGATGCAAGGGAAATTATTAGTTTTTTCTTTTCTTTTTTTAAATTAAGACTCTAGGATTTTGTTGGGTGGCTTCGATACATATTCTACAATTTAGACTTTGTGTTGGTTGTATATATTTTAGTTTCGATTAGATGTCAATGAAATTAGATTTCCACAATTCATATGTAATTAATTTTGTTGTTTATGGATTTGATTGAGTGCTCATTTTTTCATCAATGTTTCAGATCACATGCAGTGATCCATTAATTTTGTTATTTTTGGATGACTGAGTGTCCGTTTTTCCATCAACGTTTCGGATCACACTAAGTGATCTCTTATTCTCTTCAGCTCTCTATCCTAATGATGGATCACTAAGTGTGATCCTAAACATTGATGAAAAAACGCACACAATCAAATCCAGAAGCAGCAAAATTAATTTGATTAGATGTGTCATTTTATAGTTTAATTTAAATTTTGGTGTATAAGTTGATAGAACTCAATCAATCTTATATTCTTTATTAATTTAATTTATGTGGTGTAAATTTAAAATAGTTATAATTTTCTTTTATTTGAGATTGAATTATAAGTGTGATTTCATCTTCTATACATATGTGTGATTGCACTCACCTTATTTACATTTAATTATCACTCTCTTTAGGCCAATTCCCATCCTAAAATGGATTATGGTTCATTGACTTGGGAGTAAAAACATTTGAATTAGGCAATTAAGGTGTCATTAAATCCCAAGTCACTAAAATCTTATCCATCAAGCATTCATCTCATAGCATCATTTTAAAGAGTATTTAGGACATTAATTCATAAAGCACTCTACACTTGTATCAACAAACATTACATTAGGCATATTGCACATCATGTGTCTTCAATCCTTTCACACTCTTGTAGAAAAGTGTAAGGCCCACTTGTTTTTTACTCCTACTCTACATTGGTTAATTATAAGGTTTATAATAAATTTTCCATGACATACTTGTTCAAAAAAATAATATATGCTTGGGTATGCATTAGAATCCCATATTAATATGAGATGTTGAAGATTGTTCATGTACTAATCTATACTGATATTGTTAATATGATCATTACTTATAGTTGTGCATTAGTATATGGTTTAGGAGATTTGATTGGTTAGTGTGTTGGTAGGTTGAGTGTTTATGAATTTGATTAGGGAATTATTTATGATTTAATTTAATGATTAATTGAGATTAGTATTTGATATGTGTCATAATTAGATTACATAGAATGAATGTTATATTAGATTATTAGAATTATATTCATTGGGGAATACGTCTTGTGATTCTATACATATCTTCGTTCCTCATTTGTGAGCCTAATGATATGTTGCTTTAACATGTTGCCTCAACAATGATTCTATGATATGATTGATGTGTTCATTGTGTGTGTAGGAATTTAACAGTTGTTATGACCAACAAGATGGCATGTGGAATAGATGACCATGGATCAAATTAAACCCATCTCGCTTCACCTAACAATGTAAAGAGATCTCTCCTCATGTTTAGACTAGTTTTCCTTGCCACCATAGTTGTGGAAGACCTAGTGATATTTATAAGTCCATATATATTTTCATACATAATTGTGTTAGATTATGTGCGAATTTAATTGTCTTCTACACTTCATGGAAGATGTCAAAAATTGTGATCTTTTAATTTAACATAATTTTATCATATGGTGGAATTATTCATTTAAATGATATTTTATTTGATTTTCCTCTTTAGTGAAATTAATTAGTGATTATCCTTTATTAAATTTGGGTTTGGATATTTAATTTAACTAGAAGATGGTTTTAATCCTTGGAATGGTATTATTTCCATGTTGATTTTATTATATTAAGTGGAACTTTAATTTAATTATTTTGGGTTTAGGGTTTTGTGACATAATCCTAAGTTATATCCATTTGTAAAGTTTTCCTTTTTAAGAAAAGGGATTTTTTAATGTCTTTCCCACACCCTAATTAGGAAGGATTTTATAGGAAGAAAGGAAGGTTGGAATATGGAATTTGAAGGTTGAGAGCTCATTGAAATTTGGGATGCAAATTACTTTGTGGGCTATCATTTGTTATTTGTGGATATACTCCTAATGGAAGGGTATTATCTCACATTCTTATAAATGGGTATACTTAGATTGTTGAAACTCTTCTTGGCTCTTAAATTTGGAGCTCAATAGAGTTCATGGGAGGTGATTGTGGACATCTCTCAAAGGCTTGAGGGGATTGGAGTTGCATCTCTTTGTCAAATTGACCTTGGAAATCAAAAAGAATGTATTATTCTTGTTAATTTGACTTGAATTGTTGATTTATTCATATGATTTTATGAATTGGGATTAGTGTTTGAAGCCTTGAATGATAGCTTGTCTAGCTTGCATTGATTTGAGAGTTTTGATCTTTGAGATCTTGGTATCCTTGATGAAACGATAACTTATTCATTGGAATGTGTTTCCCCTTGCTCATTTAGATCTCTTTATGTTTGTTGGGTTTTTTGTTGTGTGTTTTCAAAACACGCCCCATTTTTATTTTGGAAAAATAAGGACCCCCTCTTTCACTTTGGCTTTTGCTTTGTCCTGCAATATAAACAAGTTCCTCCAAATCCTCCATGTCTCAAAATTGGTTATTTCAATGGTTAAATTTTGTCATGAATGGAAAAAAATTAAAATTAAGCCCATATTCCTTTGGAAATTCTTCAAAATTCATCGAACTAAGAAATTTATTCACTTGTGGGGTTCCTACCTCTAATCGGCCCAAGGTCACTTCACCAAAAAAAATCTCAATGTCTAGTGCAATTAAGAAAGTTTGCAAATGTCACTATGTCCAATTCACTTAACAATTCTCGCACCCAATGGTCACTAAAAAATGATGTTATATTGAGATAAATTCGTCATAACATTCTTGGTATTCCATTTGTCCTTAAAATGAAATGAAAATATAAACCTTTCTTTGTTAAAGTTTGATAAAGCCCTAAAAAAATTAGTAAAATTTTAAATTTTATAAATTTTATAAATTTTAATAAACTTTAAATGGTTTTAAATTTTAAAAAGGCTTTCTAGACTTTAAAGAAAAATGATGAATAATTTCAAAATGTAATAACCAATTAAAATCTGTAGTAAAAGTTCGCATGTTAAAATTATTGAAAATTTAACTTGGAGCCTCATTTAAAAGATTTAGATCCATGAAATGATAGTTTCAATTGTATCGTTTTATTGTCTTGTTGTGGGATCATCATAGCTAATTTAAATGGTTTACTAATGTCATCTGGCAATTACATTATGTTTATATATATGGCATCAAGGAAATTCACCGCCATGACAAATTCACCTCAAGGAAAATTCACTGTAAAATTCACTGTAGAAAACTTCATGGCCATGACAAATTCACCTCAAAGAAAATTTACCTCCGGCAATTCACCACCACGAAAAATTAATTCACCGCGGTGAATTCCAAGTGGTGAATTTTCCTTGAAGTGAATCCCTAACGGTGAAATTTCCTAGAACCTATATATATATAGATATAGATATGTTTACTATTGTTAAATATGCAAGGATTATGGAAACAAGAGGTTTTTATAATAGCGGCAAAATTTCATTTATTTTTTGGGTTAAATAATCTCTTACCCTATAAATGTATATATATCTAAAATCGACATGTATCTCTACTCATTTTGTACCTATTACACAGGTTTTAAAACAATGGTAAGGAATTTTGTATGGTTTAAATCGATATACAAGACTATTCCTACTTGCATGATCAATTCTCAGTTTTGGAGCGCTGCAAATCAATCGACTCACATGTTTAAACGTTGCCAAAAAGATTAATTCTGGAGATCATTTTTTTTGACAGAGGGGAGAAGAGCCAGTAGCTACCACCCATTGAATAACCGCTATTGGGACCCCCCAAAAAAAATTTAACTCTGATCCACTAAAAAACTTTATGTTATTGAATAACTAGTTACAAAAACACCAATAGCCGATCATTAAGTGCTTAAGTGACTGATTTAAGTGGGATTTAAGTGCTAAAACAGCTCTAATTGATTGAAATTAGAGCGAGCGGCTACTGGGACAGCCCTCTAAAAGGTGACTTTTTTACCTCCGCGCGCATATCCAATGCTCCCGCATTCAATCGAATTGCCCAGAAGCTGAAACCTTAGTTATAAGCACTTAACTCATGTGTGAAAAAAACCCATAAATTTTTTTTCCAATTCGACATACGGTTTGAATTCTATGGTTGCGCGAAGTTAGCCCTGGCGGCTACTGGGTCTTCTCCCCTAGAGAATAAAAAAAGGTCATGTATCCTTCCTTCAGCTCTTTCTTCTTTTATGATTTTTTCATATGCCATAATAAAAAAAATCAAGTTCTTTATTTAGAACTAGACTTTCCTTGTGCATGATTTATCATGCAATTATTTTAATTTTAAACTTATGCTATTTAATTATAATAAAACTTATTTTATTTACTTTTTAATAAAAATTTATTTTTAATTAATTTTCTTTTCTTTTTAATAATAATTCATGCAAATAATTTTAAACTTATTTTTATTTAATTTTAATCTGAATTTAAAACTCATTTTATTTTATCTTTGTTTTCTTTTTAATAATAAACTATTTATATTTTTTTAATATCAAGTTACAGTTTATATATTTATATAAATAATTATATATTATTATATTATTAATATATATAAATATAAATTATGTAATTTATTATTATCAAACATTAGAAAATAAAATCTTTTATTTTTTCAATCAAATTAATTTATTTTTTGAAAACAAAACAATCATAAGACATACTTTCATTTTCTCAATTAATTAACTTTGCAACCACAAACATCTATAAGACACAGTCATAATTTAATCATAACGCACACATGATGTATTCAAATAACACAATACAATCATAATCATACTCAATGCAGGATGAATGCAACTATGTGAGTGTGTGTGTATCGAGTTTCTATCATACTAATCATTACTAAGCGGCTAGGATACTTCTACCTCAGCCATGTTCTCGCCTTCAACACATTCCTACACTCATTTGCACTCATATTTACATCAAATTCCATAAACCTATAGTTGAAGCATGTGCACATAACATCTCATCTCCATTTCAATTTCAATTTCATGCATTTAGAAATAACATCTAAATTAAAAACACATTTATCCATAGTCAAACAATCATAAGATAATCAACCAATAGTCTCAACTAGTTTTGCTTAATTATTAATTAAGTTTAGCAAGCAAAAACGAGATGTGACATTTCTAGTGTAATACCTAACCTTATGAAATATTGTATTGTAGTTATTATACAATTTTGTTATAAATGTGAAAGTCTATTTATTTGTCTTTTAATTTTCTTGAGTGTGTTTTACTCTTTTGTGATTTTTAAGTACCTTTTTATGGTTTAGATTTCACTTTTATGGTTTAAAAAGGTTCCTAGGTATAGGACCTATAGGTTAGGGGTTAAATTTTATTATAAAACACCTTAAATGGAGTTTAGAACCCACTCTACTTACCCACTTTTAAAAGGTGGCAAAAATTAGAGTTGGTTGGGTAGCTTAGGTGGTTAAGGAAAGGTGGTTTATTTTCCCCTTCTATTTATTCTTTCTCCTCAAGTGGAGAAGGGGTTTTTTCGTTTGGATGGTTCTTGAGTTTCTTCTAGTTTTTCATTGAATAGAGGCAAGTTCTAGTGGGAGGAAGGAAGAGAAGAAGGGTAGAGGAAGGAAAGAGGGAAGAGAGTCCTTTGTGAGTCTTCTTCAAACTTGGATAGCAATTATTCAGGTAGGGTCTAAACCCCTCATTAGATCTTTATTTTGATGTAGAATGCTTGGAATGTTTGCCATGTTTTTTGAAATTATGTGAAAATAGATGGTGAATCCTTATATATTTTGTTATGAATTATGTATGAATTTATTCTTGGGTATGAGTACCCACCTTGACTATATTTGAACATAAATAACCATATGTGTGCTTTAGGTGAAGGAATAATAGGATGTGAATGAAATTGTTGAAATGTGCAAAGAATAGTAATGTGAATGATGTGGTGTTTACTTGTTAAAGGATATAAGTGATAAGTGTTGTTGGTACCTAAAAAGAGTTATGTGACCCCAAGATCAAGGGTGGGTTGAAGTTACAACCCTATGGTTGGGTGGAGAGCCCATTGGACAAGATGGTTGTTTCTTTGTTGATCTTTCTCTCTCGAGTACATGTGTTAAATAAGGAAGATTATCTTGGAACTTTCTACCTATGGTTCTCAAGGAAGATGTACATGTGAGACTTAGGAAATTTATAAGGTTTTAGAACCAAGGGATGTCTTGTGACTAAATTCTCAATTTGTATATGAATGTATTATATTTAGTTTGTTGTATAAGTCATAGAATAATGCATGTTAGTTTTTATCTTGGAGGAAGTTAGAAATCAAGAGATAAGATGAAATTTGAAAAAAATCAAATGTTCATGAAAGATGTTGTGAATAAGGTAATGATATGAAATGGGTGTGTTGCAATTAGTTTATTGTTGATACCTATTATTACCCTCTTGCATAGAAAAGATACACAAGGATACTCCATTACAATGCATTTGAATGGAAGTTGGAAGAATTGCATAATAAGTTAGTTGAATTACTTGGGGCTCCCCTTATGCTCTAAGGCTCTGGATTCCTTATGGAGGGGGTTGATTGAAAAAATTAATTCCAAGTTGGCTGGGTGGAAGGGGCTTTATTGAGCCAAGCTGGCAAAGTTCAATTGATTAAATCCACCTTTTGGAATATTCTGGTCTATGCCCTTAGTCTCTTTCACATGCCGAGGAATTTTGTGGATATCTTGGAAGGAATTCAAAAAAACTTCCTTTGGACGGGTGTTGAAGATAAAAAAAGAACTCATTTGGTTGCTTGGGATGATGTATGTTGGCCTAAAAAGGTTGGTGGGTTGGGCATTCGCAAAATTAGAACATTTAACATGGCCCTTTTGGGTAAACAGTTGTGGAATCTCTTGCTTTCCAAAAGTGAGTGGGCGAAAATTGCTTGGAGCAAATACTTACATGGTGTTGGTGGGATTAGATATTTTTTATCTCATGAGTTTAATCCTCCGTATGGTTCTGTGTTGTGGAATTGTATGTTGAAGGCTCGAAGGCTTATGGCTAAGGGTCTATTTTGGCAGTTGGGTAATGGGAGGAGTATTTTGTTCTAGGATGATAATTGGTATGCCAATGGGCCTCTAAAGGATGAGCCATGGGCTCGACCCTTTATGGACCTCTGTGTGCGACAGTTTGGAAGATTTATTGTTGACTATATTGACAGAGGTTGTTGGAGGAAGTTGCATGAGGTGGACCCTAGTTTGGAAATTATTTATAAGGCTATTTCTTTGGTTCATATTCCTTTTATCCCTTCTCCTGATAGGTTTGTTTGGAAGCCTTCCTCTGTGGGTAACTTCTCTATTGCTTTTTCTTTTCATTTCAATGAATCCTTTATTGGCCTACCTCCTTTTTGGGCCTTTGTTTGGTCCTCTAGATTGATTCCTAAGGTCAACATTTTACTTTGGCTCTTCTGCCAGAACAAAATTTTAATGACTGATAATCTGATTAAAAGAGGTTTTGTTATGCCCAATAGATGCTTTCTTTGTGAAGAGGAAGCAGAAAATACTTGTCATTTGTTGATTGGGTGTAGATATGTCGGTGTGATCTGGAATCATGTGCTCTCGCTTTGGAATCTTAGATGGGTGTTTCCTGGTTCTATCAAAGATTTATGGTACCAATGGGTTGGCCCTTCATCTAATCCGGCTTTGCAGATTTTGTGGTCTCACTTTTCCTCATGATTTGGGGGGTTTGGATGGAGCGCAACAACAAAAAATTTAGAAATTCTGCTCTTCCAGCTCTATCTGTGGCTCATAAGATTTATGCGGGTATTAAGGAAAATTTTCTTTCTGGGATCTCCTTTTATGCTAGACAAAATATTTTCCTTTGTTCCTATGATATCTCTATTGCACAAAAGTGGAAGTTGCCTTGTGATATTTCTCTTCTGGTCTCTAAAGGGAAATCTTCAAGAGAACATGTTGCTTGGAAGGCGCCATCGGATGGTTGGGTTAAGATAAATTTTGATGGCATGGAAAAAGGAAATCCAGGACCTACAAGATGTGGGGGAGTGATTAGAAATTCTAATGGTAGGCTCATCTCTGCTACGGCACTCCCTTTGGGAACCTAGACAAGCCATTACGTGGAGGCGGTTGCAACCTATCATGGACTCAAAATGGCTCAAAGCAAAGGGTATAGGAAGGTCTGGTTGGAGGGTGACTCTCTATATATTATAAATAATTTGAATAATGCTTCACCTTTGTCTTGGACTATTGAGGCCTTGGTTAGGAATTCCTTTGATACTTGTTATATCTCCCACATTTTGAGAGAGGGAAATATGTTAGTTGATTTCTTCATGAACTTTGGTGTTAGAGAAAGAAAGGAGTGGGATTTAAATGATCCTATTCCTTTTGAGGCAACGGTTATTCACAATGAATGTTAATCTCAAGTTTCTTTTGATCTTATTTTGTATTGAGTTGTGCATGTCCTTGATCACGTGGCCTAATATTATGAGTGGGAATGCTCAAGTTTTAAGTATGGGGGACAACTTTCACATGGACTGGAGTTTAAGTTCATCATTTCATATATGTCCTTCTACTCGCTTCACACAAATTTTGGGTGATATTCGTCTTAGTTTCCAAAGCCTTTTGTTTTATAATTCTACTTTGGGTGGTATCTGTCTTATTCTCCTGAGGTTTCTACGTTGTTCTTGGCCTCTGTTTGTTAAGTCTTCTACGATGGGTGGGGATAGAAACCATGTTGAGCCTAAGTCTTGCATTCTGTTAAGCAGAAAAAGGAGGTGTTAGAGATTTTAGAGAAGGGTGGCTTAACTCCGTATATGGAGAACCTGCATGGTAACAACCCCCAAGTCACTGATTTGATTGCTCAAGGGTGGAATGATAGAACCTTGAATTTGGGCGGAAGGGAAGTCATGGTTGATGAATAATTCATAGCTCAAATTGTTGGCTTGGTTGTGTAGGGTATGAAGGTGTTCAGAGATAAAAAAGAATTGCAGGTTGCGATGTCTATTTTCTTTAAAGGGAATGAGGTTGTTGATTTGAAGACGATGAAGAGTGGTGGTTATCAGAGGAGGTCCTTAAAAGCATTATGGTGTGATGTTGTTGAAGAGATTATGAGGTATGTCACCTTGGAAGGCAGGTATACGATGATTAACACTTACCATTTCCTTTTGCTTAACCATTTTAGGCATAAGAAATGGATTTCCTTTCCATACTACTTGTTGATGTCGCTTGACTTGGGGATTAAGGATCATATGAAAAACCCCAGAAACCATGTCCTACATGTGGGGTTAATTCTCCTGATCTATGAACATGTCAAAGTTCATGAGGTGCAAAAACCTCTTGTGTCACCGAAGGAATATATTGCTAAAACCCAGGAGGGTTATGAGACAGTGTCGGAAGAGGAAAGGGTTATTAAAAGATCTAAGAAGAGGAGGCTTATTTTGAACAAAGAGTCTAAGTCTGATAGGGATGATGATGTTGATTATGTCCCGAATTCGTATGCCTCTTTTGAGGAGAGCCCCAATTTCCCTATTCTGGGTAAGACTGGGAAAAGGAAGTTAGATGATAAAGAGGGCTATACGACATGCAGTGATGAGGTGGCAGTGAATGTTCATTCTAAGGGGGTTAAGGACAAAAATGAACTTTATGGGGAAGCTTCCTCTCCTCCCCCAATGACTAGACAATTGCAGGAGACTGAGGATGGGAGCCAGAAGAGAAGGGTGTTGAGAACTATTGGCCAACTCTTAGAGAAGAGTTTCCCTCTTTCCCTAGCTAGAGGTATCTTTAGTGAGGCTTCTCTAGGTGCTAACATTGGGATGTAGAATCAGGGGAAGGAAAGGTTTGTGGGTGGAGGACATACTATGGGAACTAGCAAATTGGATGTGGATAGGCTGATGAAAAGGAAGGTTGTTGTGGAGGAAATTGCATACTCCATTCGAAAGATGAAGACTCCTATCTTTGTTGGAAAAGGTAAGGATATTTCTACTGATAAGGTTCATGTTAGTTCTTTTGATGAGGATGTGGTTGTGGGGAAAGGGATTGAGAACTATGACAGAGAGGAAATTGATGTGTTGGGCTCGGCTCATGATAGTGCTAATGTGTTGTTTAAACTTTTTAAGTGGTTCTTCCATGAGATTAACATAACTAATGTAAGAATTAGAGGTATTGCTAGTAAGGCTAAGGATCCTTCTATCCAAAACCAAATTGATGATCTGATGGACTCTTTTAATACTATGGTGGAAGGAACCATCAATTTGAAACAAAACTTGGAAGGGAGAATCTTATCCCTTGAGGATAAAATTGATAAAATGTGGAATGTGGTGATGAAGAGTGGAGATGTTCCTAAGGTTTTGGGTATTTCTAACTCTTTCGAGGTGATCTCCCCTATGATTATTGTGAAAAAGAGAAAGGTTACTATGTCTGCTGATGATATTGTTGCTGCAGGTAAGCTACTGGATGTGGATTGCACTGGTGAGAAGGGTGGTGTTAAAGGTAGTTTTTTGACTGGTGAGGTAAACATTGGTGGGTCAAGAACCAGAACTAGAAACAGAATGAAAGCTTAGGGTGGGGCCTCTGGTTTAGAGGTGTTTGATACTACAGATAATGTGTAGAAGATGGTTGCAAGTGAAATGGAGGTTGTTGAGATTCTGAACAATATGTAATGGGGTTGGTTGAATGCCTTCTTTTTGGTTGTTGGTTTGTTGTTGTTGGGCTAATTGTTGCGTAATGTTGTTTCCTTTTTTATTAGCTTTTTTTTTTTGTAAAGGGTTTCGGGCCCCTTCAAAACCTGTTTTTTACCTCCAATCAAAACAATTCAGTTATCATATGTGTATAGGAAATAAACCAACAATAATTCTTTCAAAATATAAAGTAAACTATTAGGATTAAATATGGATTGCATGAGAACCCTACTCATTCTTAAGTATTAAAGGGAAAATAAGCATTTGGAAAGTATTAAAGTTGTTTATTTATTTTAATAGATGAGCTTATGAAATTTGAAGAAAAGAAAATGTTTTTTTTTTCAAATTAGTTGGCTTGTAAAGCATAGTCATAAAAATTAGTGCAAATAGTAAAGTATTTCAAAAATTTAAACTAAAGTTAGGCTTCAAGAAAAATATTGCATATCGATAAATCAAAATTATTATTTTTTAAATATATTGTATGCATACACTTATTTACACATGTATACATAATATTTATATTTATATTGTGGACATCAAAATCTGCATTTGGTTAGTTTAAAATACAGCAACATTTCAACATCCATATGGAATAATAAGTCATGTTAATCATGCTATAAATAAAACAAGGGAAGCCAAATAAAAGCATACAAAAACATGACATTAAACCTATCCCATATTGGATTGGTGTCACATGTGCTAGTGACCCTTTCCCAATCCTTGATCAAAAGCTCAAGATGATGAATTGCAAATGGAGATGATGGATTGAGATGAACAAGATCAAATCTCAAATGAAGAGAGTGACCTTGCAAGAGATTGTGGAGATTGTGAAGGATTTGCTTGAGGATGATGCACCTATTTAAAGATTTTCAAAATGCCAAATGTTGAAGAGGGACCAATGTGGGATCAAAAACAAGCCAATGAATTGAGGACACTTGTCATCATGTGATTAGTTGATGTGTGTGCAAGATTTGGGAAGAGTGCCCAAGAGGGGGAACTTTTGAATTCAAATTTGCAATAAATTTTGAGAGGGGGACAAGAAAGAAGAGCAATAAATGTCCTGTTTGACTTGTCATGTTGAGTGAGAAAATAGTGTTTTAATAAATCAATAAAAAATTGATTTATTGTGCAAGTGGCTAGATCTAGATAATGCAAGTGGGATGGGATTAGTATTAGATTAGGATTAGATGATGATCATGCTGATTATGTTGATTAGGTGAGTTGACATTTTGGACTTAAATTGATTTATTTAAATCAGAAAATGATGGAAAATGTATGATTTGGATTTGATTTAAATAAAGTCCGATTTATTTAATGAATGGAATATGATTATGCATGATGTAAATTTGATACGTTCATTTTGCCCCTTTGAAGCAATGTAAACTTGCTGGTTCAAAGAATAACTTGCCTTTAACTAAATTTAAAATTTCATGATTTTTCAATGCCCTGGAAAGAAGTACACGTACATTGCCCCTCAGAGATCGGAAATAAAAGATTCGATTTGAGGGTCGATCCTCGGAAAGAGGTTCAAAATGGGTGGTTATGGACGATGATGTAATGAGATGATTTTAAGATGCTTAGAATAACAAATCTATATTATCTAAACAACTTAAATGATGATATGATATGAGATGGATGAGATGGATGATGTGATACATGATTATGCAATGGACATTTATGCATGCTTAGACTAACAGATCTATATTATGATGATGATGCAAATGCATGCATGTGGGGAAATGATCAATGTTTCCCTATTATGTATGATATGAATGATATGTGATATCTTTGTTGTTTTTTGTAGATGCAGAATGGACGCATGATGGATGCATTGGTGATGATGATGCTAACGGTTTGTGGATGCAGGATGGATGCATGATGGACTATTCATGATGCAATGTTAGCGTGGAAATGAGATGATGACAAGAGGATCCAACAAGTCCATGATTGGTCGAGACTTTATTAGAGATGATGATGATAGATGATGATGATGATTTTCTTATCAAGGATTGGGATTTTCAAAGGGTCACTTACTTTATGTTTGATAACACACCTAAGTACAATGCATCAAGGTATGAAGGACTAGGATGGCGTTGTACTGAGTGTGATGGACTTTGACTCGACAAATAGACATGAGTATTCTTGTTTCACACTTGACATACGAGGAAACCTTGCTAGAGGCATTACCTAACAAGCAAGTATTAGCCAAGTTATATTACAAGAGTGTCCAACAAGCACAGCAGACAAAAGATAAAGATCGTTGCCCCATTCCTATCTCTCTAAATCCTTCGTTCGGATATCATCGAGAGGTCCTTGGACTGAGCGCAATAAGATAAATCAAAAGAAAAGATCAAGTACACAAACAAACCAATGTTCTTCATACCTTCAGCCAAAGGGATGTGTTTTGACAGGATAAGAATCCAAGGTGATATCCATAAATGATGCCCATTGTCGGAACGATATATCCTAGGACATGCATTGTACAGGATGATGATGATTTGATAAGTTGATTGATAGGCTAATGATATAAAGTCAACTGACATGTTTGTGACTGATCAGGAGTTTGATTTTGTGTTCGATGGTTTGTTGTTTTGATTTTGATTTTACGATTGAAGATTGATTTTGCTGACTGCTATGATTGTTTCTGTTTGCGTTGCCAAAGGATGAAGGTGATGATCAGTTTATTATGGATGATTGATTATTGCGGGTGAAAGCGAAATGAGACGGATGGATTTTTCAAATATTTGGATGTTTTTGACTTTTTTTTTTTGGAATGTTTTGAGGCTGTTTTTGGTATTTTTCGATGTTTTTACAAATGTTTTTGATTTTTCAGTTTTCTAATGTTTTTGGATTTTGATGTTTTTCGAATGTTTTTGGATTTTGATGTTTTTCGAATGTTTTTGGGATTTTGATGTCTCGGGGGCTGATCAAAGATTAGCCTTGCCTACGTTTAAGCTCAGAGACGACGTAGTTCGGATTCCAATGTTTTTGATGTTTTCTGCTTTTTGACTATTTTTTGGATTTTTGATATGTTTTGGATGTTTTTGGATTTTTCGCATGATTTTGATGATTAGGATATGGACATGTATGTGACGATATCAATCTCTGTTTGGGATTTTGTTGAAGACCAAGCTCAGGTTGATTGATCAGATCAATGAATTGATGATGATAATAACATTGTTGAGGATGCACAACAATGCAAGGATTGGATTGATCAAGATTGATGAGGATAACATTGTTGAGGATGCACAACAATGCAAGGATGGATTGATCAAGATTGATGAGGATAACATTGTTAAGGATGCATAACAATGCAAGGATAGTGTTAAGCAACACAATGATCGGGAAGGATATCCCAAGATTATGATGGATTGATTGGATTCGATTGATCAGGATTGTTAAAGCTTGATTTGGAACAAAAGATGTTTGAATGATGTGATGTTGACATTTGAAGTGCAACCTAGATGTGACTGATATCGTTTGTTTGGATTGATGTTTGATAAAAGATGGAGTGTGATAAGGAACATGTTCTCGTCAAAATGTGCCATGGGCTAGTGCTTCGGATTTTAGACATCAAAATCTGCATTTGGTTAGTTTAAAATACAGCAACATTTCAACATCCATATGGAATAATAAGTCATGTTAATCATGCTATAAATAAAACAAGGGAAGCCAAATAAAAGCATACAAAAACATGACATTAAACCTATCCCATATTGGATTGGTGTCACATGTGCTAGTGACCCTTTCCCAATCCTTGATCAAAAGCTCAAGATGATGAATTGCAAATGGAGATGATGGATTGAGATGAACAAGATCAAATCTCAAATGAAGAGAGTGACCTTGCAAGAGATTGTGGAGGATTTGCTTGAGGATGATGCTTGCATTTAAAGATTTTCAAAATGCCAAATGTTGAAGAGGGACCAATGTGGGATCAAAAACAAGCCAATGAATTGAGAACACTTGTCATCATGTGATTAGTTGATGTGTGTGCAAGATTTGGGAAGAGTGCCCAAGAGGGGGAAAATTTGAATTCAAATTTGCAATAAATGCTGAGAGGGGGACAAGGAAAAACAGCAATAAATGTCCTGTTTGACTTGTCATGTTGAGGGAAAATGAGTGTTTTAATAAATCAATAAAATTGATTTATTGTGCAAGTGGCTAGATCTAGATAATGCAAGTGGGATGGGATTAGTATTAGATTAGGATTAGATGATGATCATGCTGATTAATGTTGATTAGGTGAGTTGACATTTTGGACTTAAATTGATTTATTTAAATCAGAAAATGATGGAAAATGTATGATTTGGATTTGATTTAAATAAAGTCCTGATTTATTTAATGAATGGAATATGATTATGCATGATGTAAATTTGACATGTCTACATATATATATTTTATATACATATTTATATTATGAAAGGTTATATGCAAAACTATATATATCAAATTATAAACATTCTATATTGTATATAAATTGCATACTCTATATTTAATATAGTACATATATTTATATATGTTATATGTATAAAATAAAAGTAAAAAAAGTTGAGGCAACTATAGTCACTGACCCAAGAGAGGGGTCGGCCTAAATAGGACACCCTCCTTTGAGCAGACTATGGGAGCCAAGGGCTCCCGTTGGCTGCAAGCCCTCAAGGGGCCACAACCCATAGGCGCCCTAAGGCCCCATAAGGGGATTCAACCCCCTAAACAACCAAAAAAAGAAACTGAGGGATGCAACATTTAAAGAGTTTATAATTAGTTACATGTTAGTTTTTAGTTAATAATTAGTTCTAAACTAGTTTAAATAAAAAGGAATATAATGATTTGGAATTAAATTTGTTTTAAAATTTCAATTTAGAAAAGTGAAGCCATTGAAAAGGAAATAGTTGGAATAAAGACATAAAGGATTTTCTACCAATGTAGGATTGTTAATAATCCCATTTGATTTCTTAAAAAACTTGAATATTAATATATAGAATCTTAGATGATTAGTCAAATTTAATTTGTTAGACTAAATATTGTTAACTTGTAGATATTTCTTATTTAGTATGATAAATCAAGTATTATTAGATTAGTTAAAACTATCAAAATTCAATAGCTAATTTTGAATTAGTAATATTCATTTATTAATTTAAATTTATAGATTCAAATGAACAGAGACCATTGTAAGTATTAACCTATATGGTTGTATAGTTCATTTTTTATTATAGTTTATTAATATGTTCTTTTCTATTATTACATAATTGCTAAGAGTACCCAATTACTCTTCTTCATGAAGTTCTAATATGGATAAATGGAACCATAGATTTACACTTAGCCTTCTTGAAAAGTTTCACATGTATTTGAATCCAACTAAAATCTTAGATCAACTATGATTATTCTTCCTCATAGGGAGAGTAGAGCATTCATAATGGCATAATAAACATCATGATTTTAGGCACGTAAAAGTGTTTGCTCAAATATTGTTTTTTTTAAGTTGTGAAGAAATTTTTTGTGGTTGATGTTATTTAAAGGTGAAAATTTATGGGCATGAGGGTGTGTACAAGAAGTTGAGTCCACTTTTTGGTCAAAAAGTGGTGTTTTCCCTAATTTTCATTTTTTTCCCGATTTAACCTAAAACTTTGAAGCACTTAGAAATTGACTCTTAAAAATGGTCACTAATATGAAATGTAGTACTCTAAATCTAGTTTCCAAATATGTAATTTATTTTAATACCTGTATACACCTAAAAATGGTCACATCACATAGTCTGGTAATTAATTAAATATTTTTAATATTTAATTAAATCTCGGAGTTCAATCTGTGTATAAATAAATTTAAATAATTTATTTATATTTGTTCATTCTTTCATTTCGATTAAATAAATAAGTTTATTTAATCACTTTTCTTATTCATTTCTTAATTAATTAAATAAAACGTTACGATTTATTTATATTAATTATCATTTAATCTTAACTTGGATATTTTATTCAAATAAAGATTAAATATTTCAAATTCTTCTAAAGTCCATTCATAATTAAATATTCAAAATATTTAATTAAATTCTTCTAAAGTCCATTCACAATTAAATATTCAAAATATTTAATTAAATTCTTCTAAAGTCCATTTGCAATTAAATATTCTAAATATCTGATTGAGTCTTCTATAGTTCTAAAATTAAATATTTCAAAAATATTTAATTTCCTCAAAATTCACACAAAATTAAATAAATTTATTTATTTATTTAATTAATTTGGGGATTATCTTCAACAACCGTGAAACAAACTTCCAAAACAGAAAAATTAACTTCTATGTTCCTGTGCAAGCTTGTTCCCATGGGTTGAAGACAAGGCTCCATTCTTCTCTCCAACCTCCCAACATTCTCCATCTTCCTCTCAACCTCTTCATCTCTCACCATTCAAATCTACCAAACAATCTCATAGCCATTGATCTTTGCCAGCCAGGCTCTTATCTGCAAAAAGCTATAAAAAGGACTGTCGGGTCTTTGAAATCAGAGAGAAGCTTTCATGCAGGAAAATTATAGCTAATTTGAAATAGCATAGCCTTCTAGTATTCATAGCATTCTAGCATCATAGCATAGCATAGAATCATTCCATATCATGGCCTATTCACCTCATATCATAGCATCCATAATTTACAGCCCTTGTGCATAATCTACAGCCCCTATGCATATCTGTATCAACATTTTCACTCCACCAGCATATAGGATAGAGGAGCACTTTCCTTTGCATACTCGTTCTACAGGTTGCCATTCGGAGAAGCTTTGCTTACACAATTTGAGAGCAACAGCTTCAAACAAATCCCTGGAGATAGAGGAAGATGGAACGGCTCTAAAGAAGCTCTGTTTGTTTCCTTTGAATTCAATTTATTTAGCTTTCTTCAGTTTAATGTTTCATTTGTGTGTGTTTATTGTTTTACTTTGATACTAACATATTTACAAACACATTTTTGGCACCCACCGTGGGGCTCTTACCCCAATTTTAATATCTTATTACAGATTTTTCTAGCAGGTTATGGCTAAAAACAATGTATTAGCGCATTAAACATGCTTCAGCATAGTTCACACCCAGTTTAGTGCCCATCAATAATCCTGCAGCGCCTATCAATCATCCTGCAGCGCCTATCAATCATCCTGTAGCGCCTATCAGCCATCTTGCAGCACCCATTAGTCATCCTGCAGCGCCCATAAGCAATCCTGCAGCGCCCATAAGCAATCCTACAGCGCCCATCAACCATCCTGCAATGCCCATGATGTCTGTTTTAGCGCAATTTTTAACATAGATTTTTCAAAACCTGCATTTGTAATCTGTAACTTAAGTAAGATTTGACTAGATCCGACGCGACCACGGACAGTAAAAACTTTTAAAGAATTAAGCAATCCTAGGGTAGTCACATAATTAAAAAATGAAGCAATCCTAGGGTAGTCACATAATTAAAAAATGAAGCAATCCTAGGGTAGTCACATAATTTAAAATCAAGCAATCCTAGGATAGTCACTTCATCTTCTTCTTTTTTTGGGCTAAAAAGAACTCTGTGTTTTTGTGAAGCAACATCTTCACCTAGCATAGCAAATTGTTATTTGGGCTTAAAATTGAACTCTTGTTTGCTTTGCTTTAAACAGTGATAGGCCTATTCTCTCCCCTTAACTGGGTGATCAAAATGCCAAACTCATCTATTTCATTTCATACAATTTCAAGTTTTGTTAAAACCTTTTAGAGAGCCTGCTCTTGTGGGAAAAAGTACTCACCCAAGAGGAACGACTCAAGTGGGTTCAAGCCAAAGCCAGGCTATTCCACCCCACTATAAAATTTAAAGAAAATTTGGGGAAACCCTCTTTTGACGGTAGTGTGCAAGATAACCATCCCCAAAGCCTTTGTTCTAAAGGTAGGGAGGTCTCTCGAGGGAGTATATCATTTGCCGCACCGAACGGAAACCTTTACTATGAACTTAGTGTAGTATCCAACCGAAGTCAGTTTCTGAACATCATAATAATCACAGTGCAGGGGAGAGAAGAATCTACCCTCAAGATACTCACCATATAACTGCCAAGGACTGTTTGCTCAGGGGATTCAGTATCCACTTCTGTCACTCTAAGTATGCACCTGGAAAAGACAAAAACACGGGTGCCCTTTCGGGGGTGACACGGTTGTGTGAGTCGATGTAGTTCTAAGATGTGGATTGTTGATTACTATGATGACCTATCTGAGTACTAAGAGTGAGTCTGTTTGATCTATTTATCATGTGTAAAACCCGTTAAAACAATTTTTGAAAAACATTTTGATCATACACTTGATGTTTAGTATAGGACTTAAACACAACTATTCTACAATTTGCTTGATGTGTTTTCAATACATTAATTCAATAAAGATCATCCAAAACTCACAATTACATTGATTACACTTATCATTTTTCAAGACTAGGATCAAATCTCCAAACAGTGCATCTTTTCAAACAAGTTTTTGATTATTGATTCAACTTCCCCAACAGGATTCTGATATCCTTTCATCTTGGAAGCCACAATCAAGAGTTAGAAACATCATTTGATCATATCATAAGATTTTCATCTTATTAGATCAAGACATCATCATTCTTACACTTGTAAACCTGTGATCTAAGTCTAGAAGAACATTTCAAAAGCATATGCCTGTTTTCCACTTTACAACATGGGTGATAGGGAAGAAGATACTTTTCATAGGTTTCATACTGGGAATAGTTCAAATGATGAAATAACTGATGAAATGATTCAAGAAGTTGAACAGGATCCACAGTTTCACCAAATTTTGGACAAGATGTTAGAGCGAGATAAAGAAGGCTACTTTCTTTTCTTAGCAAACCAAGGTGCCAAATTGCCCTCTAACTACAATATGGAGAAAATTAAGGAAGATCCTGAAAAGACTAAAACTCCATTAAATGATCTAAGTAGTCTTCCCCAACAAACAAGAGCACTCCAAAGGCAAATCAAGGAAATAAAAGGGGGCACAACTACAAAGTTCTTTGATAGAAATATGAATGTAACCTCTTCTCCTCCAAAAGCAACATCATCCAAATTCAATGTTTTTGAATTTTTGCAAAGGTTAACTAAGAAGCCCAAATCTAAGCCATCAAATAAAATTGACCAATCCTGTCATGTCATGAATTATCTTCATCCCCCATAATTCAAAATGAACCTCACGATTCTTTCACTCAAGATAATGATTCCATTCAATCACCTTCTTCTATCATATCCTTTACATCTAATGATTCATTTCAATCTACACATCTCGATCAAAACATTCTACTAACCCTTCCTATCTTTGATCAAGATCCCATCTCTCAAGGACCATATGATGATCCCCTCCTTTCATTATTCACTCATGATAATCCTCTTCCATCTCAAGAACAAAATGTTCTTCCAAGTTCTCTGTCCACATCATCTAATCAATCCATACCATCCCATGATTCTATTGCATCCCAAGAGCATGATATTTCTTCCATCCTATCTAATGATGTCTTACCAATTGATGATCAAGATATGATTTCTACAAAATTTCACGATTCCCTTCCTCATCAAGATCAATATATGCTTCCATTCAAGGATACCCTTTCATCCCATGAAGATGATTATCCTTCTCATGATCAAGATAGTCCTTTCATACCACTTCATAATCCTTTTCCAAGTCAAGATCAAAACACCCCATCATCCCCATGTCAAGAGCCTATCACACCTATTCAAGTTATCCATGAACCCCACACCTATAAATTGGGATCCTCCACCTTTATCCATTCTGGTTTACTTCCAAAACCTATCCTCTCATCCATATCATATCCTCCTCAAAATGGACTTGCATCTTGTTTTACAAACAATACATATCCCATTGGTAAACGAATGTGTCAAAGTATGAATTACAAAGGAAAAGGATTAGGCCTTCATGAGCAAGGTATCCTAGAACCCCTTTCTGTTCAAAGAAACCCGTATCACCACGGCCTTGGTTATACACCTAAGTGTCCTAGTTCATCAAACCTTCCATCCATCCTAGGTCCTTATCCTAGTCCATCAAATTCTCCATCTATCCTAGGTCCTTATCCTAGTCCATCAAAAACTCCATCTATCCTAGGTCCTTATCCTAGTCCATCAAACTCTCCATCCATCCTAGGTCCTTATCCTAACTCATCAACCCTTCCATCCATATTAGGGTCCCACATTTCTCCATCTCCTATTCTTCAAGAACAACAAAAGCACACATCCCTGATCCACTTTCAAAATTCTTCCTTCATTAACTCATCCATCATACCTCCATATCATTCATCTCAATCCACCCCTCCCATTGCTCTTGGAAGCAATTTGGGTGCCAAATGTCAAAAGCTTCAATATAAAATTCCACATGTATCAAAGGATCAACATGTCTCCTCGAAGAGTCATGCAAAAATAAAAGAAAATTTGATCCAAAAATCAAAAGGCAATTTTCAAAGACCACAAAGGTCCATAAATCAAAAAGAAAAATGTCAAAGGTCACAAAGGTCCACAAAGAAAAATTCAAAGTCAAAAGTCATGTGGATTCCTAAAAGTCTCATAGAAGCAATAAACTCTAAATTGGCATCCAAATTTGCTAATCCAAAAGCTTCCTCCAATTTTCCATCTAATAACCTATCACCTTCCAAATCCATTTTTCCTCCATCACTCCACCGCCCTTCAAGGTGTGTGCCAATGTTGATCTTTCCATCTATCCATCAACAGGCCTTCCAACCTCCTATCCATTATCCAACATTCATCCCCCATCATTCTCCTTTAATCCAAACTTTTGCATAATTACTTAGATTCTTCCATCATATCATTAATCTGCCAACATTTAGGATTCTAATTCCCATTGCCATGGTTTATTAGAGGGATATTTGGTTGTGAAACTTGATGCTTAAGTCCTTCCTCCATCTCCCTATCATCCATATCCTATCTTCCATATTCCTCTTGCACTCTACACTTAGGGACAAGTTTCATCCATCTTATCATTCATGGTCATTATCCTTTCTATGCACATTCCTTACATTTCCACCTTTGATCTTGACAAGGTTAAGGATCTTCTTGAAAATCATACATCTTATCCTATTCACTTCATCCAAATCTTCAATACCATATCCTTTGTCATGCATCTTCTCTTATATTGTGGGGAATCTTGTTCCTTCAATTAGTCATATCATCTCATTTCATCTTAAAAATTAAAAAAAATCAGAAAGTCCTGAAAAAATCATAAAAAATCAGAAAAAGTCCTGAAAAAATAATTAAAAAATTAGAAAAAGTCCTGAAAAAATCCAAAAAAATTAGAAAAAGTCCTGAAAAAATTAGAAAACATCCTGAAAAAGTACAATAAAAACAAGTGGTGAAAACCTGGTAAACAAGCACTACTTGTGATCTAAATAGGCTCCTCCATCTATTAGCTTATGTCTTGCATTCACTTTCGGCATCATCCATTCATATCTATCATCTGTACATATCTTTTATATCCATATCATGCAATGGGAATCCTTATGTTTCATCATGGCTTGATGAAATTTGTACATATCCATAATCTTTTGGTTGTGTTTACACTGGGGGCAGCAACATAGACTGAACAAGAGAGGGGCAACGAGCTTTTGGAACATCACAAATGGACAACTGACGGTTTTCCAAAGCACAATATACATTGACACATCAAATCAACCACAACACCAAAACAATTACTCAATGCCAATGAAATCAAACAACATGGTCAAAACAACGTTAATCAAAACACAAACATCAATGTTGATAACCAAGTTGGATGATCTTAATTTGAATAATGTTTGAAATACTTTGAGCAAAATTTGAATTGTTGGTTGATTTTCTATCATATCTCTGGAGCAATTCGATGATGTATTGAACTAGAAAAGCAAGGAAGGAGTATGATTTTTCTTTGTCTGTTGTTTGCGAGGAAATCATTAGAACTATGCAAATTGGTTGTGAGACATGCTCTACTAAGTATTATTGATGACATTTCAGAATTTGCATGGGAAACGGGTTAACTCTTGTCTGTTTATGCAAGCAATATTCAGGTCATCTCAATTCAATTTTACTTAGATGCTTGTATTATCTTGCTATATCAAAAATCATGAAAGCAATACTCAGGTCATCACTGGTGCTAACATACCCTTTGATGCTTGTATTAACTTTCAACATTTCAAAGCTCTATGATGATACAAAAAAGCACAAATAAGCTCTCTGAATGGCAATATTGTACGAATATCCTGCATGGTTAGTATAGATTGCATTCATGTTAGAATCTGCATTTTATATTTATAGATTTTCCCAAAAGCTGGCAAAGTTTCAAATGTTTCATGTCTTTCCAATAAAATGACAGTACATTTTGACATTCACAAAAATATCATTTCATACATTTGCATCAGAAAATCATAAAACCAAAGCATACATCATAATCACAACATTCATAAACATTCATAAATTGTACCATTCATCATATTCATACAATCATGCATCAATAGATTTCACTCATCTCATAAATCATGTATACATATACATCATAAGCATCGAGAAACCATCATATTATAAAACATCATGCATATAGAAAATAGACTCATTTATTTCATCATAAATCATCACTGCATTTCATATATCTCGAAAATGAATGTCAAAATGTACAAGGATGTCAACTACACATGATATAACATCATCAAAAATGAGATCATCTTAGGGTGTATACAAGTGTCTCAACAAAGTATCACTAAAACATCATGAACAATGCACTAGGCAGTGCTATCCTCTGATGGTGCTGGTCTGGGACCTATCCCACCTCCACCTAATGGACCTGCTCCACCTATCCCTAATGGCCCTCCTGGAGGTAATGGTTGTGTCACACCCCTGCTAGTAGTCCGAGAGCGACTATGAGTAGATCGGGACTGTGTATAACTCTCCCTCTGCTTAGGTGGCACCACATCATGATACCTAGTCCTATAAAACCCTGCCTCCCAGGTGGCTCTGGTCACCTCTCTCATCATGTCACCAGGCAAGGTACTTGCTGCTACTCTTTGTAGACTATCAGCTAGAGCGATGGCCTGCTCACCCCACTGTTTGGTTGTATCTCTCTCAGCAGTAACTATCCTCAATTGTCCCTGAAGCTGTGTAATCAAGGTATGTGCATGTGCTAACTGACCCTATAAGCTCTATACTGTACTCTACAAAGAAGATATCTGACCTGACACCACTGGATCTACTGAAGGTGATGGATCTATGTGTCTCATCTGCGGTCCACCTCTACTACCTCTCCTACCACCTCCACTCCCTCTCCTACCACATCTATCACCACCTCTCCTATCATCTCTACCACCACCATCACCTCCACTCTCCTCATCATCACTATCTCTCTCTGACTCATCATCACTACCTCCACTCTCCTCATCATCATCATCTCCCTCTGAATCATCACCCTCTGAAGCTGTCTCTCTCTGTCATTGTTGACCGCCTCTCTGTGGTCTCTATACAGCAACCGGAGCAACAGGCTCATCAGGATCAAACAATCGTGGTGCAGGATGCTCTAACACATACTGACTATACTCTGGCGTCGTCCCTACGTCAAGGACATCAACTCGGTAATCCCACATCACAACTCCTAAACTAGTGAACTCTGCCACCGCTGCCTCATAAGAAATCCGTGGACCCCACACTGCAATCTCTGGTTGTCGCCGTGCATAAATGACAGAACCCATAGGCATACCCTAAATCTGACCGAACTGTCGACATACTCGTCTAGCAAGAAATCTCTCAATAATCCACGAGGTACGACCAATAAGATATCTGGATGTACAGACATAGGGCATCTCCCTCTCATCCTCTGGCCATGCCTCACAATCTACATATGGCCGCTAGCATACTGTATCAAGATCATCTAAGAGACGTTGCCAATGATCCAATTTGCCCAGTCTTGGCTGAGCAATAATATCGCTATATCCCCATCTGTACGATCGACCAATAGGTCGTCGTCCACGAGTCAACAGTCGCATAATGGCAAAATGCTCCCATGCCCATATCTGTAATAACGAACAGCCAACAGCAAAACTCCGGCCTCTACTGTATACAATATGATGTAACTCATCATACAAATGCACAAGCATGCATGATCCCCACGCATACCGTGTACCCTACATCACCATCCTCTCCAGCACACGACCCCACCCGATTGTGAACCCCTTCGACCTATGGTCGGGGCACAAAACACCTCCAATGAAACCTACAAGTACAAATAGTAAGGGTGCATATGAATCTGCCATCTCGCCCCATGGGATGAAGTATCCAACAATCTGATCATCTCTGAAAATCCTCCTCAAAGCATTAGTGCCTCCAGCCTCTCGGCTATCAAAGACCACTATCTCTCCCATCACTGGGATCCTCAAGATACGGTACACGTCCTCTGGCGTCACGATAATCTCTCCGGTTGGTAAATGAAATGTGTTGGTATCACTATGCCACCACTCTGCGAGTGCTGTCAATAAAGCTTTGTTGAGGCGCACCTCAGGCATATCAAGCAACGAAGTCAATCCACATGCCTCAATCACATCCTGATCTAACTGTAACAGCTGTGGAATCAAGCTCCATGTACTCGGGAATGTCTCCCGTAACTGCAAAACGCCCAATCTCTCCTGTTGACACATTATCATGACAAAGCGAAATCAATATCAAATCATCACAACTCATCAATCAAATCTGAATATCAACAAACAATTTGTTTTTCATCATCATGGAAAGCAAATTTATCAAAATCTTGTTTGTTTTTAACAACTTTAGAAGCAAACTTATCATATCAACAATTTTTTTTTTTCATCATCATGAAAGCAAATTTATCAAAATCCTGTTTGTTTTTAACAACTTTAGAAGCAAACTTATCAACAAACAATTTGTTTTTCATCATCATGAATTTAACAAATTTATCAAAATCTTGTTTGTTTTTAACAACCTTAGAAGCAAACTTATCAACAACTATTTGTTTTTAACAACTTTAAAAGAAAATTTATCAGCTACTATTTGTTTTCCAACAACCTTGGGAACAAATTTATCAGACAAACATCATCAAATCAGGGCATCTCAATATGCAAAATTGGGGCATTTTATCATATTTTATCACAGCAGGGGCAATCTAGGTTATCCATTTTTCATCTTTTCATGTCAATTTCTTCACATCATCATTTTCGAATGATGAATCGACATCTTAAAAAATCATAAAAAACTAAAAATTCAAAAAAATAAAAAAATAAAATAAAATAAAAATTCACAAAAATCAAAATCTTATCAATTCATCATTCGAGGGGGCATATACCTATCATCGTTCGACAATCAACATCATTCAATAATCAACATCTGGGGCAAATTTCAAAATTCTTTGAAGCAATGCATAAAACACATCACTTCAAAGAGGGGCAAAATGTATACGCCTAAAAATGGTCACATCACATAGTCTGGTAATTAATAAATATTTTTAATATTTATATTTGTTCATTCTTTCATTTCGATTAAATAAATAAGTTTATTTAATCACTTTTCTTATTCATTTCTTAATTAATTAAATAAAACATTACGATTTATTTATATTAATTATCATTTAATCTTAACTTGGATATTTTATTCAAATAAAGATTAAATATTTCAAATTCTTCTAAAGTCCATTCATAATTAAATATTCAAAATATTTAATTAAATTCTTCTAAAGTCCATTCATAATTAAATATTCAAAATATTTAATTAAATTCTTCTAAAGTCCATTTGCAATTAAATATTCTAAATATTTGATTGAGTCTTCTATAGTTCTAAAATTAAATATTTCAAAAATATTTAATTTCCTCAAAATTCACACAAAATTAAATAAATTTATTTATTTATTTAATTAATTTGGGGATTATCTTCAACAACCGTGAAACAAACTTCCAAAACAGAAAAATTAATTTCTCTGTTTTTGTGCAAGCTTGTTCCCGTGGGTTGAAAACAAGGCTCCATTCTTCTCTCCAACCTCCCAACATTCTCCATCTTCCTCTCAACCTCTTCATCTCTCACCATTCAAATCTACCAGACAATCTCATAGCCATTGATCTTTGCCAGCCAGGCTCTTGCCTGCAAAAAGCTATAAAAAGGACTATCGGGTCTTTGAAATCAGAGAGAAGCTTTCATGCAGGAAAATTATATCTAATTTGAAATAGCATAGCCTTCTAGTATTCATAGCATTCTAACATCATAGCATAGCATATAATCATTCCATATCATGGCCTATTCACCTCATATCATAGCATCCATAATTTACAGCCCTTGTGCATAATCTACAACCCCTGTGCATATCTGTATCAGCATTTTCACTCCACCAGCATATGGGATAGAGGAGCACTTTCCTTTGCATACTCGTTCTACAGGTTGCCATTCGGAGAAGCTTTGCTTACACAATATGAGAGCAGCAGCTTCAAACAAATCCCTGGAGATAGAGGAAGATGGAATGGCTCTAAAGAAGCTCTATTTGTTTCCTTTGAATTCAATTTATTTAGCTTTCTTCAGTTTAATGTTTCATTTGTGTGTGTTTATTGTTTTACTTTGATGCTAACATATTTACAAACACAATACCCATATGATACAAATTGATTTTCAATAGGCATGTCTAAAAACCACTATTTAAAAATCAATTTTTTTACCATGCCATGCACATGTACGTCATCCATGTTTTGACCTAAATAATTGAATTTTTCTTAATCCTTTTGGGAAAAGATTTGTAACACACTGAAGAATGTGGACAATTATTTTTTATTTTTTTTGTTAATTTTTTATTGGCCATATTTGATGTTTTGAAAAATCCTCATGTACGTCATGCATAAGATGACCTAAACTTATTATTTTTAATTTATTTTTTTCAAATTGAAAAGAATTGTCTGAAGAATGTGGATGTATAGTTTGTTTTTCAAAAAATTATTTTAATAAGAAATTATTAAAATACTTAAAAACCTTGATATTTCAAATTTATAGACCAGTTTCATCAAAAAATATTTAAAAAATAGAAAAAATAATCCAATTGTACAAAAATTATATATTTGAAATATACACAATTGCATCTATAATAGGTTTTAATTTCATCAAAAAATCTACAAAAAGTGTCTTCAGACATATGTCCAAAGTCACTATTTTCTACTAACACTAACATGACCTTCAAGTTGCAGGTCAAAGCAAGTCCAAAGCTAAGGGTCAACTCCCCAAGCATTTTTTCCCACCCAAAACCCATAGCAAAAATTGGGCCTAAAATTAATTTTTTTAGAAACAAGATCCTGTTTTTGACTCGGGGTCCTGAAGCGAAACAAGATTTTATTTGTTAAATGATAGGATCCCATTTTGTTTTGCCTAATTTCGGATTTTTTCAAGTCTGAAACTTCCACTAAAAGTTGACTCATCTTCTTACATTTACCCATGACATTAATTACTAGTATTTATTACTTAATATTTAAGAAATATTCTAAGTATTTTCATATAGTACATGGGGATGTTATATGGATAATAGATTACTAAGAAAAAATTACATGTTATGGGTAAAAGTACATCTAATGGTCCAAGGCTTGCAAGACAAGACCTAGTGAATTAAACTTCAACTAATATTGCATGTTTGAATAGTTTCCTTTTTTTGTTGTTTGGAATATGACTTTGTGCATAAGAATAGGCACCAATACATAATTTTTCTAACCACACACTCCACATTGAATATGAAATAATATTAAGAATAATTTATTCTAATGATTCATCCACATAGTACATAATGCTACAAAAGGTTGTTATATTTTTCTTTGACCCTTTTACCTTATACTTGTGAACCTATGGATTTATCTTTCTACAATTAAATATCTCCTCAATATTTTTCTAATGGATAATACAATATGGATTAGTGATTGTGAAATTGGATTTATATTTATGTATTAAAAATTTATCTTAATTAGTATATAGTTTTAAAATATTAAACTTTGTTATATTTTTTTCTTCTAAAGAGTCTTGATCTATTACACCTAATAAGGGAAAACCCCCTTGAACCTTGTAGAGTTCAAATAAGGAAAGATGATATTTCTCTCATAGTTGGCCTTGTTTAGTTAATCTTCTTGATTATTAAAGCTTGTATTTGTTTCCCCTATACTTGATACCCCCCAAAGGTTATTTTACAAAGTCTTTTTTAAGCTTCATAGAATAGATTAAGAGTAGTAAGTAGGAAAAATCACCAAAAACCCACACAACCCTTGCAAAGCTATGCATTTTCTTGGGACCCTATAGTATCCTACTATTCTAAACTTCTAAGATTTTCTTGCACTTGTGCAATCTTTCGAAGTTACATAAAATCTTCAAAATCCCATATCCTCTTTACTACTTTTTACTTTCATATCTCCTTGCAAACTTACAATCTTGCACCAAAACTCTAAAATCCTACTTGAATTTACTATCAAACCTTTTAAGTTTCTCTTTAGTCCTATATAGTTGCACAAAACTTCTAAAACCCTACCTTAAGAAAAAGCATGAATTTTCCATATTCTTAGTAGTTGTTCACTTGCATAAAAAGCCTAAATGTCTCCTTGAGCATATATTAAGCTATTTTTCTCCATTTTACTCACTTTTGAGGAATTGTGGGCTTATGTAATCCCTGACAAAGATGAAGTATGAATTGAAAGGAGTGGTTCATATCTCCAAGATTACATAAAATATTTCTCTTTTTTTTTTATACATACTTAGGTCATGTTAATATAGAAGAGTTTCATAAGAGGATAGAGGAAACCAAGAAAATAAGTACCATGGCTAGGCACCTAGTAAAAAGTGGCACCATTCATAAAGTTGTTTCCCTAGTTTTATTCAATCTCTAGAATTGGCCATGGCATATGCACTCAATTAATCAAGTTATCTTACAAATCATGCATAAGTACATAATAAAATGTTTGATACTTCAAATCATATAGAATATGTCGATATCATAAGCAATTATTTAAAGAAAATGTATATCAATGCATGAAGATAATGAATAAGAATTAGGAAAAGAAGATAAGTGATGTCACTGATAATATTTTAATTCTAATTATTTAATTTCAAATTAATTATCATTAACTTTTAAAATTGAATTTTTAATAAAAACACTTTTTTAAATAATCACATAAAAGATAACAAATCATGAGACAATACAAATACACCAATCAAAAATATCACAATTAAAATATGAATTGTAGTTTAACCATTTTTCCTATTGTAAATCTCCTCTGCTAATTATTTTACTACCACTTGCACCTAAAGGAGGTTCAAGGATTACACTAATGGAAAACTATATGTACGTTAATATGTTAGAGAGTACGTGTTTATATTGGTAGTTGTTGTCAATGATGTCAACACTTGAGGAGAATTGTGTAAGATGGTTGGAAATGGTTGTCATTGATGTCAACATTTTTTGTTAGTTGTCTTTAGTGTCGACACTTGAGAAGAATTGTGTAAGATGGTTGGCAGTGGTTGATGACAACACTTGATGAATTGTTTGTGGTTGTCATTATTGTCTGCAATTGAGAAGTGAGGAAGATTGTTGGCATTGATTTTCATTGTTGACAATGTTCAGGTTGGGCCAACATTGATGTATGGTGTTGTTGTTGAAGTTCATGGTTGGATGTAATGCCTTTTCTGATGATAATCAAAGAAGTATTGAGTATAGTTGTTGTCAGCAGAGTAGATTTCATAATGATATATTAAGATGAGGATTAGAATTTTTTTTGATAGTGGAGAGATGTTGTTGAAGGTCTACAGTATGTCTTATGCTTTCTCTTGATGTTCCTAATGTAGCATGTGCTTCTGGAAGAAAGTTCTGGCCTCCACAAGTTGGTTAAGTGTTCTTGGTTCAGGAAGCTACATTGAAGTCTATTTGGTAGAATAGAGAATGTTTCACATTCCTTCATTGTTGAAGATATGGTCTTGTCGTTTGGAATTCAAATTTAGTGTTTTGTGGATGTTGCACTCCTATCTTTTCAAGTCACCAATGTTGTCGAGGATGTTTATGTGAATTGCAGAAGGTTGGCAATGTTGTTGGTTGTCTGGACTAGTTCGAGAAATGCTCTACATTTCTCGGCATTGATGTCTTTGCTTTTGTGGCTTGGTGAATGTGTTCTCAACGTTTGTGCAGTACCTCAATTCCAATTTCATGTGTTGAAGTGGTCCACAAGTTGATTTATTAATGTTATACCTCATGATTGAGCATTCTATGTTTCTGAGATGAAGTGTTATGTTCTTATTTAGTTTGTGGTGGTTGCTAGTGGCATGACAGTATGAAGTTTCAGGAAGTGTTGTTGGATGTTCATGGAACATCCCCATGTGATCTGCACATTATTGATTGGCCTCTTTGGTGCCACATTGTGTCTTGAGTTGGCTTTGGGTGATCCCACAATACTAGTTTATAATTTTTGGCCAAACTAGACACTGAACTATTTTTTTCTAACTAAATCTTCACTTTCAAGCACCTATAGCGGCTAAACCATGAGGAATTTGAAGATGATGCAAACTAGTGATTTGTGAGATTTTGTTTGTAGATTCTAAATATTTTTTTTTCAAAAATTTTTTAGTCAGATTGCACTTCTTTTTCCATCTCCTTCAAAAACTAGATTTTATCAGTAAACACCATTTTTAAGGAGTGATGCTCACTGTATACAACATAACTTTTTTTCTATGAAGGATAAAATTCTATTTTTTTCAAATTTAGATTTGTAACTATGATATCTAACCAATTCATTTGGTTTCATAGTGTTTTATTGAATATTTTTTCCTTAATCAAGTTTCAAAGTCAAACCGATTACAATTCAGACATAAGCAAACCGTATACAACATAACTTTTTTTATATGTATCAAAATTCAATTTTTTTTTACTGGATCAAGGACATCAATACCTAGCCTAAACATATTTTTTAGAATTTTATTTTGATAATTTTCTATTTTTCCACATGTGCAAAACAGAGAGCTTGATTTTCGGTGAAAAGCCTATGTTTAATCAAACTAAAAAATCAAATACATAATAAAACCAAAACATATTAAAATTATATTTGATGGATAACTCGTTCCAAGGAATACCATCATCTAGTTAGGTATGTAAATTCTCCTCCATTTTCATCCTCAACTCGAGCTTCGAAGGGAAAAATTCTACATAAATTTGGTGCTAGAGGGGGAGAAGGGGGGTTCAAATGAACCCAGGTTCAAGCGAACCCCCTCTTATAATCAATTTTCCATTTTCTTCGTCATTAAAAAATGAAAAAAAAGTGAGTATATGGTTTGCTCGAACCAGGGTCCATCTGAACACCCCAGTTCGTGCAGACACCTAAAAAACAAAAAAACAAAAAATCATAGGAGTGCTTTTGCAATTTTCCTTCCTCGCTAGAATTGTAAACTAGTTTTGTGGGTTTACCCCTTTTTAGGTTATTTGTGGATATCTGGCCAACAGTACTTGTTCCTTTGCTTGTGTTGCATGCTTGGGGGTCTACACCAACATTTGAAGATGTGTTACGATAGATTTGGGTCCTGGCCCATCTTGGTTAGATCCGCCTTGTGCAAATTTAGTTAGAAGTATGTTTTTGGGCCAATTGGTTTTGTGCTTCATGTTTTATCTACACGTTTCCTTGATGTCGACTTAGGTTGATGTGCGCCAACGTGTGAATTGTCTTATATCACATTGGAAGATGTAATAATTTATTTTGGTCCTCTCTATCCTCAGAATAGGACCGCATTATGCTTTGGTGGTCGACTTGTTGAATTCATTGTTTATCTTCTTCCTAGCTGACCTAATTAAAGTTTTGAAGTGTTGTGGTGGATATAAATGCAAGATCTTTCTAGATGCAACAATGTGGAAAAGTGTACAAATGTGCAAACAAGAAAGTGTGAATTACATTTTTAAATATCTTGTAGAAGAAGTGTGAAAGATAGAATCAGATGTGCTATAATGCCTTAGTCAATAGAGTGTTATGTTGACAAACATTGTAATATTTCTCTAAATTTTTGCATCCTACTCTAAGATAGTGAATCTCATTAGGTCCTTGTATCTTTCTCCTAAAGTTGTGTTTGTTTCAGTTCAACAAGTCCTTTGTATCTGGCACTAAGGTAGTGAGCCTTAGTTTGCAAGTCCTTTTTGGCAGTGAGCCTTTATATTATGAGTTAACTCTCCCATGGTTTTTCCCTTATTGGGTTTTCCATGTAAATCTGGTGTCATCTTGTGGATGTGTGTTCTTGTCTCTTTTATCATTGTTGCTAAGATCTTATTAGAGCTAGAATTGCTATATATTTGACTATTGAAGTCGTTGAAGCTTTACACTACTATATCCTTCTCTACTACTATTCTATTTAAGAGTTTTGATTTGGTCAAGTGCTAAATAGTTCAAGTTCTGAAAGGGCTTAAGTTTTGAGTAGACTGGTTCACCTCTCCCCCCTCTCTCTCCCTCGCCCCCCTCTCCCTCCCACTCCCCCTCACCCCTCTTAATCTTCGGGGATGTTTAACAGTTTGTGCATGCAAATTCTAGTTGCATGTGGTTAAATTAAATGATTAATAATAAATGCTAAATAATGGAATGAATAAGCTTAGACAAACATAGATTTTTTCATTAAAGAAATTAAGTGTTATCTAATTATGAAACATTTGCATACAAATTTAAAACAAAAAGCAATGCAAATTAAACAAGAGTTGTAGGGCACCGAAGTTCCTGCCAAAAAGATATAAAATAGTTATGTTTTTATTTGTTGTGTTTGATAAGTTTTAGCAACAATGTTGATAAAATGAATAAATAATAGGTACATGAAAAGCAAGCTTTCCTCTAATGATAAACATTTGACACTTATAACTGTATTCTAGGATTAATATATACATAGAATTCAAGCAACATCAAGTATTCAACTTCTTGGAGACAATTGCTTGAGGAGTAACCTAAATGTACACAACATCCATAGTCTGACTAGGAGTAAGAGACTTCAACCATTCAAGAAAAAATCTTAAATATTGAGAAACCCATAATGAAAATAGCATAGGATTAATACCTGACTTCATGGAAGGCAACCTGATGTGACTGAAACACTTAAAAAAACAAGAACACAATGGATTAGCACACAAAATTCATAGCTTTCCTCAATTAGCATAGGTGTTGGATTGTTTATGCACATCCTTGCATATGTCTCCTTGATTAACCAAACTTTTTCAACTATGTGGGAAGGAGCAATAAAAAATTCAAGAATCTGGAAACTTGCAAAACTAGCTTGTGCATCAGTTTTAAAAAGCTTGATTAATTATGCATTAATAGAAATCAGACACATAAAGTTTGCATCATCGGCACAATAAAAGGGTAAGATAAGTCCTAAGGCAGAAATTAACTATATAATAGGATGTCATGTGTGTGAAGTGCACTTCCAAATTGTGGCAACATTTTTTATTTCTTCAAACCTTATAGCATATGATGAATTACAAGTATTTCCATAGGCATTGCGGCATAGAGCTCTTGGCAACCTTCAAGAAAGAAATGAATTTCAAATGGATTTTGAAACTGTTCAAGCTAAAATAAATCATTGCAGTTTGAGCACGTTTAGGAGAGAAAAGCATGCCATTTTCTCCTACCCGGAAAATCGCCCTTATCGCTCAAAAGTTTTGAGCCAATTACATTTCAGGAAATTAATTACACATAACTTTCTTTCACGTTTTATATAATTAAATAAAATATTTGAGTATTATTGTGACTATTTTTTTATATAAAGTAAATTATTAATAAAGATAAAGATAATTTATTGATACATAATTTTTAATTAAAACATAAATATCTAAAAATGTCATAATTCATTATTTTTATTTTTTAATTAAAAATAAAAAATTAATGAGTATAATCTATCCTTAAAAATATATTTAAAAAAATAATTATTAAGTAATAAAATTATATAAATATTCTAAAAACAACACTAATGACAATCAAATAAAATGAATGTAACTATCTAGTCTTTAAAGAATTATGTATGAAATCTAAATATTTTTTTATTATATAAATTAAATTTTGTATTTTTCTTTTGATGTGTGCCACCCTCTTTTTTTATCTTTTATAACTTATATTCCTTTCAGTTTCATAAATAAAATTTGACTTTTTTATATTATTAATATATTAATTTAATTAAAATAATCTTTAAAATAATTGAATATGTATTTTTGTTTAATATATTATATATTAGTTTTTATACATTTTATCTTCTTCAATAATTATGTATATATTAATATTTTTTAATATTAAGAAATTATTCTTAGAAGATTCTAGTAGTCAAGCATAATATCAATATAGGACAACTATATTATTAATATATTAATTTAATTAAAATAATTTTCAAAAAATTGTATACATATTTTTAAAAAATATATATTATTTTTTATACATTTTATCATCTTCAATAATTATGTATGTATCAATATTTTTTAATATTAAGAGAATTGAAGATAATTATTTTTAGAAGAGTCTAATAGTCAAACATAATATCAATATAGAACAATTCTCATACAAAACTTTACAACAATCAATTAAGACAAATTATAAAGTCTATTCACATTAATAAATTTCATAAACTATCTAATCAAAAAAACAATAAATGTGATTAAAATAGCATTTCTAAGTGTAATTTGAACATCTCTATTGGGTGAAAACTAAACTAGATAGGTAAAACCTCTTTTCATACTAACATGAAACTATATCAACTACGTTTATAAAATCATTCTAAACACGTATCTAAAAAAAATTAAATAGCCTATCCATAGATAAAAAAAAACACTATTAGTTTGATTTCTCCTTTGCCTAACATTTTTAGGATGTATATTGTCTTTATTTAAGTACTTAGAAATTTTGTAATCTTAATTTTTTAATAAAATTGTACTTTAAAAAATAACATGTCCACCATTCTTAAAAACACGCTTTTAAATGTCATATGGTTGCACATATTTTATTACCTTCTCTTTTCTATGTCCTAAATTTTTAACTTATTATTTAAATAGTAAATGAAATTTTAAAATTTAATTTGTTTTATTATAGTGAAGTATTATTTCATAAAATGATTAAATTAATAAATATTATAATTCTATAAAACAATTATTTAAATTGAAAATTTAGATATTTATTTTTAATCTTTATGTTTAAGAATTATTATTTTAATTAGTATTTGTAATTAGAAGGGAGATTAATTTTAATTGGTAGTAGTCTTAATTGCTACATGTCATTATTTTAAATAAATGAGGGAGTAATTCTAAACAATTAAGAATTTATTTATTTATTAACAATCAAATTAGTGTTGATTTAAATGTCTTTTTGAAAATATATTAAATTATTTAAAAATAATATATTACATAATTTAAAATTAAAATATAAAATTTTAATATTATTATTTAATATATTATATTATATATTAGATGTTACATATGTTATATATTATATTGTATATATAGTATAATACAATGTTAAAATTATATATTATACATATAATATACTAAAATAATATATTTATATTTATTTATTTATTGTTAAATTAATAATATAATATATTATATATATATTCCTAATTTATCTTAAAATTATAATTAATAATTGTTGAATTATTTTTAAAATAAAATT
This sequence comes from Sequoia sempervirens, assembly GCA_007258455.2. Lineage (NCBI taxonomy): Eukaryota > Viridiplantae > Streptophyta > Pinopsida > Cupressales > Cupressaceae > Sequoia > Sequoia sempervirens. The sequence continues at coordinate 472,981 of VDFB02058242.1, forward strand.
TAGTTTTAATTTAATTTATTTGTAATATGTAATTAATATAATTTAAATGATTATTTTCAAAACTAGAAAATAAATACTTTATAAATTTTAGAAATTAAAATTTAGTTTAATTTTATAATTATTTCTAAGCTTTACAAATAATATTGTTGTGATTTGATTAATTATTTTTTATGATTAATAATTCTAACCAATTCCCTTCTAAAATGGAAAAATGAGGTAACGGAAGAAATGGAAGCAGAAAAATCGCGGGTGAAAATTATGTACCAATGAAATTGAAGAGAAATGATTTTTGAAATATATTTTGTTAAATAATTCGCATCTATACATTAATAGAGATTAAAAAATTTCAAATAGAAAAGTTTCTCAAGTTCTTATTGGTTAAAATGAGAGTTATTAATAACAAGTTAAATTTTGGTGGTGCCTATAGTTCCCTCGCAAGAACTAAAAAGAAATTTGTCATTAAATTGACAAAAAACATTGCAAATGGAAATAGAATGTTCCCATCCAATTGTCAAATCAATATCTATCTCGATTTTATGTGATAAGTGAGATTTTGGAGGCTTTTACCTGATATTTTGGAAGCTTTTACCACTAAATGTGAAACTTGTTGTCCACAACTCATGAAATTAACATCCCTTCAACTTTCACTTTGTGAATTAAACTACACTCAAATTTATACATCTTTCTTAATTTTAATAAATTAAATTAAATATTTAAACTTATTATTTAAAATCTATATCCTTCAAGATGTAACTAAATCAGCTATATATTTTTTATGAGTTGTTGAAAATAACGAGAAATAGACCTAAGTCATTCTACACATTGCAGAAGTCCTAAATTCTTGTTTTAACCCATCATGACTCTCTCCGTAGAGATTGTCTAGGAAAGTAGTAACCCAGTAATGCACGTCTGTGGTGCGTTTTAACTTGGACTGGCTAATTTCAGCGGTCAGCTTCGCTATCTCTGAGTTGAATCATGTGAGGCTCTGGATAGCTTTGTTGTGGCTTTGATTGGAGAATATAATGGAAGAAGTATCACAAGTAAACTTGCTGAGGGTTTCCACGGTGAAACCGGCTGTGCCTACAGAGAGCAGAAAGATGTTTCTCTCTGCTTTTGATCTTATGTGGCGCGGTATTAAGTCAGTTGAAAGGCTTCTCTTTTTCAATACATCTTCTAATGAGTTTGATGTAATAGTGGAGAGGTTAAAGAGCAGCTTGTCATCAATTTTGGTGCATTTTTATCCATTGGCGGGGAGATTGGCCTTTGGAGACGAGCAAAAAAGGCTGGAAATAGACTGCAATGATGGAGGAGTCATGTTTTTTGAAGCCTCTGCCAATCTCCATTTCCATGATTTGGAAATTAGTGAGTTTGAGTACAGACCTGTTTTCAGAAGGCTTGTCCCTGCTCACTGCGAATATCAGGAAGATGAATTACCACTTCTTTCTATCCAGGTATTCAACCGCTTCTGAATTTTTTCTTTCAGTTTCTCAAATGGAAATAAATTGTACAAAATCTATTTGAGTTTTTTATATTTAAAGATTAAGCATGCAATATTATTACTTCAAGGAGCTAAAAAGTGACAAGAATATTAAAAGAGGGCTACATAGAAGATCTCTTTACCAAGAAACCCAGGACAACTAACATACAAGCCACTATTCCCAGAGACACGGATTCAACATCTTTGTCTTTTAAATTCGATGTCATTTCTTGCCTGAACCTCTTCAAATCCCTGCCCGAAACATTGCCTTACAATTTGATTTCCACAAAAAAATTGCAGCTTTCAACTGTGCCTTGTGCCATAACAGGTTGCAGCTATTGTTGATCGTCCAAGTGATCCCAAAAAAGGGCACCTCTCCTAGATAGGGGTTACTAAGAGTTCAAATAATTTCCGCTTGAAACCATTCTCAAAATGTCTTGACTACATTGTATTTCCACAAAAACAAAAACTGAAAATATGAACTATGATTTCTTCCTTTCCACGTTACTCTTCTTTAAATATTTGCATTTTCATTTTCACAAATATTAAAGCCATCAACTGCACCCTGTGCCATAACCAGTTGCAGCTATCTTTGATCATCCAAGTGTCCCCAAATAGTGGACTCCACCACGGCTAAGAATCAAAAGTAAATTCTGCTTGAAACCAAGCTCAAGAGGACTTGGCTACAGGGTATTTCTATGAAAACATAAACTAAAATTTCTTCCTTGCCGCTTCATTATTAGGACTCAGAATAAATATGCATCGTGCAGGCACTAAGTGTGGCCGGAGCATATAAACCACACCATAAACTAATAAGACTGGCAGGGCTTCCAGACCTGTGGCCCAACACTTTACACACACACAGATCAAAATTCACACAGATTTATTTCCTAGATTTCAAACTCATAAAAGCAGATTTCATTTACAAAGACCAACTCAACATAGGTTTTAAGCCCAATCTAGAACACAACCAGAAATATCTGTTCTCCAAGCCTTTCCCGCTATCCTTTCTCTTCCTATCCTGTCCTCTTCACCAAAAACGACAAAAAAGAACAGTTCTTCCTTCCAAAAATAACCACAAAGCCCCCTCATTGAACACCAATTGGATCGTGTATCCCCCTTTTACTTTAGTGGCTCCTTGTTCTAGCTCCCAACGCTCTTCTAGTGAAGGGAGAGAAATTTGGTTGCTCAACTCCTTGTATGCTCCCTTGACTGCTTCCATCTCTCTTTATTCCCACACATTTAGGATTTAGGGCTTTTAGAACTCATTCATGCATTAAATGTAGGCATCACCCATTTCTTTAATCAAGCAATAATCTTAAACATATTACCTCATTCCTATGTTCAACCAAGTTTCTAGGACAAGGATCGTTGGGGACAAGGGGACATGTTTCCAGGATGGCTAGGAAGAAGGTCATTTTAAAGGAGACGACAATTAAAAATTGGGGAAAATTCAAAAACATAAGAAATGTCAAATATTCATATGATAAGACATTCACCATATGAAACATTAAAGCTGAATTGGGAATTCATTATCAATGTACACATATGACAAAATTTAAAAGGCGAAAAGGCTACAACTGCAAATTGATAAAATAGAGACAACTAGATCGGCTGCTGCTATGCCTCTGCCTCATCATAGTCTAAATCAAAAATTAGAGTTCAAATCAGTCACTGCCAATATGAGAGACTCCTTCATCTAATGGAACCTTAGCCAATCCCTCCTGTGCCGCCTCATCAATTTGTGTGGCATCTTTAGGATCAACATCCCACCATGCAATTGGAGTCTATTGATACTTAGGAGTCTGTTGATCCTAAGTTGCAAAGCAATATGTAAGACCACCAACTTGTCTGCTCATCAAGAGGTAAGCCAATTCCTCTTAGTTGACTAAATGAAGTTGTATATGAATCGATTCCTCTCTTCAACAGATAAATTGATAATATGTGAAAAGAGATGAATGGTAAGCATCCTCAAATTTGTTGCATCTTTGCCATGCCATGTCCACCACTCAATAGGGTTGGTTTAAGTTAATGTAGCTCTATTTGTTCTTTCCTCTAGTTTGCTAAATATTGTACCCCAAAGATTGACAAAGGCTAGTCACTATGTTCTAAGCAATGTTACCTCCTCATTGCTATACATATTTTGAAGGTCTTGCATGAGCTCCTTCTTTACCTCTTCATCATCAAAAGGAGGCACTTTCCTAGGCCTTAGTGCGTACCATTTGGGATTTAGAACATAGGCTGCTATATGAAGTGGGTTGTTCATGGTGTTCTACTGCCTGGTCACAATGGACTTAATATACTCTTCATTAGTCCCAAATCAAGATTCTTGCTATGAATTGCTTGCTTGGGAAGCAACTGTCAAATGTCTCAAAAATATCTCCAAGACTAGCAGAGTCTATATTAACAAATCCAATGAGTTGAAGGAGAAAACATATCTACAAACAAAATTTTCAAAAATGAATGACTCAAGTGATAAAGACCAAATGCTTTTACAAAAAATGAAAATTATTTAGAAGTTGCAAACATTTAATAATGAATAATAATAAAATAAAAAATCTCTTACCTCCTCATGGACTACCAATCATCATCAAGGATCTATTGCTTCACACTTCTTCCTTTAGCTATTTTTCAACTTTGGCCATCTACCCCACTCTAAATTAACCATCATTGTAGAGGCTTTTTCACTTCAAGCCTCTGCTTTAACAAAATAAAATACCTGTCATATCTAGTTTCCACAAGTTTCCTTGATAAAAAAAGTCTCAAAGAAAACAAGTGAAGTGGAATGGTTGCAAACGAGCATTCGTATATCTCTTGCTTTTACCACCACCCTATTTACGCGATTTTTCCATATCTTCAATGTATTTCAATGCCTTTCAATGCCTGAGCACAACATAGGGTCCAAAAAATGCATTTGTAAGAACCCTCCCACCATCATGCCAACTAACTTATACACAAGTGAATTAATGACTACTTGTATAACATTTGAGGTCCCGAACTCCTGTATAACATCATTCAAAATTAGAAATTGGAAGTGTGCATCCTAATATCAATTCACCCATCCATGATAAGAGAGTAGCCCGTCCTCAACCAAGTTTGTCTCATGTCCTCCGTCACTAATCTCACCTTAGAATTATAGAATACTCCTTATAAAAAATCCTAGTGTGTAGTTCATGTTTTCTAGGGGGCATATGAGGGACCAACAACATTTGTTTGAAGTTGAGAAAACTTACCATATATCATATATGGGATAACATGGGCAAAGAAAAAATTGGCAAATAAAGAATCTGCAAATTCTCATGACTGCATATTGAATATCCCTGCAAAACTAGTAGCCCTTCTCTTTCCCTTGGTAGAACTCTCTCGCCGTTGAGTTTCAACATCCACAGTTTGGGTAGGCAATGGGATACTAGATTGCATAGTCTATACTAGCATTCCCTTATTTCTTGCTTCACCTTCCATGAACAACCTAGAGACCTTGCCTTTCTCTACTAGGGTTATTTTTTCACATATTTTTACCCTCTATCCACCTATGCACAAAAAATGGCTATAAACCCTTGTATGGCTACCTCTATAATCCTTGATGTACAAATGACATAACCAAACTCTACTCCCACATAAAAAAAATTCTAGTCTTCGTTTATGGCTGTTGCAAATTGCAAAAGAAATATGTTAAGATGAATAGATCGTCTGTGTAAGTTTTTAGAATGGATTATTTGAACCCACAATACTTGCAACACTTTGACACCTAGAAGAACCTTTAGTACCTATATGGCTTCTTTGTTGAATCTCAACCTCTTCACCTTCACTACCTAACTGCTGCTCTTATTTATTTATTTATTTTTAGAAAAAACACAACTACAAGTGCAAACATAAAACAAAACATCAAAAAACTCTCTAAGCACTTGAAATTTGGAAAAAACCAAAAAAAAAAATTAAAAGGATTTGTACAAATGAACAATGGATAATAAAATTACATCAAATGATGCAGTTTTGATGCTGTGGTCTTCATCTCAGTAACTTCCCACTGCTGCTTTCTTCCTTAATCTTCTCACAAAAAACAAAATGAAAAAATGACAGAATTTTTTGTTTTTAGATATTCATGTCTTTGTTTTAATTTATGAGTATCGTAAAGTGGTGTGAGGTCCCCTCTCTTTTTTTTTTCCTTATTGTATTTTTTTTAAAATTGCACTCCCCTGTAGGCTGGCCCACAAGGGATGGCTAGCCATTCTCTGATGTTTCTGTAGCATACCAGAAACTTTTCTTAATTTTAATATTTTTATAGTGGATGAACCGAAGGACATTCCTACCCGTCCCAGGTGCAGTGACGGTTGGAAATACCTAGAGAACACATCCCCATGGAACATAGCTGAGCTCATTCACATTCTAATCACACACATGCACTCAAAACAATAGGACTATAAAGTATAAATTGTTATTTATCACTTATATTAATCCCTAGCAAGTCAATAGGTTAGTCAAATCATGGGCCAGGTAATTTGATGCTGCATGGACCAGGACTAAATGTTTTTATCACTTTTAGGCGCTGCCTACTTGTCACTCTTCCATTCTGTTCACCCACAACATCACAGCCAAGCAATCCATCAATAGCACCCACACAAAACAATAATATCAAAATGCATAACAATGTAAAACCTTCTAATATTGAAAGAACGGTGATAGGGAGAGGCAGTAACTCGCTCGACCTTCCAATAGGGTATGCATAATTAATCGTCAAATGCATTCAACACGGTTGAAATGATTATTCTAACTAATCAGTATTCAGCATATCAATAACTATAAGTCACTCCTGTTGTCCAATTACATCAGAATGGGGTTAAATCATCTATTTAAAGCTTTATTTCAGGTTGTCACATAAAAATAATTACAATATTATGTGCTTTGTTGCTATTTTATATGCTTTATTGCAATATTATGTGTTCTGTTGACATTCCATGTGTTTAGCATTATTGGTAAGATTTGGTTTTGTTTGCTTGATTGGTTTTAGTTTAAAATAGATTTACTGTAAAGTTTAACCTTTTCAATTTTCTTATGTGCAAATTTTAAGAAATTATTATTTGTATTCAACTAAGAAGACGGCAAGCCTATGCGCTTAACCAAAGCCAAGCATTCCAAAGAATCAATGTAGATACATTTTATTGTTTTTTCACACATTTGAAATTGCTTACTTTTTCAATATATACTAAACCAAAGATTTGGACAGAATGCAAAGAAAGACAGGTTCGAGACCTACAATCAACCTTAGCAATATTAGTAGACCCTGTCGTGTTTGTTAAAAATAACTCTTCTAACAAAAGCTTCTCAACATGTAAGGTCTTTTTCACCCGACCGCTGGCTCCTCTCATTTTCAGTCTCTCTATATGTATGCCTTATGTGCTTTATTTTTCAAGCTGCTGCCAATATTTAGTACATAATCACTAAGTCTGAACATTAATGGTATTATGAAATTATACTGTGGTTATTTCCAACGAATTTTCCATGACTGGTATTCCTTCTTTCCAAATACAATTGAGGCTTGGAAACAAGTTTCATTGTGCTGATGCCTTACTGAAAGTTTCCATTGTTGCAGGTTTATACTGACATGACCATCAGGCTTCACATGTGTATTTATCTATTCTCCTCTGTGATAACCTTGGCACCTAGAGATGCTTCTCAGAATTCCTTAAACTCAAGACTTTCTAAGTTAATGTTCTAGCTTCTTTTTTTCCTACTCCGTACTAACATCTTACCATTTCGGTAATATGTCTTGTAGATTCTCCCTTGTAGCTAGCTATTCTCCATTATTCTCCCATGAAATTGCTGAACAATTTTCTATTTTCCTACTTTTATTTTATAGTTCATTGGAGATGTATTCACTGTTTCTCTTGCTTATTCTAAGCTAGTTGTACCTTTCCAGTCCCGTCACCTATTTAGACACTTGTGGACATTCATATTGATTACTCTTTTTGGCACGCAACAAATTCACCAGCAGCAATTCACCAATGGAAAATTCACCGTCAGCAATTTACCGACAGAAAATTCACTGCCATGACAAATTCACCTCAAGGGAAATTCACCACCGCGGAAAATTCATTGCATTAATGCGATGAATTTTCCGCAGCAGTGAATTGCTGTTGGTGAATTTTCCTTGAGGTGAATTTGTCATGGCGGTGAATTTTCCCGCGGTGAATTGTTGGTAGTCAATTTTCCGTCAGTGAATTGCTGGCGATAAATTTTCCTAGAGCCACTCTTTTTTCATCTTTCTCTAGCTAGTGTTTGTTGTCTTTCTGATGTATGTGATGTCTTTTAATTTATTTAGAGTAGGAATTTAAATTTGGAAGTTATTTATATTGTGGCATTGTGATGATATTTTGTTCCATATTAATATTCTCTCCCTCGATAGATTTGGATTGTATTTAGCTTCAATAGAAAATAAATATTACTTATTTGCTAAGTGGAGTAAGATGTTGAGATGGCATGCAGGTAACCACATTTCATGGAGGCGGCATTTGCATTGGGACTTGTCTTCATCACATAGTAGCAGATGGAAACTCATATTGGCATTTCATGCAATCATGGGCAGAGTGTTGCAGAGGAGCGCCCCTTTCCAGATATCCTGAGCACAAAAGAGACTTATTTAGGCTTTCCAACATCGTTATGAATACAAGCAATGTTGCTGCAACAGATAGCAAATTTACTTTCCATGGAAGCAAACAAGAACAAAGCAAAAGCTCCAAAACAGATGGAGAAACACAAAATTTGCAGTCTCAGATGCCAGACCATCAAAATGAAAGCAGTGAAAAAAAACTCTTGGATTCTAACCAGATGTACAAAATTGATGAAGTAAGCAGACCTGTTGAGAAGGGTAACCAGCCTAATGATTTGATATACAAAACATTTCATTATAGTAAAGAGATGATTCAGAAGCAAAAGGCTCAGGCTGAGAAAAATGGAAACCAAGCTTTTAGCTCTTTTGTGGCAGTTGCAGCTCATTTTTGGAGATGCATAGTTAAAGCTCGACAGATCCCAGATGAAGATCCTGTCCACATGCTTCTGCTAGTAGACAGTAGAAATCGAGTAAGTCCTCCCTTGTCTCCTGCTTACTTTGGCAACTGCGTACAAATTACATTTGCCAATGCAACCGCTAGAGAACTGTTGAGCCAAACAGTGTCCTTCGCATGCAGCCTTATAAAAGAAGCAGTTAACAAGTGCACAGAAGAGAGTCTTATAAATATGATAAAATGGGAGGAATCTAATTGGCAAAACAAGAATCGTGAGAAGCCTAAGAAGGATTCAAAGAGAGAGAGGTGTGGTGTGCACGTAATTAGTTCTCCAAGGTTTCCTGTGTATGAGGTTGATTATGGGTGGGGGAGGCCAGTGAATGTGCAAGCTGCATCAATGAACGAAATAGGAGCCATGGTATTGTTTCCTGGCAAAGATGGTGGCGGTGCAATGGATATCTCTACATGTCTTCCTCTTTCTCAGATGGATGCCTTCCATTCCTTGTTCGTTGGATCTAGCAGTTCATTTCAACCCGATGAATGAAAGTAGGATAACTATGTTCAGTAATTAGAGCTTCCATCTTAACCTTTAGTTAGGTATTTATATTTTTTGTAGGCTTTTTAACCATGTGTATTAAATACCTTTGTAGGCTCTTTAACCATGTGTATTAAATACTTTTGTAGGCTTTTTAACCATGTGTATTAAGGTACTTCTTTGATGACCAATTTCCATGAGTAGTCATTCATTGTATGTCCTTTTTCCAATTCCATATGCATATCCTTTTTCCAATTCCATATGCGTTGCTAACCTTCACAAAGCAATGGAATCAATAAAAAATAAAAGCCAACCTTCACAAATTCCATATGCGTTGCTAACCTTCGTTGGATCTAGCAGTTCATTCCAACCCAATGAATGAAAGTAGGATAACTATGTTCAGTAATTAGAGTTTCCATCCTAACCTTTAGTTAGGTATTTATATTTTGTAGGCTCTTTAACCATGTGTATTAAATACCTTTGTAGGTTCTTTAACCATGTGTATTAAGGTACTTCTTTGATGACCAATTTCCATGAATAGTCATTCATTATATGTCCTTTTTCCAATTCCATATGCATTGCTAACCTTCACAAAGCAATGGAACCAATAAAGAATAAAAGCACCTCTAAGAAACATTAGCACTGGAAAAAAAGGAGTTCCTAATAGATCAAGCCAGGGACTTTCAAAGTTAAGGATTGTATACTTAACTTTGAAAATGTTGCATTACAAAGGGTATTCCATGCAAGAGAAATTTGAAAATGTTGGTCCTGTTCTGCAATAATTGAATCGTTTACAGTCCAACTTAAACCATTTAGCCTATATTTGACATATTTAGCAATATGCTGCATGACATTGGCTTGAAAGAAAAGCTTGAATACCAAACAAGATTTTTGTGGTTAGTTATGTCACAGATGCTTTAAAGCATAAGAAAAGGAGTATTGATAGTCTTATTATGTTATGTAGATATGATTTGATATAAATGGCAGCTAAGCTTTTTACAACAATGATGTAAATAGCATATTAGCTACAGAAAATATTGTCTAAAATACATTTTGTCGGATAGATGCAATAGGGTAATTGATAATACAACTAAAATATTCTATTCTAGACCTAGACAATTTGTTTTATAGATGTATCCCAGTTCCAACAACACAAATAATGATTCTAATAAACAATTGAAATATTTGAACATGGGGTACCTATATACTTTGATTGGGTTACAGTTGCCATCCAAATCTGAAATATATCCATCCAAATCTGAAATATATCCAGCAATATGTTGAAATAATCACCATCAAATTTATATACAAAATTTGAAACATAGAATAATATTTTTCATAAACTATGCCATGAAATTACAAGATTTTATTACCTGTTAAGGTTTAGGGAGGCTTACCGACGTGTCCTTCCGCCCACAGTACACTCAAATCCACTGAGTCCTCGATAAAAGAAAAGCCTCCTGGAAATTCGAGTAATATCTATCTACTGGGCACTACATTTCAGCCTTTGATTAAAAATAAATTTATTAATTAAGCTCCTCGGTTAAGTGGCCTTAGAAGGTGAGGTTATAAGTTGGGCGCTTCATTTTTAGCCTAGAAGAGACGAGAATTAAATGTTTTCGGTAGTAAGAAGCTTGTCAAGCCTAGTTTTGCGTAACCGTATGAATCCATGAGAAAATCAAGACAACAATGAAATTTTAAGATAAATTGAGAAGTTTTGTAACACCCACCTGGAGTATTGCGAAGAGAAAGTGCTCATCTTGAGGAGGAATTTTAAAGGAGAGCATTATTTTAAGTAAAGTGGAAAAAACAAAGGGAAAAGGAACAAAATTTGCACATGCGGAAATCATCTTCACCCAAATGTATGTGGCTGATTTATATACTTCAAATGAACAACAAAATGCTATAAGAAATCTAAAATCTAGGGAAAAAAATAAAATGAAATCATCTTCACTCAAATGTATGTGGTTGATTTATATATTTCAAATGAACAACAAAATGGTAGGAAAATTTTAAAATGTACAAAAATAAATGTGAATATAAAAATTTGAAGTTGGCTCTATTAGAGTTTGTGTCTTCTATTGTCTTTTGTTGTTCTTATGTCAAACCGTACCTTTGGCATAGGAAAGTCTTTAACCTTCCACATTTATTGTTGGTTTTTTAGCTAGTCTCTTTTATGGCCTTAAATGGCTTTAACCCAATAGTTCATGCCAATGTTGATAGTTTGGTGGGTTTGCACAATGGCACCTTCGAGCAAGCATCCTTGAAAGTTTGCTTTGGAAATTTTTCATGAGATCCACACTCTGATTCCCCAACGGATGCAGTTTTACCCATCATTGAGTTTGATGATGCATGTAAGTGGCTATAGCATTTTACTTTGATAAGGTATTTTGTTAGGAGAACTTCCCTAGAAAGCATGTTTTGAGATTGGGTTAACAAACATTGGGCCTCCATGAGGTTTAGTTTGACGTTGTTCAAAACCTTACTAAAGGGTACTTTCTTTTTCACTTAGTTGAGGCCAATCATGCTAATGTTATTCTCATCCATGGCTTGTGGCATGTCTATGTGTCACTGTTTGTCTTCCAACCATGGATGCGAGATTTCGTTGTCTTGAATAAAAAGATGTTTTGTGTGTTGGTTTGGCTTGAGTTCCCAAGTTTACCCCTTGCTTGTTGGAGCTTTCTAACCACCATTGTTGTTTCCCTTGGGAAAGTCATTTATGTTGAGTTTGATAGGTTTTCAAGCTCATTCACAAAAAAGTGTTTGTGTTGAGATTGATTTGTCCAAGGATTTGAAACAATTTTGGGACATTTAGATTAAACATCTTTGTCACACCTAGCATGTGCTATATCCCAATTTTCCCAATACTTGTTTTTAGTGCCAATTTTGTGAGCACAAGATTAAGGATTGCCCTTTGGTGGCCCCCAAGTTAAATCACCTCCCTAGTCTATTGAGGTTCCTTCTTGAAAACTAAGGAAAAATGGACAACGATTTCACACCACAAAAACAAGAATGTCAAATCTAGTGAATCCTAGGCTAGAGCCCAACCCATTTTGGATCAACCAGCTACTAAGGCACATCTAGCAAATGTTTCAAACCCTTCCAAGAAGGGGAATGAGATCATCTTACCTAGTGTCAAGCCTTTCTTCATGCCAATATTTTCTTAGACACCTCAATCAACATTGGATTTATTTTCTTAGTAGTTTATTCACTCTCCCCCTCTCCTAAATATTTATGACATTCTCACAACCTACTGGAATGGTTGGAGGGAGCGTATGCTACAGAAAAGCAAAGAATGTCAATTCCCAACATACAATTAGGTAGTTTCTCTTCATAATTTTTTTTACAAAATTGCTATTCTTCTCTCAAGGAATCAAATAGTGATGAAATGCCTCTCAATTCCCATTAATTGAATTTTATCTCCTAAAATGTTTGAGGTCTTACTAGCCTCCCAAAGAAATATAGCATTTGATGTTCATCAAACATAATTGGATTTAGATGTTCTATGTTTATAGGAAGTCAATATAATTGGTTTTTTACTTTATATTATTGTCATGTTATTTGGCCTACCAACTCTATGTTTTGCAATAGTCATGATGTTGCTTGTGTAGTGGTTGTCATCTTTCTCTCTCCTAGGTGGCTTCAACATGTTGTCGACTATGGTTTTGATCCCACCGTAGTTGGATTTAGATATTTTATGTTTACAAGAAGTCAATATTATTGGTTTTTTACTTTTTGTTGCTTGGCATGTTATTTGGCCTACCAACTCTATGTTTTGCAACAATCGCAATGTTGGTTGTGAAGGGGTTGTCATATTTCTCTCTCCTAGGTGGCTTCAGCATGTCGTTGATCATGGCTTTAATTCCACTAACTATGTGATTTGGATCCTCTTAAATGCCAATAATCGTTCTTTTGGTATTATAAATACTTATGCTTCCAATGATGTTGAGAGATCTCTTTTGTGGCGACAAATCTTTGATTTGTTGCATGTTGTCACTTGGGTTATGTGTGGGGACTTTAATATGGTGGAGATGATGTATGATAAAGATGTGACCCTAGCCTTATGCTAGACAACTAACGAATGAGAGGCTTGGCATTACATGCATAATAAATTGGATTCATTGCTTGTTGTCACTTGGGTTATGTGTGGGGACTTTAATATGGTGGAGATGATGTATGATAAAGAAGGGACCCTAGCCTTATGTTGGACAACTAGCAAATGAGAGGCTTGGTATTACATGCATAATAAATTGGGTCTTTTTTATTCCAATATGGGCCACCATCATAATCATTCTCATTAATATACATGGAATAATTTTTGAGCTAGTTCTAAAATTCTTTAAACACTTGGATCATATGATAATTTTTGTACAATTCTTTTTTCTTCTTTACCAATTGTTTCTCATTCCTAATGGAGCCTTTGTTAGATGTCACCTTGTCAAATCACACTCACACCAGGTTTAAAATTCAATGGCAAGTGAGATGCCTCAAATTTGCAAAAACTCTTTTTTAAATACTTCTTTGCTAAGTCATCGTCCTTCGCTAGCCAACATCAAGGGTGTGTGGAACTTAGAAGCTCGTCACTCAACCAACTGGTTGGATTTTTGGGTGAAATAGAGTCATCGGACATACTAGTTTCTTCCACATCTATGGATGTCAGTTAATCATCTTTTGGTGTCATGCATATGAGGCCACAACCTCAAAGCTTCACAAAGCTACTACAACTCTTCAAGTTGACCCATTTTCTCATACTTTGCAAGACAGGGTGGTTAAGCTTCATCATCACAAACTTATTGTTGATAACCATATGGCTAGAGGTACTCAAATCAAAGCCAAACTACACTGGCTTAAGGTTGGGGATAGAGATTTTAAGGCATTTTTCCAAGCTTTGAGAACTTTCCATACCTCACATGGCATCAAGTAGATCAAATATGGGCATAATGTTCTCAAAGAGCTTCCTGATATCCTCCAAGCTTTTGTCAAACATTATGATCAAGTCTTCACTACTCAAGCGAATTCTTCTAAAAATGATTAGGCCTTATAGGAGTGCCTCAAGGTTGTTTAATGTCATCTTTCCACTATACAAAAAACCTTTTGTAATCAATTGCTCTCCATTGTTGACCTCAAGGAGGTTATTACTATCATGGCCAATGATAAGGCTCCCAATTATGATGGGTTCCCTTGTGAATTTGTAAGGCCCTTTGGAATTGTGTTGGTGAGGACCTGCACAAATTCTATCTTGAAGCCTTCCAATCTAAATCATTAGGGAAAGTAATCAACAAAGGAAATATTAAATTCAACCTATGTTTTGAGAACTAGAGGATATTGGTAATTGGAGGCCTACCACCTTGCTCAATGTATCTTATAAGATAATTGCCAAAGCTTTAGCTCTAAAATCATACCATATCCTTCCTCAAATTGCTAGGTCTGAGAAAATTGGTTTCATCAAATCTAGATATATTTTAGATAATATAATTATAGTTTGGGAAGGTATGGAATGCTCTAGGCACTCTCATCAAAAAGATTTATTCCTCAAAATTAATTTTGCTAAGGCATGTGACCATATTGAATGGCCCTTTATCTTGACCATGCTTCAAGCTTTGGGATTTAAGTCTCACTCCATTCAATCAATTACCATGATTTTTACAAATTCCTTAGCTTGTATTACTATCAATGGTCAAAAATCTAGTGCCTTTGGATTTTCAAGTCCATTCATCAGGGTTTCCCCTTGGCTCTAGCTCTTTCTACGCTTTTCGCTAGAGGATATGGTTACCTTCTAGCTCACTCTGTCTCAAGGGCTATTTAACAGTATTTCTCTACCTAATTCCTTAACTCAACTTGTTAATGGCCACTTTTTGAATGATTATTTTCTCACTCTTAGAAGAGGAGAAAAATATCAAAAAAGCTCTTAAATATTTGGATTTTTTTGCAAAGTTTCTAGATTTCCCATTCAATGGCATAAAACATAGTGCTACAAATAATCCTTCCTTCCCACACCTTCTTAACTCAACTCTTATTGTTGGAAATGGATCTATCATGGAGAATTTTTTAAATTCCTCAACATCCCTTTTGTAGATCCCAAGCATCCTTATGGAAAGCTATTCTATAGAGAATAAGTTGGCTTGTTGGGTCACCAAACCCCTCTCCCTAGCCAAAAAAAAGCCAATTTTATTCTAAAACTCTTGCGGCTACTCATGTCTATTATTCCTCATGTCAAGTCCCTTCTAAGGCATCCTACATGAAGTTGGACAAAATTCTTCATGATTTTCTCCATGCCTCTTCAAAGAATCATGAGAGATTTCATAAGGTGGCCTAAGAATTTTGCTACCACCCTCGAGATTTTGGAGGTTTGGGGCACACATGACATGAAGAAAATGACACATTCACATTTATTTAAGCTTGCAGTATTATCACAAAAATTACAACTTCTTACTTCTTTGTAATTGTCCCTCTTACATGTGAGGTCATAGCCATTTCATTACAGTTACTATGACAATTTAAACACAAATTACTCTACTAAAAATCCTTAAATCAGTACAATATTCTAATGAACTCCACTATGCCACTTTATCATCTCCCTCATGATTGCACTCCACATCATACTCCTTGTTCTACACTCACAATCTCTATTTCACACCTCATAGTCTAACTCTACTTCCATTTTACCTCCACATGTATTCCATTACCTATTTATTTTTCCTTTTTGACTTACCTTCTCTCAATCCAAACTTAGTAAATATAGTATCCATAATCTTTTTCACTAATTTGCATCAACTATGAGATGTCACAAATTCTATTACCACATCTAATGTGTCATTATCTAGAAATAATAAAATTACAAATTCAAATGGTAAAACAATGGAGATCCTTCACATGGTACACCACATACATCCTCATCAATTAAATAAGTCCCGAAAAATATTCCTTTTTTGGTGTAATCTTCAAATAACCTTAACTGTAAATAGGAACAATCACCATTGTGCACAACTCCCCACTTGTAGATTCTCTCAAGCCAAATTATAATATTTTCCTCATTCAAATCACCTCAAATATTGGCATGAAATTCTTCAACATTAACTCAAAACTTTGCTTGAAACTATGAAAGCCAATTTCAAACTATAGTGAAATGAGCTAACTTTCTCTATCACAAACTAGTAACCACAACCTCAGACAAAAAAAATAACTAAATTATACTACAAAATCTGCATGTATAGAATGATGCAATATCACCAAACTACCTAGGGATGCTCCTATGTCAGACACCCGGGGTTGATAAAAAAAAATGAGTCCCTCATTTTCCAAGACAATTTGTCCCAGTTTGGGCATCCCACCCTACCACTTCCTCAATTCTCTATTTTTCCTCTTAAGGTATGCCTCAATAAATCCACCTATGTACTTACATTATCCTTCATTGCTTACCATATTACCCATCTTCTTCAAGGGTTGTACTCTATCCACAAATCACCCTCTATGCCACATCCTCCTGGCATGTTGTCACTTGCAACTCTCTTGCCCTTTTCATCAAGTCTCTCACATATAATTTCCCCTACTGTTGGAAGTTTGTGTTGTCATTGATGTCAACAAATCTTTGTTGTTGCATTGATGTCAACGTACAAAGATGCTTTGATTGGTTGCATTATGTTGTCATTAGTAGTATCACTAATGTCAAACTAGTGTTGTTTTATTGAGCATATGCTTGCGGATGTTCAACCTCTTGTGGTTGAGATGTTGAAAAGGGGTCGTAGATATTGAGACGATGTTTGTGGTGCTAGGTTTCCAAGTGCTTTTGAGAAAATTTGAATAAAAGAGTGTTTAGTGTGGCAAAATAGTGATCATTGTTTTGCGGGTGTTGGCAAGAAGTTGAGTCCACTTTTTGGCCAAAAAGTGGAAGTGTTTTCCTTGATTTTCAGAATTTGACACGTTTGACCTTAAAATTTGAAGCACTTAGAGATGGAATCTTAAAAAAAGTCACTAATCATAAAATGTAGTACTCGAAGTCTGGTTTCCAAATATGTAATTTATTTCAATACCCAGATGGTACAAATTGATTTTCATTAGGTGTTTCTAAAAACCACTATTTAAAAGTCATTTTTTTTACCATACCATGCACATGTACATCATCCATATTTTGACCTAAATTATCGTATTTTTCTAAATCCTTTTGGGAAAATATTTGTAACTCACTCAAGCACGTTTTTTGATTTTTTTGTAATTTTCTATTGAACATTTTTTATGTTAATTTTTTATTGAATTTTTTTTGTTTGTACGTCATCTATAATGTGTTTTAATTTCATTGAAAAATTATACAAAAAAAGTCATCAGCCATATGTCCAAACTCACTATTTTTCTCTGACATTGTTAGGACCTTCAACTTGCAGGTCAAACTAGGTTGAAGGCCTAGGTTCGGATTCCCAATGCTTTTTCCGAACCAGAATACAAGCCAAAAACCCTACCACAAAGTAAGGAAAATTTCAAATTTTTAGAAACGGGATCAAACAGGATCCCGTTTTTCCTAATATTAAATGTGGTGACTGTTGACATAGAAACAGGATCCCATTTTATAAATGGGATCTCTTTTCCATGTCAACGGTCCCCACATTTCATATTAAGAAATGGGATCTCGATTATGAAATGAGATCTCGTTTCTTTTTTACCGTTTTTATTAAATTTACTAGCAAAGTTCTACTGTGAAATTTGTAACTTCACATGTACAACCCACTACGACATATTGGGCTATTTTCTATCAACTTTTATCTTTAGAGGTGTTCAACTTGCATTTTGGATTGAATTTTTCAAAGGAGGCATCATGTAAACAATTTTTGAAGTGGAATTGTGTTAGTTTTCTACTCGTTTGGAGGAACAAAAGAGAGAGACTTTTGTTTTTATAGGTCTTCAACTTGCAATTTGGATTGAATTTTTGAAAGGAGGCGTCATGTAAACAGTTTTTTAAGTGGAATTGTGTTAGTCTTCTACTTGTTTAGAGGAACAAATGAGGAAGAATTTTGTCCTTGCGGGTCTTCAACTTGCAATTTGGATTGAATTTTTTGAAGAATTTCACTATTGACATTCATTTGTGCTTGAGAATTTTACAATCATGGGTTCACAAGCTCGTAATAAGAGGAAAGATACGAAGACATTGACTCCTAGAGAAATTGAAACAAAGAGAGAGAAGGAGAAATAAATACAAAGAGAAATAAGAATGGGACTTAAATCAATGAATGATGGTGGAGCATCCAATTCCACAACTATTGAAGATGAAAACATTGAGGAGACCATGGTTGTAGACGAAGCTAATTTGCAAGAAGTCAATTTGGAAAATAATATGATTATACAAACAAGTCCTAGTATGTCTTCAAATCCCTCTTTCAATGCTATGGAGAATGTTTCAATAGGCACAAATCCAGGTATGTCTTCAAATCCACATTTTAGTGAAATGGAAAATTCGTTTGTAGAAGTTTTACAAGATGCAAGACTTACCGATGTTGACATTGATAATATTTGGAGAGATGAAAGTTTTATAGAATTTGTTGAAAATAAATTAGAAAATGAAAATGAAAATTGTTTAAATATTGTTGAAAATGAAAATTAAAAATCTTTTGTTGAAAATGAAAATGAAAACCGTTTTGTTGATGAAAATGAAAATGAAAACCGGTTTGTTGATGAAAATGTAAATCGTTTTGAAGTTGAAAATGAAAATGAAAATCTAGAATGTGATGTTGAATTTAATGAAAATACTTTTTTTTAAATTGAAAGTGATGTTTTGGATAATCTTCCTGCTAAGATTTCTTGGAGGCAAATAAGAACACATGCGAATAGAATATACAAAAAAATATTTTATCATAAAAAACTTGCATTTCAATGTCAACTAATGATGCAATTGATGAGAATGCAAAAAATGAGGAAAATAATGAAAAAGTTAGTCTTTTTTGTTAAATCAAGAAGAAAAGATCAATCATTAAAACATGCTATGTCTACTATTGCTAGTGTCATTCAATCTAGTGGGAAAAATAGTCGATCTAAAGATAAAAATGCAACAAGAATAGCTATAACAACTGCTATAGTTAATAAAGCAACTTTGAATAAAAGAATGGTAAGCAATATTAGTGAAATTTTAAAAATACATCCTAAAACATTGTTGAGAGCGACAAAAAGAAGAGAATGTATAGAAAATGATCCTATCAACCAATGTTGGAGTTTCAGTGGTCAACTCTCGAGGTCTGATATGAAATTGAACGTTGAAATTAAATCTTTGATTGAAAAATATTGGCATGATAATACTAGGGTATCATCTAATGCTAGAGATGTTTTAAAATTAAGGGTGGGGTCCAAAGTTCACGATCCTCACCCAAAACACCTATTAGATACAACACAAACTAAATTTTGTAGAAAATTTTGTGGTGATTTAGTGTTACTTGGTAATATTAAAATAAGTCAAAGGTCTTTTCAAAAATGTAAACCCTGGTATGTAAAAATTAATAAGCAACAAATATCTTGTTGTAAAACGCATGTTCAATTTCATTATTTTTATGATGTTTTTCGATATATATGTTGTACTTTGCATACTAACATGATTATACAAGAATGTGGTATTAATATGCCACCTGAAACAATAAGGGAGTTTATATCAGGTTTGTTTTGTGAAAGATTTAATGGTAAATTGTTTTATTTAAGTTCTTGTATTTTTGGACAATGCACTAGCTGTGAAAATATTTCATTCTTAAGAATTTGTATGCATGAAAGTGTTGATAATGATTTTGGACAACAATTAGTAGATGTTAAAATATTTAATAATGTTGACTATTCTTTGTAACGTCTAGAAAATGCAGAGAAACAGATCAAAGCAAACATGCAATGCAATCTAAAACTCTAATGCAATCTAAGCTAAGCAACAAAGAACAAAGGAAAGTCAAAACGTAAATAAAACTGAACAATCTCACCCAATATGTACGTAATTCCATGTATCATCTCAATTGCCCTTCTCCATTTTGCTGTTATAGTATAATTGCCCTCAGATTTTCAAAGGTTCATGCAAGTATAGCCTATGATAGTGATTTAGCAAAACATCTAAGATTCAAGATAGTTGCTCCAAAAATTCATAACATTTCAAAAGAGATTGGAATGATGAATGAAAAATCAATTTATAGAAAAATTAATCATTCGAACGACAGGCCAGGATCGAAAGATCAACGGACGGTTGAGATCGATTGATTAGACATGCATTTTGATAACTATTAGTAGCGACATGAGTGATACAAATTAGAAATAGAATTAAAGATTAAATAAATGATCTAATCTTCAAGTTTGGTATTCGAAAACAGAAGAATAGTCTATGCATGACAAAGATGAAGATGGATTAAAACAACTCTTGTTCGAATGCACGCACAAGGTTTAATTAATTAAATAAGAATATTTAATTAATCTGCATGTACACGCAATTGATTTAGCACTGGACGATTGAATGATTTGATGAAGAGATTACTCGAGAAAGCAACTCAGACATTAAATCTAGAGTTAACTGCGCGATTTAAATAAATGTCGAGTCGAGTCAAAGTGAATACTTAGATAACTCACACAATTATCTAAATATAGAAGAATGCGTTAAAATAGGATTTATGAATTAAATAATTCATTTAATTCAAGATTTGATATTTGAAGAATAATTAAATAAATAAGATTTATTTAATTAAGTGATGAAGGGGTTAAATGAATAATTAAATAAATAAAGGATTTATTTAATTATAGTTGGCATATGATAAAGAGTAAATTAAATAAGAATTTATTTAATTTGACAAAAAGGATAACGTTAATTAGTAACATAATTAAATAAAAAACGTTTATTTAATTAATTAGATGGAATAAAGAAAAGTGTGAATTAATTAAATAATTAAGATTATTTAATTAATAGAAGAATTAAAGTTAAAGTGAATTAATTAAATAATTGACATTATTTAATCATGACCATGGAAGAAATATGAATTATTAAGAATATTAAAGTCGCAAGCTTAAACTAGATTTCGATGTCTACATTTGCCCCTCTTTGATACAATGTTATTTCGGCGTTGTGTCAAAGAAAATCAATTAAAATATGCCCAAGTCATGCCCCGGTGTAAATAGGTGAAGGTATGCCCCCTCGGGGAAATTGACAAATTTTTGAAAATTTTTTGAAAATTTTGAAAATGATCCCGATTAGTCCATTGGATAGCCAGAAATGCAGTGAAGTTGACGGAATTGAAGTTGGAAATGTTATGGATGGGTACGGGTTGATTGAAGTTGGAAGTTAACACGGCCAGTAGAAAAAAAATGCCACTAAAACCCTAGGTATAAATAGAAATTGGGGTAAAAACCAATTCATTTTCACCCACCTAGCTTTGAGAATTGAGATTTTGCTCTACACCCACAGCGACGATGTCTCCTGTTCCGAACACCCACCATCGAGCATACAGGATCCGGACCTTCAGGTGGCCAGCCAATGCGAACCCCCCAATATGTACCTTAAACTTGACTTTTGAATTTTTTTGAATTTTGCACCTTTTTATGAATTTAATTGAAATTATTCTTATGCGTCACTTTAGTGAAAAGCCGCATGTGAGTGCGCAAACGATGCATTTGCATGCGGATCAACACATGTGTAATATCACATAGATAGGTAGCGTAGGTTTTCTGTGATTTAACACATGTGTAATTTAGTTCAACGCATTTGATAAAGAACAACACATTTACATTTAAATTAGCCACATATGTCTTTTTCAATGCATTTGCATTTAATTTGATGCACTTGTTATTTAAGCTACGCAGTTGCATGTGATAGTTAATTGTTCGTAGACATGTTTTTTTATTATGCACGCATATGCATTTTAAAGTTACGCATTTGAAAAATAATGACGCATATGTGTAATTGAACGACGCATTTGATTTTTCTGCAATGCATATGTAAAATAATAACGTATTTGCAAAAGAATGACGCATTTGAATAGCAGTTAATTTAGTCATTTTGCACTAGGATAGATATTTGATGCTAACATGAGGCATGTATAATGCCATTGCAGGTTGTGTTAGACACGGTATATATGCGAGTCGAGACCTACGACTTTTCGCTTCCAAGATAGCTTGCGGAGTGCAGAGCGACGATTCTTATGGCACCTAGGTTTGCTACATGTGATAGACATGCCCCAGATTCAGGAAAACTAGGGTTTATTGGTAGTGTTGTGCGAGCGGTGGCACTCAGAGACCTCGTCGTTTCACCTGCCTACTAGAAAGGCTACAATTACTTTAGAGGATGTCTACAGGATCCTGAGGCTTCCCATCAGAGGAACGAGGGTGAGGTACGATACCCAAAGGGGTTTCGTTGAGATGTGCAAATACTACCCTCATGCCGATGTCAGACAGCTAGGGTTTGATCACTATGAGATTAGATGGCGTGTACTGGCGCAGAGGTATAGGTGGCTAGACTGTCTAGTGTGTACATTGATAGGTGGTATAGTGCTTCCTGACCGTCGAGGTCATAGTTTTCCCATGGGTTGGGGGGAGATGCTAGTAGGTATGCTAGAGCGGCAGGAGGTATATGCATGGGGTCCCTATCTCGTTGGTATGTTGTATTTTCACCTGTACGACATAGCCTATCGAGAGGCACAGTCTATGAGTTGTGGTACCACGCTCCTGATGGTATGGGCATGGGAACACATTGCTATTTTTTGACCACCAGTGACAGTAGATGTACAGCACGGAGCTCCTTATGCCTTCCGCTATGTAGGGATGAACACTCAGCACTACATGGGAGATACTGGGTATTTCAAGCATGCCATAGATACTATGGTTCAGTTTACATGGAAACCCTACTTGGGATGTGCAGAGTGGTCAGACGAGGATGAGCATTTTTCCTTTGTCCGCCAGACACAGTACTTGATTGGGCGGACTATTTCACATGTCCACATCATAGAGCGCCATTTTCCAGATCATGTATCACGACAGTTCAGAGAGATATAGGATGTGCTGAGAGGACGATCCAATTTTGCGAGGTCTTCACGAGAGATCCCCCTGTGGGGTCCAGAGATTCTAGTGGCCACTGCAAAGGCAAACATTGATGGATTGCAGGAGGTTCCGTGGCGATGGAGAGATGATGTGGTA
Organism: Sequoia sempervirens; assembly: GCA_007258455.2. Classification (NCBI taxonomy): domain Eukaryota; kingdom Viridiplantae; phylum Streptophyta; class Pinopsida; order Cupressales; family Cupressaceae; genus Sequoia; species Sequoia sempervirens. The sequence goes on from VDFB02058242.1 coordinate 496,118, forward strand.
GACCCAGGTACCACAGAGGCTTACGATTAGTGGTGGGTTGTGCATAGGCCGATTCCCTTGATAGATCCATATCAGCTGGCGCCGATAGAGTGGCGAGGGATAGGACCACGGGGCAGGCGTGGTAGAGGCAGAGGTCGGAGAGGTGGAGGGGGCCATGGTGATGATGGAGACGATGGTGGAGGTGGTCGGCGAGGTGGTAGGAGAGGGAGACATGGACAGAGGGGACGAGGCCACCATTGTCACCCATCTGTGAGGAGGGACGAGGAGAGGAGGATGTTCCCATGCCAGATATTGGCAGAGGTGGGGAGGAGGTGGATGTTGAGATTGGCGAAGAGGAGGAGCAGCCCATAGAGGAGGCAGATAGAGAGGAGGCAGAGATTGATGCCTTGGGATTGTTGGGTTCCTATCATGATGATGAGGAGGAGGACGATGATCATGAGTGAGAGATTCGGGATAGGATTCTGGAGGAGTTGGAGGATGAGGAGGATGGTGTGTCGAGGGTGAGACAGGTTGACTCAGACGCCGTTGATTCTGACACTGCCACACTTAGGGCCCAGATTGCATCCTTGGAGGAGCAGATGAGGGTTATGATGTCTGAGAGGGATTTGGTACAGATGGAGAGGGACAGGGCCATCATGGACAGAAATTAGGCCATAGCTCGGAGGCAGGAGACCGAGCAAAGATTCACAAAGATCAGAGCTCTATGTACTGGGCCAATAGCTGCATTTTCCAGAGAGTTAGTCAAAGCCGGAGAGAGGGAGGCTTACTATCGAGATTTATATGAGACAGAGGTTCCTCCAGAGAGACGGGCGCCCAGCTTCTCAGAGGCACATAGCAGCAGGTCACAGACTAGGACCCACACCAGGACAGTTAGCATAGAGGGTGTGGAGCAACCACGTAGATCAGGTCCATATGACAGGCCCCACTCAGCTCATAGGTCATTAGGTTCCTGGCATCATTCATCTGCACACTCTAGTCGTGATAACAGTGGCAGTTCAGGATAGGGACATCTATTGATATGTATTGAGACATTGTAATATGATTATATAGCCTGCGGGCTTCCCTATTTATTGATAAATGATGACATTGTTATTTGACACTGTTGAGTGATATATATATATATATGATTTTGGTGGCGATTCTCATGATATGCAGTTCTCTTTATTGATTATGCAGTCGTTTATTTGTACATGTTACGTTCATATGATATGCCTTGTGATGGATGATCGTATCTACTTTAATGATGTGTTTATGCAACCTATGGTATGATGTTAATTCTATGTGATGTCGATTCTATGTGATGTATGCATTAATATTTATGAGATGTAATATGATGTTATATGTACAATGCTTTCTACATGTGATGCTATATAGATGTAACATGGTGTATGTATTTACATTTGTTATGTACATGGAATGCTTATGATATGTATTCTATGATTATGACTATCTATGATGCCATGATGTCCTAGATATGATAAATGCCTATATGTTTGTATTCTTCTAACATGTATGTGTATGCAGGATGACTTATATTGTTGTGTGTCACAGGACTCCGTCATACTGCAAGAAAGAAGAACTGTTAGTGCAAAAAGAAAGATTGAAAAATAATAAAAGAAATGAGATGGATGTTATTATTAGCAATATTTGATGTTTCATTGTATCACAAAAGGTATTGCACTTTATCATCATTGGGCGGGACTAATACAAATGGAGACAAACCCCATGATATGACATAGATCAAGGTGTGCAAGGTCATCCACTTGCTAATAACAGACAGTCGCAAACAAGGGTTGTCGTTAACTCATACTAAGGGCACAAGTTGCCCCAGTCTTTTTGTCAAGACAAACCACAAACAACAAACAAAATAAAAGACGGGCCATGAGACGTCATCGCTCCTCTAAATCCTTCATGGGACATCCTTGAGGAAACTAGTAACATGACTCAAAATCCAAATTTAAACGACAGTTGACAGACAACAGTCAAAGAAAACATAATTCTGATACATTGTTACTTCTCTAAATCCTTCATGGGACATCCTTGAGAAAGCTAGTAACACAATTCCCATCATAAAGTCAAATAAAATGATAAAATAAATAAGCCATAAAGTGAGAAAGCCAATAAAATATTTTCCAAAACTTGATTTGTTTGTTGAATTTGTTTTGATTGATAAAAGGATTGATTGATAAAGCCTGATTTCAGGAGATATACATACTGGATAAGACTTTGAGTCTGGTTTCGATGTTATGACTATCTGTATAAGGCATGACAAAGCTTGGTTTTAGAAAGACATGTATCGTATAAGACGTTGAGTCAGTTTTCGTTGATGTGATAACCTGTGTAAGGCTATGTTTGATTGTTTGACAATGTCGATCATGCAGGAAGGACTCATCCTATATAAGACATAGATTGTTTTACTGACATCTGTATTCAGGAAGGACTCATTCTGAACAAGACACAGGTTGATTGTTCTAATGATGTTTGTTTCCAGGAAGGACACATCCTGTAGTAGACATTAGTTGATCTATTTCAATTGTTGTTTTGACAATTTGCTTGATTTGACATAGAGAATTGCTGACTTGTTCACCGACATGCATGACTTGATATGATGTACCGACAACTCCATCAGGTGTGATGACAAACCCTAAAGGACTAACTCAGTATGCCTCGGGCTCATCGACACGGCTCCTGCCTACACGCTATAGACCTCGTGAATTTGACTCCAGAATCTTTGACCCACAAGACCGACTACAAATAAGACATGTGTGATAGTGAATGGCGAATCCTAATGGACTCCACTCTAGTGCGCACCTTAGGGGCTCATCATTGATGGCTCTACCCACGCGCATAACACGCAGACCTCATAGTTCATTAATTTAACAATGACTCTCGTCATATAGACATAATGGACTGAAATAAGGATTACAAACAAACTCTAAACAGATCAATTTAATGTCTTCGGGCACATCAGCGTGATGGCCTTCCTGCCTACGCAGAGGCAACGAGTTCACAAACGACAAAGACCGAAGGCACGAACAACTTTGACTCGTATTTTGGATTTTTGAAATGTTTTTTAATTTTTATCTTTCTCAGTCATTTTGTGATGGTTGGATTTTTCTATGGTTTTATGTCTTCAGTACAGCCAATGGAAGAATCAATATGACACATGTCAAGTGTTTGCCCCCAGTCGAGTATAAAACCAATTGATTATGAATAGGGTAAAATGGGGGATATGAAATGCACTCGATGTCAATCGTTCCAAGTTATGGGAAAGACTACCACTTATTATGACGGATATGTACAAGCGATGGATGGGAAAGATAAGTGATATGAACAGGGATAGGTAGTATATACAAGGATAGGGTGTATGTACAAGGATAGGGACTATATACAAGGATAGGGACTAGATTAGAATAATAGTAGACAAAGGAGTAGAGTCAAGTACACATGACGCCTATTTGCCAAGTTTTCACCATGGTACCTATCCAAAATGCCACCGAAGTGGTTTTCACTATTGGATGAATTATTTGTCTTTACTATTTTCTGGATTATCTAATTTTTTTTGTGTTACCAAGACGCCTGTTTACCAGGTTTTCACCTTGGTAATGATTTTTTTATTTTTTTGCTAATTAAGACAAGGCTCTCAGAAGCTATGTGTAGAAATTCTTTAGATGAAGACTATTGATTGGCTAGGACAATGGTTCCCCGGGGAGCAGAGAGTTGGTGCTCATTCAAAGGCTTTATAACAATATATATCCCAACCAAATGGTCTAAACTTCTCTTGGTTTTCCTCTCATTTGATTCTTTTAGTCTTCCATTGTCCGTGTCACCGGGATGTCAAAGTTTATGTTCAAGACCTTCCCATTAGTAGCTAATAATGGCGGTGATTTCCGATATGCTTGAGATGGTCTAGTGCCTTATTCTCGCTATCTAGAATTCTAGCTCATGGAGTCTCGACACTCTGTGACTCTTCATCATCAATGGCTCTTCAAGGATACCCTCTAGCGAATCTGACCTCGGCTAGGTTGAAATCGGCTTCAAACCAAAGACTAGCAAGTGAATAGGAGGGCACCCGTATGAGTACAATACTCATTTGATAATCCCATGGCTGCAAGATTATTAGTTAAATGCTACCAAAGATCAATGGCTACCTTCTGGAGGATTATAATGATGGTTTTGTTAGATGTCTTTGCTTGGCCGTTACCTTGTGGGTAGTATGGAGTGGAACAATGATGTTGAATATGAAATTCATCACACATATCGCAGACTTCTTGATTCTTAAATGGGATGCCATTATCGGTAATTATGGACTGAGGGACGCCATACCGATAGATGATATAGTTTAGGATAAATTTAGAAATATGTGTGCCGGTAATGTATGTCATAGGAATGGCTTCAATCCACTTCGTAAAGTATTCAGTGGCAGTGATGATGAATTTGTGGTCATTAGATGATGTGGGGTGGATCTTACCTATGAGGTCGAGTCCCCATTGGGCAAAGGGCCATGGTGATGTTATAGGACAGAGCTCCTGTGCTAGCACATGTATCAAGTCTCCATGAACTTGGCATTGACTTTAGTTACAAAGACATATGAGTCCTTTTCCATAGTAGTCCAATAATAACCCAATCTCATAATATTTTTGGCTAAGGTAGGACCTCTAGAATGGGAACCACATCTACCCTCATGCACCCCATGCAAGGTTGCTTGTGCTTCATTAGAATCAAGACATCTCAGTGGGGTATTATCTAAGGCGCGTCTATATAGGGTGTCTCCGACAATGGTGTATTTGGTTGACTTGCGATGGAATGTCCTACATTGGTTGTTTGATAGGCCAATGGGTATGACTTCGGCATGAAGGTAGTCATAGATTTATTTGTACCATGGGGAATCAGGACCAAAAATGTCACATACCATTTTAGAATCTGGGATATCGTAGGCTGGGACCAAAATTTGTTCTACCAAAAACTCAAACTTAGGCACGTTGTTAGGAATGTCTAGAAGTGATGCAACTGTAGCCATAGCGTCTGCTGCCCTGTTTAAAACATGAGGTATCTGATGAAATTAGACTTTTTTCAAAGTACTCTTTAAATCTATCAGCCATGCGTTTGTATGGAGAAATCTTCTCATCCTTAGTCTCATATTCATCATTTACCTGTCTAATTACTAGTTGAGAATCACCATATACCTGTAGGTTCTTAATTTTGCACTTGACTGCCATGCGTAACCCTGTCACTAGAGCTTCATACTCTGCTATGTTGTTAGTACATGGGAATGCAATCCTGAATGACTTAGGGATGGAATCACCTTGTGGTGTGATAAACAGTATACCAACCCCTGAGCCATGATTTGTATGTGAGCCATCAAAGCACAGTTTCCATGTTATGTTTGTGTCAATTGTAAATATGAACTCATCAAGAAATTCTGCAACTAATGGGTGATCTACTTGTAGTGGTGCATCAGCTAACTGATCAGCAATGACTTGTCCCTTAAAAGCCTTTTTCTCCACATACTGGATATCACACTCACTAAGTATCATAACCCATTTGGCCAGTCGCCCTGTTAATGTTGCCTTGTTGAGAAGATATTTCAGAGGATCTATTTTAGCAATCAACATTTTTTTATGGTTTAGCATATAGTGCCTTAGTTTTTGGGTAGCAAATACTACTGCAAGATAGGCACATTCAATGGTACTATAGTTGAGCTCATAACCTACCAAAGTTCGACTGATATAGTAGACTTCCCTTTCATGACCTTCATCGTCATTTTGTGCAAGCAATGCTCCAAGTGATGAATGGGTTGTTGTAATATAAAGAATCAATGGTCATCCTTCAACATGTGGCATTAAGACTGGTGGTGTGAGTAAATATTCCTTAATCAGTTGAAAAGCCTCTCTGCACCTAGCTATCCATGCAAAGGGTACCCCTTTCTTAAGTAGATGTTGAAAAGGATGTGTCTTATCTGCTAATTGCACTATAAATCTTCGGATGGATTACAATCTTCCTTGTAATGTCCTTAGTTGACTGAGATTGGTTGGCAGGGGCATGTCTATGATTGCTTTTACCTTGGTCGAATCCACTTCAATGCCTCTTCTAGAAATGATATAACCTAAAATATTTCCTGACTTGACTCCAAACACACATTTCTTGGGATTGAGTCTCACTTTATACTTCTCCAACCTTTGAAATATCTTGTCTAATCCCTGTAAATGTTCTTTCCTTGTCTTGGATTTAACAATAATGTCATCGACATAATCCTCCATAAGAGTGTGTACTAGATCATGAAAGATGGTGGTCATGGCACGTTGATAGGTTGCTCCAGCATTTTTGAGTCCAAAGGGCATAACATTCCAGCAATACGTTCCCCAAGGACAAGTGAAAGCCATCTTAGGTTGGTCTTCAATTGCAATTCTAATCTGATTATATCCTGAAAATCCATCCATAAGGGACAACATCTCATATCATGTTGTCATGTCAACTATCATGTCTATGTTAGGCAAAGGGAAGTCATCCTTAGGACAAGCCTTGTTGATATCTCTGAAATCAGTGTAGATGTGGATGCCCCCTATTGGTTTAGTGACTGGTAAAAGATTGGAAATTCAATCTGCATAGTCGATTGATCTAATGAAACCAACATCTAACAGTTTCTTGAGTTCTGCCTTGACTAGTAAAGCAATTTGTGGATGCATTTTCCTCAATTTTTGTTTCACTGGTTTGACACCTAGTTGTAAGGGTAAGTGATGTAGAACAAGTTCAGGATCCAACCCAGGCATGTCTACATATGACCAGGAAAAATTTATCTGTCTCTGTGCAAAGAAGTTGTTGAATTTTGGCTACTCTTTTGTTGTCACGACTCAAAGAAAAATAAAACCAAATGAGGGATTCTTTATGTGCCCATGTTGACTCTTTCATCATTCTTCAACGAAAGCATGGGTGACTTTTCCTATGCACGAGGAGAATGTTCAACCTCCATCCTGGTGCCTCTGAGGTTACTTCTCTCAACAAGGCCCTTTCTTTTTACTTTTTCATTGTCTAAAGCGTGCTCATTTTCACCTAGAGACTCATTCTTTTTATCTTGGTTTAGTCTTTTTATCATTTTTGCAACCTGAGGGTTGAAATACCCTATGTAAAAATATGCTTTGTTGTCCAAGTCAATGGTAAACCAACCCTTGTGGGATCACCATGAGCTTATTAATCTGAACTCAAGAATTGTTTGGCCGTTCTCAAAAATGTTCAAGACAGGTGTGTCTCTCATTGGTTCAATCAATGAGTCAGACAGATCTGAAGGGCAATGTCACCCGCCCGAGACTGACCGACGAGATCCAGGTGGACTGGAGATGGGTGGCCCACGCCCAAGGTTTGGTTATCTGAAATAGATGTATCAGGTTGCCAAGAGGTAGGATCAAGTGATTCCCAATAGTAGTGTTTAAACCATCCCTCCTTTGTCATTTTCTTTGGTGGATAGGAATTCAATGGATTTGGTTAGGATCTTAACATTAAGTCAAGTTCTCCAAATAGCTTGTCAAGGTCCATGGAAGAGGTAGAGGATAGGGAATCCCACTCATAGTCATTGGAGTCGGGGGAGTCACAGTGGTATTGGTCAGATTGTTCGTGAGATGTCTTAATATCTTCTGAAGCACTTACTTCCTCAATTAAGGGTGATGTGGTACTAGGATCGCCAATATGAATTGGTTGAAACCCAAGCCCTACGCCTTTTGGCCACTGAGAAACAAATATTGGTTCAATCCTCCCATCTTGATTTAAGCCTAAACCACTATGTCCATTATATCCCTTGCTCTGCATGATTGTGAAACCCTTTCCATATAGATCTGTAGGAATGTGAGCAAGTGAGAGAGGTTCTTCATCATCTTCTCTATACAACCAGGAGGTGACATCTTCTGTATTTATGGCCTCTTTGCTTAATTCTCCTCATTTAGTAAAAGTTGTTGTGGGAGGAATGTGTATAGTGACCATAGATTGTCTCCTGTCTGATGCAAGTAAACCGTATGAAGATTAGGAGGAATCAGATGGCTAACACAATAAGATGTTTTCATGTAATACTCTCCACAACCCTTGTCTTGGATCTCAACCCTAGGAGTGGTAGGAATTGAGGGTGAAATAGATGTTCAAGTGAGTGTGGATGGATCAACATAGGGAGATGGATTGGATGATGAAGCCTATTGTTTTACTGGCACTTGGCATTGCGAGATCTCTTTTAGATTGGTACAATATTGGAATGGATCTGGGTCACCATTTATAGTTATTTTAGTGCCATTGTAAGGGAATTTGAGACATTGATAATATGTGGAAGGGACCACCTTCATGGCATGAATCCATGGTCTGCTTCGCAGAACGTTATAAGGAAGGGTGAGATCCAAGACCTAGAACTTTGTCTCCATTACTACAGGACCAATTCTGATAGGAAGTGTTACCACCCCCTTTGATTTTCATTCCTCATCATCATAAGCTTTAATGACAATAATTTTGGTTGTGTCTACACATGCTTCTGAGAAACCTAATGCCTTAATCAATTTTAAAGTGCATAGATTTAACCCTGCTCCTTCGTCTACCAAAACTCGTCTAACTTTGGTGTCATCAACAAGGACTTCAAGATGTAAAGGGTCGTTATGATTCATCTTTTTAGTTGCATAGTCTTGTTCAGAAAATGTGGCATGATGTTTATTGGTCAAATAGCCCACCATTTCTTGGAAATTATTGACATCGATGTCATTTGGGACAGTGGTGTTTTGTAAAGCTTCATCTAAGATAGATCGATGCTCAAGGGAAATACGCAACAGTTCCAAGATTGAGATTTGGGTTGGGGTCTTCCCCAACTGGTCAAGTAGGTTATATTGTGACTTAGAAGGCTATGGTGTTTGTTTTGATGGAGGGCCTTGGATAGTGATCTTAGTACGATGAGTATTGACCGCGCACTCGAGATTTTTATTGATAGTAATCGTATTGATATTCTCATCGGTGGCACGAAGGTGATGAATGGTTTTTCCACTATTATAATCATGCTTGATACTTGCATAGTTGGCTGACATATTGGTCTTAGTACTTGAACTAGGAACATTCCCTTTCCCATGGTCATGTAGTGGATCAGAAAAGACTTGATGATCAGTGTTTGATAAATTTTGTTTTTGTCCACTAACTCCAATTATTCTCCTTTCGACAAGATCATGTATGATATTTTTCAATTGGCGACAATTTTGTAGGTTATGTCCCTTAGTTCTATGATAATCACAAAAGGAATCTTCATCCCACCAAACTAGTTTAAATTATCTTTGATCGTATTGTCTTGGATCTTGTAGCTGTATAAGATTATGTTGTAACAGTTGTTTGAATACGGACTCAATGGGTTCCCCTAAGGGAGTGAACTCACATTTTTGAAACCTCCTTTGTTGTTGCGGACATTGAGTATTTTGGACCATGTTGGGAGGTTGATTGACAGCATTAAGTGTGTTGGAAAAAGTGTTAGGTCCTTTTAATGTGATGATTGGTCCTGCTTGTATAGTTTTAGCATCAACTATCCCATCATTGGTGACTTTTTGTTGCGAGACCAAAATCTGCTTCTGTCATTGGGGGTGTTTTGCACGATCGGATTTCTATTGGATGTTGATGTCTTAAGTTCACCTTTTTCAATGAGATCTTTTTCTATTATAACCCCTTTTTCCACTAGTTTCAAAAAATATGTACAACAATGTACCCTTAAGTTACTCCTTAGTTTTGTATGAAGGTTTTCCTGGAACATAGTGACATTTTGTTTTTCAGGTATTTCGACAGGACACCGGCTAGCTATAGTCCTCCATCTCTGGAAGAAAGCGATAAATGTTTCGCCTTCGTCTTGTGTTGTGTGACACAAGGTTGATATATTTATCTTGTGGTCTATGTTGAAGGAGAATTGCTCAACAAATTTCTCAGCCAGTTCACCCCAAGATCGGATGCCATAGTCTAGACCTGAAAACCACTCTAGTGCAATTCCTACAAGACTTCTTGGAAACAGCCGCATAAGATACATGGGATCATAAGCGACATCTATGCATATGGTAGAAAATTCCCTTATATGTTCTATTGGATTATGTTTACCATTGTACTTAGGGAGATTCGGTATGACATACCCGTGAGGGAAAGGGGTCATGTACAATGATCTGTCAAAGGGAAATGGGCATATGTCCTTTGTCAAAAAGTATTTCTTAGTTGACACCACCATGTTTTCCGTTTGTGTTTGTAGTGCATGCATTTGTGTTTGGAAGACGTCAACCTGGGTCAATGATGTGTTCGGTGGATTATGCGGATTTGTGTATGTATTCTGGAATCCAAGGTCTTGTGATGGGTTTTGATTGAACGTTGATATTTGAGGTGGGTTTGGATTTAGAATGTTGGTAAACATGTTTTGGTCCGAAATCTACATAAATTGGTTTTGACTTGGGACCTGTGTGAACGGATTCTGAGTACCGCTCTGGGAGAAGGGACTCTGATTCAGAATCTGTGTAAATTGGTGTCGACTTGGAATCTGGGAGAATGGAGTCTAATTCAGAATCTATGTGAATGGATTCTGACTGCCAATCTGGGAGAATGGATTATGATTGCCATATTGGAATGAGGGAATGCCTCCTGTTTGAGTAATTTGTTGTATAGTACTAGTGACCTGAACACTAGGTATGGTCGTCGACTATGGTATGGTACTGGCATGAGGTATGGCTATTGACTATGGTATGGTATTCGTGACAGTGACATTTGGTGTAGAAGTTGACGTTTTAGATCTTTTACTCCCAACAAGAGGACCGAAGGGAGTGGACGATGATGCCCCTACAGTGAAATTAAATCCCAATGTCATGCCATACGTACCAAATGGAGATGTATGGACCGTCATACTCTATGTAGGTATGCCAGATGGTATGGTTGTATTTACGTGAGGTATAGTAGTACTAGCAGTCGTTGTATTTGTCCCTCGTGTAGGTTGATTTTGTAAGGTGCTAATATCAAATCTTGTGGGTAAGGTAGCGCCTTTAGCTAGAAATTTGGCTATCATTGTCAATCGTTTGCTAGGTACTCATCTACAAAAGAGGCAAACTCGGGGTCATGTGTCGTAGCCTCTATGTCCTCTACTGTAATGTGTCCTTGAGTGTTTCTAGTGGTGAATTTGTCTAATAAATTCCTGTGAGGTCTTGTGGAGAATGGATTGATGAATTTGTTTGGGTTTGACATCTTTTCTCTCTCTCTTTTCTTAGACCTAGTTTCAACCATGTAAGATAAGCTCAATATGCAAGGAATGCAAAACTACTTCTATGGAAAGTATAACCCTAGTCTATGTTTTTGGGATCTTCTCAATGCAAAATAAGGAATGTTCTAGGATGGCGCTAGTCTAATGTGACAATATCCAAAGATGCAAAGTCTAAGAAAACTTCTAAGGTAATCAATTCTGTAAACCCGAGATGGAGGGGCCAACTACCTAAAGTCTAACCAAAGCGTCAATTTAGTTAAGTCAAGGAACCAATGTCGGATGAGGATCAAAGACAAGTTGATTTTCCTAACTAGACTGATGTGCTAGGAGGACTCTCTATAGGACAAATGATAAGATGATAGGACTAGGTTCAATGACAGATTTCGTTGACGCTATGATTTTTCTAGAGTGTAGATGGTGGACCTATCCTAAAGTTTGTAAAAATGACTTTCCTAGAAGTTTAAATCTAAAGGTAATATGTATTCTAAGATGAGACTAAACTCAGAACTAGGACAAGTATGGTAATGACTAAATGATACCTAAAGGATGCAAAAATTGAGTAAATCATTTCAAGTTTCTGTCCAAGGACAAGTAAGACAGATCAAAGACTAATATGACAATGTTGACTGGACAGTGACTATGAATTCTAGTTTTCTAATAATCTGGTAAATGTGTCGCAGAATTTATCAAATGCGGTTATGTTTCATAGTTGCGGCTTTCTGTCAATCAGTTATGTTTTTCTGGTAAATTTTTAGTATCTGGTGTCAGATAAATGTGGTTAAGTTTCTAACAGATGCGACCTGTAATAGCAATTACGACTCAGAATATAACATATGTGGTTTTCCATAAAACAAATGCAAGCTAATCTAGAAAATGTGACTCTACGCTAAACAGATGCGACTAATAATGACAGATGTGACTCAAAATTAAACAGATGCAACTCTAAAAAAAAATTGTGACCTTCTAGTGAACAGTTGCAACTCTATTGTATTTTCAGTGAATTGAGATATAAAATTGACACTATTTTATGTGATCAAGTTTTGGAAAACAAAGAAAAGCATAAGACAAAGTCTTTTCAATTTGATTTTGGACCCAAAGAATGTGTAATCTGACAACAGACAAGTACAATCCTAGTAGGCCAATAAGCCAAGGGTTTGTATACTTGGTATAGCCCACTAATATACCCCAGATTGGTACTAAACACCTTTCCTTCTCGAGAGCGGATAGCTTAGAAGTTTGGTGGCATTGACTCCCCTCCACGGCTCATTAACGTCATTCAAGCACAACAACTTTGGATTCTTTGGGTAATGACTTCCCAAGAACTGCTATCTCTACTCAAGGGGATCAGTAGTGAGTGTCTTCAAGCATGATACTATACCCTGCACTATACCAAGCAACGGCTAAAAAATGGTTGGTCTCTAAAACAAAAGGTGTTTAATACGGGCATTCCGTTCGTAGGGCATGATCCATGCGGCGAGAGTCCCCTTTCGGATCCATCTCGTTGGAACCATAAGCGTGATTCTTGGGCTTTCCCCAAGAATCCACTTTTATATACTAGTTGGAAGTCCCTCGGATTCAGGGTGCTACCAGTCTAAGTCATCCTTGGGTGAGTACTTTTTCCCACCAGAACAGGCCCAAGTTCTAGAGTTGGTAACCGTTTCTCTTACACCCAGGATCGCATAGATGCGCAAGGGGAGAGGATACTTCGATGTACCAAATCGTGAGGGTATTTACACAATTGTGCTTTCACACCAAACACAATAGAAACTTGTTAATTTTAATCCAAATGAAAGATTTGCTACACTACCAAACAATTTGTTTCAAAAAATTTAACTAGGGTCTTCGACATGCGTTCTGCAGAAAGACTCATTAGTAGTTTTCAATTTGTCTTTGTCAATCATCTTGCAAAAACTCGTTAACTCATCAAGACACACATTGAAAACAAAATATTAGAAAAAATAAAACCATGAAAATGAAACTGTAAATTGAAAACCTAGTCCTAAAATATACCAGTCAAATGCATCATTTTCTCTGTCAAATGTGTCTCGGTATTTCACCAGTCAATTGCGGCTTAGAAAATGAAAAATACGTCAAAATTTGTCAAATGTGTCGTTTCTGATGTCAGATGCGGTTCATAAAGTCAATTGTGTCTCTTCGTCACACTGATGCGTCTTTGAATGTCAATTGCAGCGTTTTTTCAAATAGATGCATCGTTCTGTACAAAAACTTGCAAAATGAAATAAAAGTCCACAGATACGCGAAGATGGTGTCTTCACGTCGGGTTCACCAAATGTAACGTCTAGAAAATGCAGAGAAACATATCAGAGCAAACATGCAATGCAATCTAAAACTCTAATGCAATCTAAGCTAAGCAACAAAGAACAAAGGAAAGTCAAAACGTAAATAAAACTAAACAATCTCACCCAATATGTACGTAATTCCATGTATCATCTCAATTTCCCTTCTCCATTTTGTCGTTATAGTATAATTGCCCTTAGATTTTCAAAGGTTCGTGCAAGTATAGCCTATGATAGTGATTTAGCAAAACATCGAAGATTCAAGATAGTTACTCCAAAAATTCATAAGATTTCGAGAGAGATTGGAATGATGAACGACAGATCAATTTATAGAAAAATTGATCATTCGAACGACAGGCCAGGATCGAAAGATCAACGGACGGTTGAGATCGACTGATTAGACATGCATTCTGATAACTGTTAGTAGCGACATGAGTGATACAAATTAGAAATAGAATTAAAGATTAAATAAATGATCTAATCTTCAAGTTTGGTATTCGAAAAAGAAGAATGGTCTTTGCATGACAAAGATGAAGATGGATTAAAGCAAATCTTGTTTGAATGCACGCACAAGGTTTAATTAATTAAATAAGAATATTTAATTAATCTGCATGTACATGCAATTGAGTTAGTACTGGATGATTGAATGATTTGACGAAGAGATTACTCGAGAAAGCAACTCAGACATTAAATCTAGAGTTAACTGCGCGATTTAAATAAATGTCAAGTCGAGTCAAAGTAAATACTTAGATAACTCACACAATTATCTAAATATAGAGGAATGTGTTAAAATGGGATTTATGAATTAAATAATTCATTTAATTCAAGATTTGATATTTGAAGAATAATTAAATAAATAAGATTTATTTAATTAAGTGATGAAGGGGTTAAATGAATAATTAAATAAATAAAGGATTTATTTAATTATAGTTGGCATATGATAAAGAGTAAATTAAATAAGAATTTATTTAATTTGACAAGAAGGATAACGTTAATTAGTAACATAATTAAATAAAAAGCGTTTATTTAATTCATCAAATGGAATAAAGAAAAGTGTGAATTAATTAAATAATTAAGATTATTTAATTAATAGAAGAATTAAAGTTAAAGTGAATTAATTAAATAATTGACATTATTTAACCATGACCATGGAAGAAATACGAATTATTAAGAATATTAAAGTCGCAGGCTTAAACCAAATTTCGGTGTCTACATTCTTTAAAAGATGGAAAAATAGGAAAGTGTTGTGATTTAGTTACAGAAAAAGTTAGTGTATATGCATTCATGAGTGAATTTAAGAATAAGATTGTACCAAAATATGTTATGCATTCTCAACGTGCTCAATGGCTTGATGGCCAATTTTGCACATGTAGAAACACATTTCCAATTGGTACTATACTTTCAGTGGTTGATTTTGCGAAAAATTATACTCTAGCTCCGCAAAAGAAAATTCAAACACAGTATTATAATTTAGTGCAAGTAGCTATGTTTGTCCATATTGTTTATAGACATGCAGATGATAGCACAGAGGATGATAGAAAATTTTTGAGGGAGTATCATTTTTATTTGAGTGACAACTAGTTACACTCATCATAGTTTGTTCAATATTGTTTCAATATATTTTATAGAAATTTAAGAGAAAGAGGAATTCAGATGACATAACACAAGTCATATGGTCAGATAATTGTACGGGGCAGTTCAATAATGCTCGAATGCTCTATTAGTTAAGAAGGGTTCACAAGGAACTTAATGTCCAACATATATGGAGTTTTTTTGAAGCTAGGCATGGTAAAGGAGAGCATGATGGAGTTGGTGTGTGTGTCAAAAGAATTCTTGCTAGAGAACAATTAAAATTCGAGGATGCAGTAAATTTAAAGATGCACGTGGTATTGTGGGTTGGTGCAATACAAGATTATTTGCACCTAGTTTGAGTGAGTACTCTATAGTTCTTCGATTCTTTTGGTTGGATTGAAGAAGAGAACATTCTACCTAGAGTTGACTGTGATACAATCAGTGGATCTACTAAATGGCATTCATTTAGGAGTTCGATAGCAAGCACATGGACTATCTGGACAAGGGAGCTTGCATGTTTTTGTAGTTTTGTATCTCAGGAGATTGGGAAGCATGTGAAAATGAAAAATGGGTTGAACAATGGGAGCAAAGATCGTTGACACCTACACAAGTACATGATCAATAAGAAAGAACTATTGAAGAAAATGATCAAGTGTTTGCATCTGAAGACTATGACCATGTTTCAAATTGTACAAGAAGGTAATTTAATTCAATTTATTTCACTTTATTAAGTTATTTTGTAATACTAAATTATTTATATGGATATGCGCAAGTTATTAAATCAAATTTTGTTTGTAGGACATGTGTATGTTGTTGTTGCACCTGAGGGGAATGAAGAGGAAACATAATATTGGTCGGCTCATTGTGTGGAGACTAAACATAAGTTAATAGCACCTCAAGAAGATGATGATGGCTATCATTATCCAACAGCTACAGTGATCCCCTTAACACATCCCCTTGTAATACCCCTCGTGTTGTTGATACCTTCTAGATACTCATTGTGTTCAGTTGTGTACTTGAGACTGTGATGGTGATTATTTCACCGATTTGATTTGTGTGGATTTACAGTTTAGTTTGATGCACATGATACTGCTTATGATGTTTTATGATATATTATGTGGTGCTCGTACTATGGATATGTTATCGCTTTCATTAATATTATGTGGTGATGTTAGGTTTTAATGCTTGTTTATGGATTATGATGTGTATGCTAGTGAGTCTTGGTGGAAGGACGAAGTAGCATCACTAGTTCACGAGTGCCCTGGTATGCCGTGACTGCCTTTCATGGTGTGTTTGTGTTGGAGATTTATATGTTACTTGACATTGCTTTTATGCAGGTTGTAGGTACTAGACAACTACTCCACCTGCGTAGCAGGTCTGAGCGTGTCCCATAAAACCAACGGGTATGAAGTTGTTAAAAAGGAGTTGATAAGGAAGTTTCCCTGTCCCAAGTTTGTCGTTCCCATTGTTGTGTTTAATGGTATCTTTTTCCATGACCCCGTCTTCGTTCTGCATGGTATTGTGTTATTCATTTATTTTAATCTTTGTTTTATGCATCGTTAATTAATGCTTATGTTCAATATTTCTTGGTAGATTATCAATGTTGTTTAATTGATATAATTAAATAGTAGGTAAATGTGGTTAAGTTAATTGTTAAATTTAAAATATTATATTTTAAAAGGTTGTTAAATTAAATGTTGCTTATTAAATTAAAAGGATAAATTAATAAATTAAGTAATATTGTTAATAATTATAAATTATCTTTTGTAAAATGAAATAATATAATTTAATGATAATTATCAAGTTGTGGATAAATATTAAATAAAATGATTTTTAATTAGCTTATGTGAGATAATTATGAGCTTTAAATTAAATAAAAATAAAAAATAAAAGATTTCATTCAAAATGGAGAAAAATTAGAAAAAGAAGAAAAATGATGAATGCATGTTTAGTTTATTTTTGAAAATTAGAAAAGCAGTGGAAACTTGCTTCTTTAATGGATTTTTGTTTTCGAAAAGAAAAGGGAGTTCTTTTTAACTAATTGAAAAAGATGACAAGTGGGCTTAATTTGAAAAAAAATTGGTGAAGAAAATTGATCTACAAAAAGTATTATGCTTCTCTAGTCTTTCTCTGTAAAAATTATTCAAAATTGAGTTTCAAAGAAGAAATTGGGAAAAACTGCTTAGGAGAAAGAAATTTGTGAAGGTTGTTTCAAAAGAGGAAGGAGGAGTTTGCCATCCTCGTTACTTCATTGCAAAGCGTAGGACTCCAGGTTCTTGATCACTATCTTTTTTTTTTATGTCTGGTTGAAAATGAATGTTCAGTTTCTCCATATTTGAATTGGTGGTCGTATTTAGAAGAAGTTTGTGTTTATGAAAATTGATGTTGTTCAAAAAATGAAAGTGTTTGAAAAGTTTTGATTTAGTTGCTTGGCTGAATGCAAATCCTTGTTTCAATCTGCCCTCCCCAATCCATTTTGTTGATTATATATTTTGTTTTGGAGAAAATTGTAAAACCTTATGGGGAAATTGCAAAGCCTTTTGAGAAAATTTGTGTTCTCGTTGAAGGAAGTTGTTGTCAAAACTAGGAAAAACAATATTCTATTAAACAAGTGTTTATCTGAGAAAATTTTGTATTTATCTTGGGGAAATTGGATTATTGATGCCTAAGAAAATTATATTTTTGTTAAAAATTGTATATATATCCATAATTTATATGTTGTTATAAAATAGTTATATATGTGACTGTCTATGTTTGTATTCACAGAAAATTTTATCTGGGTTTCCCTGTTTTTAAAAGGAAAATATACATGTGTTGTATGTATTTTCTGAGGAAGTTGGATTGTTGTTTAAAAAAAATTATATAAGTTTGTCTGTATTTTTCTAAGAAGTCAGATTGTTATATATAAAAAAATATATGTTTATATACTTGTCTGTTGTTTGAAGAAATCAGAAAAATTATTTTTAAAAAAATAATAATTTCAAGGGGGGTCGATTGTCACCATACCCCTTTCCCCATTGTTTCCCCACGCATGAGTGAAGGGGGCTTCCAAAAGCTGTCATCCCTTGGCTGTTACGCGCAACCCAAGGGGCTACAAATGCAGTCGTCCCTTGGTTGTTGCGTGCAGCCTAGGGACAGGCCGTGGCCTCACCATATGGGGAGGTTCTCAGCCTCCCCATATGGGGAGGTTCGCAGCCTCCCCTTATACTGTAGGTTTTTTATTTTATTTTATAAATTTCATTTTATTTAATTTAATTTTTATTAATATATTACTATATATAATATATACATGTATATATGTATATATACATGTATATATGTATATATACATGTATATATGTATATATACATGTATATATGTATATATACATGTATATATGTATATATACATGTATATATGTATATATATATAATATATAAATATTGGTGTGATTTAGCAGTTAATTATGTTGATTTTTATATTCAAAATACTATATATATGTGTACATAGAAGTATGTATGGATATATGTATATATATGCATGTGTATATATTTAGTGAAAATATATGGAAATTCTTATGATGTTAATTGCAATGCCTGATTTTATGTTGTTATTGGCTAAATTGAAAGAAAGCATTTTTAATAAATTGAATTGAATGGTTTTTATCAAAATTAAATATATTGGGTAAATTAGTTGTTTATATTTCGTGGATGGAATCATGCAATAAGGTTGTTTAAGATGTGATTGTTGAGTTAATAAAAATTCTTGTTTATTACTGAATCTTGAAGACGTGTAATTGTTATTATTCTTTAATTTCCCTTGGATCATTTGTTTTTTTTCCTAAGTTGGCTTATGGACATGTGGGAGCCCTCAAGGTAGTTTTATCTATTGTAGGATTTGAGGTTATTTGGCTTCAAGCTTCCAAAGGTGAGAGTAAAATTTGATGTTTATTGTGATGTTGTTTGACTTGGTACTTGACAACACTTTGATTGTAATTGTGATTCTAATTTTATGCTTGGGTTGTACTTATTTTCATGAGTATCTATGGATATGGATGTTAGCGAGATGATTGTGCCTTGCGTATGTTTCCATTTGAGATTTAGTACTTCCTTATGTTGGTACAACCCCTTGGAGCTTTGTTTTTGTGGTTTGGGTTTCTAGGGAGAGAGGCTCTTCATGGGCACCAGTGCACAAAGGGGCGGCCAGGATAACCCATGTAAAAGTTAGCATAATAAGTGATAACTTAATTAAATGAGTTAGGGGGAAGGGGGAGAAATAACATTAACAAGATAAGTATTGATGTCTCGTCTACCCGTTAGGGCTTTCGCAGACTAAGGGTGGGTTGAGAAGGCCATGGTTGGCAAGATCGTTACCTCCTCTTCATGAGAGGTTAATGATTTCGCACGAGTCACCCTATGGAGTCGGCGCCTAGAGAGGCAGCTAGGATAACCATAGATGGGGGCCAGTTCCTAAAGAAAGGTAGCCAAGATAACCCATGATAGGACTGTGCGATGACACTCTCCTCTAGTATTCCCTTTTTTTGTTATTTTTGCAAGCCTCTAGAAGTGGTCTTTTGATGTTGTGTTTTCCTTTGTGTTTTTATGTCACTCTTGTTTGATGATAGTCTTATTGTTTTCTATTTGTATGAACTTGGTCGAGGATCCTTTCTTGTTTACTCCTAGCAACAGTTGTGTAGTACAATGCAGTGCTTTTTCAGATACAGCATGATCCAGAGTTCACTCTGTTGCCAGATGTATTCTTTGTACTATAGTTGTACCTTATATTGATGTATTAGTCCCACGTGTTGGGAAGTCTTATGATGTAAACTTATGTAATTGTTCAATGAGTTGTACTAGAAGCTGATGTAATGCATAATTATACTATGTAATTCTTTCTTGATCTATGATTGTAAATATCGTTTAATGAACATGTTGTATCTATGGAAATATTTTAATTGTGTTTCCATGATTATAATATATTTGTGTATGGTTATTATATTGATTTAATCTAGTCATATTTCCTTATCACTTGTGGATGATTTAAATTAGAAGTTATGATGCATAAATGGGTTATATTAATGAAATTCAGAATCTTGTCTTTTAACTTTTCGTTTTGGGTTAGTTTGTGTAATGTCACCTCGTGTACCCCAAAGGACTTAGGCAATTAACTTTTGAGCTTTTAGATGAATTGTATGCAATAATGTACATACTTTATTTGTTTAAAAAAAAAAATGGTGCGTTAATAGTTGTCCTTTGGGGTTTGTGTGACGAGGCATTACACCCCTTAAGCAAATTTTGATAACAAGTTATTGATCCCCGTAAGAAAATTTTTAGAACAAGTCTTCGATCCCCTTAAGAAATTTTTGAGAAATTATTTGGTGATGGTTTTCATGTTTTCCAATAGGATCGATGGTGGTTGTTGGCACTTGGCTATGAAAATACCTGACAAGGAAGAATGGTCTACCTGCATTTGAAGATTATGAAACGCATAAAAAGATTATACACTATTCACATTTGGTGGTGCCAACAAATATAAAACTAGATCGGTATCGTGGAAAACCTACAAATAAAGTGTTATTGACAATTTCTATGGAAAAGCATGAGATAGTCATAGATGCATTGCAAAAGAGAGAGGATGTAGATGGTACAATGGAATAAGTAAATATAGTTTTAGTTTTATATTGTCCTTTTAAATAGATTAAATACATGTTTTGATATTGGTCAAGTGTGTTATTAGTTGAAATTGATTTAAATTATCCTTTTATAGATCCTTAAGCCATAATCACAAAAAGGATCTAGTCCATGCAAATTCAACCTAGACAACATGGAATACTTGGTAAAAACAGGTAATTATTAGTTAAATTATATTTAAATACATATTTTGATTATATATTGATATTGCTTGTACATTAATAGTTAAAATTGATTTATTATCTTTTTTGTATCCGTAAGCCATCATTGCATTGATCTCATACTTCGAAACAAAAAGGAGAGGATGCTTGGATTCAACCTACACACATGTGTGGAATACTTTTAAATATAGGTACTTGAGTTGTGTACATATAGATAGTTTTATATAAATTAAAATATTTATGTTTTGATGATTTCGTTGATATTGCTTGTACCTTTTTGATACCAAGTGGCGTGAAGACCTACTACATTTTGGGCATGAGTTTGAGATGTTCTCGAGATGGCATAGCCAAATTTTGTAAACATTATTTTGAGATGACATATATGTACATACATACTTACACAATTAAACATTTTGTACAATTTACAAATACATGTACATACACAATTATGTACTCTATGTACTTGTACGTATCAAAATCAATATTCTATATATTTTGTTTGTTAAATGTGCATGTTTTCCTACTTTGAAACTTTATATTTGATTGTATAATCACTAAATATCATGTATAAATTATTGTTAAATCAATTATATCCTTAAGATGTCGTATTAGGACCCCTTAAGACATGTCATATTAGCACATATCCTAAATATTATACTTAATTATATCATTTGTTATGATGATTCACCCTAAAACTTATAATACGTGTTTATATCACTTAATATTTATACTTAATTATACTCTTTTCTGATCCCCTTAAGACATCATATTAGGACCCCTTAAGACATCCCCTTAAGACTTGTCGTATTAGCACATATCCTAAATATTATACTTAACTATGATGAGTCACCCTAAAACTTATAATACTTGTTTATATCACTTAATATTTATACTTAATTATACTCTTTTTTTATCCCCTTAAGACATCATATTAGGACCCCTTAAGACGTGTTGTATTAGCACATATCCTAAATATTATACTTAATTATATCATTTGTTATGATGACTCGCCCTAAAGTATAATACTTGTTTATATCACTTAATATGTATACTTAATTATACTCTTCTTTGATCCCCTTAAGACATCCCCTTAAGACATGTCGTATTAGCACATATCCTAAATATTATACTTAATTATATCATTTGTTATGATGAGTCACCCTAAAGTATAATACTTGTTTATATCACTTAATATTTATACTTAATTATACTCTTTTTTATCCCATTAAGACGTAGTATTAGGACCCCTTAAGAAATCCCCTTGAGACGTGTCGTATTAGCACATATCCTAAATATTATACTTAATTATATCATTTGTTATGATGAATCACCCTAAAGTATAATACTTGTTTATATCACTTAATATTTATACTTAATTATACTCTCCTTTGATCCCCTTAAGACATCCCCTTAAGACAACCTATAAATTAGTGTTGGATGCTATTATTTGTTTTGACAACTTATAAATTAGTGTTTTTGGTGGAACATGAGGTGAAGAGGACTTTTATGTTCTTAAGTTTTCTATGGGACTTTGCATGATTTGTAAATATGGGACTACATGATTTAATTTCAAAACTTTAGCCTATTTTTGGATAATTAAGTTCTTTAATTTAATGTTGTAAAAGAAGTAGGAAATATGGTGTATACATATAGAACAACTTTTTTGGCAAAACTCATTGCATTTTGATTGGTATTTATGTTTAGTTTATAGAATTTATTAATTCTTTTGTTCTCTAATCTTGTATGGTATTGTTTATTTCTTAAAATTTCATCCTTTGTGGTATATAAACAAATTTCTTTTGTTTGTAAATTATGATTTATTGACTAATTATTGATTGACGTGAACTAAATAAGTTCATTGACTAATTATCGCTAATTATTGAATGTACATATCACGTATATCATGTATGGGATCACTAAATTTGTAAAGTACAAATATCAAAATGTCCTATTAGTTTCAACTTTAATTTCATATGTATATTTAATTTCACATTAATGTCCTATATTAATGTCTTGACTATGAACATAAAATGCATAAATGTAGATGTGTAAATTAAAATTGAACAATAATAAAGTCCATAATTTACAACATATTAAGTGCATGAAACCAATATATTAAGCGCATGAAATAAAGTCCATCAGAGTACAACCCATGAACTAAAGTCCAACAAAGTACTTGACCCATGAAATATAAATTCCAATAGAGTACATGAGAAACCAAATATGTAGTCCATGAAATAATCAAATATAACCCATAAAATCATGTTTAGGTCATGTATTGTCTCTATAATCAAGAGACCTCTTCACACCATGCGGACTATGCAGATGACCTGAAACACTCTATACAAGAGAAAGATGAAATCAAATGTAAGACGATGAAAAATGATTTAATGACAATTTAATTTATAATTCATCATAAAATTAAATTACCATCATATATGGGTTGGATGCTCTGGTGCACCTAAACCAACCTCTAAATTCTCTAAATCAATCTACATAAACAAAACAAAGAAAGTTGAAATTAGATGTAAGTCTACAATTAAAAATGATTTAATTCAATTTAATTTATAATTTATCATATTTAAATTGTACCATATTATGAGGTTGTGCACCCTCTACTCCAGGACATGTTTGTATATGCTCAACTACAAGATGTGTCTCATGCTATAAAAGAAAAAGAATTTAAAACATGTATTAGCTCATATTATATATATTCAATTTTAAATTTTAAATTAAAGTTATTTAGAATATATAATTTGTAATTGACTTTAAATATAATAAAAAATTTAAATTACCATGATATCTGGAGCCTACTCTGCATGTCCTCCTGGAGGTGTAATTATGACTAAGTCATGGTAGAAAATTGCAC
The DNA here is from genome assembly GCA_007258455.2 of Sequoia sempervirens. Taxonomy (NCBI): domain Eukaryota; kingdom Viridiplantae; phylum Streptophyta; class Pinopsida; order Cupressales; family Cupressaceae; genus Sequoia; species Sequoia sempervirens. Next base: position 519,911 of record VDFB02058242.1, read on the forward strand.
TAACAAAGTCCTACAAGATCAAATTTAAAGCATGTATACTTGAATTAGGTTAAAATATATATATTCAAGTTTGCACATTTTGTGTAGAAATTTTTTTGAACCTGAAATTCAAAGGCCTCATTAGTAGTCGCAATATCTAATGTTTGTTCGATGCCCATTCTCATTGTCATATCAACCTAAACATACATGTAGACATTTAACGCTTATGATATTTACAAGTGTACGTGCACATTTGATATATAGTGAATTCAAAATTCATAATTGTAAATACACTAATGTAAGTTAAACAATTTACAATATAAATGTGCATGCCCCTAATCTGCGACGCTCAACAGTGGAGTGCTCGACAACCCCTTGAGTGGAATCGACGTGGAAGTCGATTGACTCCCCTAAACCAACATAAATATTTAAAATATATGTTCATGATTCAATTATAAATTTAAAACTCAAGTTAAAAATTATTTCATATATAATTTAAAAAATTGAAATAAAAATACCCCATATGGTTTGCCGACTAGGACTGGTGTCGATCTATGTACTCGCAGAGCAACTGATTTCCCCATTGTTAGTTTCATTTGTACACCAAACAATTTGATTGTTAAAATGTATTGCAAAATTTTCTCTGATATATACATTCATTAAAATTCTTATAAATTCAACATGTAGATGTATATTTATACCTGTGTCACAATGTCCTCAAGGTGATGGTCTGCTATAAGAAATTATACAAATGAACTAAGGCGACCAGATGAACCACCAGAATCTCCACGTCCACCCAAACTAGGTGTGGCCTGATCAGGTCCATAGCATAACTAATGGCAACTAGTACATACATGTGGTCTCGACACTCCTGGAGTGGTACTCGGACCAACTCCATAAAACACTCTTCCATCATTGTCGTCTCTATTCTCCCTACCCGCTATCATAGAAGCATGTTAATCAAATTCTCCTACGAGCATACTAAGGGATCCTAATGTCGATACCACCGCACGTTGATGCACAGGTGTGGGAATGGTAGGACTAAGAGGAGCAACAAGGTGTTGCACATGCACGGGGTGTTGGGGATCAACCCTTGCCCCTAACCTCTGTTGTGGCATGCCACCACCAACACCCTGAAATGATTTAAAATCAAAATAATTGGGCTTTTGCCCCATAACAAACTCTACATATAGTTTCCTCAAAAAATACAATGGGACCTCCATATTAGCATGTGGTGGATTGTCAAATACCATATACCATCAATCCCAAAAAGGTGCACTCATTTGTGGATGTATTCGCCACCTCATGGATATTCTAAATTTATTGGGAGGAATGGGTTGCTGAGTAATGGGGTCAATAAAGTAAGGGGCTAGATGGGCTTTTGTTATTTTAAGGTCTAAAATTTATTTATAGGAGAGACCGTTTGCATAAAATTGTATCATATGCTCTCTTTCTTTTCGATACTTATCTAGATCAGAATCAATAGTCCTAATGCCATCCACAACGTTTTGCATCGTAGATGCAAAACATCTCACGTGTGGTGGAATCAATGCTTGATTTTGCATAGCATTTATTTGATTTTGAATGGATGTCACTTGATCATTTATGTGTTCTCGCAAGCGAGCCTCATCAAATGCAGTAGGTGGTGGACGTGGGATATTAGGTGGAGGGGGTGGAGGGGGAGGTGGAGCCTAGGGTGGAGGTGGAGGTGGCTGAGGTGCTAGATTGATGATATCATCAATGTTAAATTGATCCATGATATCAGATATAAGTGCACCTACATTAAATTATACAAAATTAACATACAAACTTACAAAATTACAAGAAATAGTTAAATTTGAAAGGTACATGCAAATTTGTTTAAATAGGATGTGCATACATATGCATACACATACATACATTGATTGAAGTTCAGCATGTGCATACAAATTTCAAAATTTAACATGTACATACATTTAACATAAAAAATACAGTGCATAATTTGCATGCATACATCATTCAACTAAACTATGTACATACATACAAATTTCAAATTTTAAGATCTAGAACTATGCAATTTTAATACATGTACATACAAAAAAATAAACTTGAAACATTCACAAAAAGATCCTTTTATGTCTAACGCATATATATATATATATATATATATATATATATATATATATATATATATATATATATATATATATATATATATATATATATTACATTTTTCCAACAAGAGAAATCATGATCTAGTAGATAGTCATAAAATATATACTATTATAAATTCATCATTATAAGTTCATAAATTCAACCAAATTCATAAATTCATGTCACTAAAAATATCCATCCAACAAAAATCATAAATTCACGTCACTAAAAATATCCATCCAACCAAATTCATAAATTCATAACTATAAGATCATTGTCTTAATTTATAAATTGTTGCGGCTCTCTACTACATCTCTTCATTTCTTTGTGTTTTCCTTTTTTAGAATTGGAAGTTCTCCTCTCCTCTAGCCATTGTCGATGCTAATCTAAGATCTTATCCATAGCCCTAACAGCATCAACAACATTTTTCATCCTAGATGCAAACATCCTCAAAGGTGGTGTGATACATTCTTCATTTTGAATAATGTTGATTTGATCTTGAATGGTTCTAACATTGGCATTGATTCGTGCTTGCAAGTGAGCACCATTGATTTCAGGTGGTGGAGGTGGGGGGTTATGAGGTGGAGTGGGTGGAGGTGGAGGTGAAGGTGGTGGAGATGGATGGTGTGGAGGTAGATTACGAATATTATTGAATCAATCCATGTGATCTCTAAGATATAAGTGAACCTGCATTAGATTTGTAATTTCAAAATATAAGATACATGTTTATGAAATACCCTTAAACCATTCAATATAAATGGCCTAATTGAATACAAATGATAAAATGTGTAAGCCTCATTTATGTCTAAGGCATGTTACTTGAATGAAAAAACAATTAACTATTAATATAGGACAATTTATGAATGCTTTAGGGTTTACAGTTTAGAGTTTAGGATTTAGGTTTTAGGGTAATAAGATGTCTTAAGGGGATCTATGTAGTAAGGTCCTAGTACAAAATGACATGGCTTAAGTGAATAAAATTTGGTGAAGATTCCCAAGGCAACCAAATTTCATTAAGGTCTGAGGAAACTTCACCAAATTTTATTCACTTGAGCCATGTCATTTTGTCCTAGGACCTTACTAGACATAGATCCCCTTAAGCCATCCTATCACCCTAAACCATAAATTGATCAACCTAGATCATGAAATCTCATTCATATTATAATCTTTCACGATCTTATTATTGTTAACTTTGTTTGCCTTGGGCAACTTCACCAAATTTTGAAAACTTATTTGATCCCCTTAAGAAATGTCATATTAGGAACCCTTAAGACATCCTAAAGTATGGCTTAAGGGGATCTATGTAGTAAGGTCCTAGTACAAAATGACATGGATTAATTGAATAAAATTTGGTGAAGATTCCCAAGGCAACCAAATTTCATTAAGGTCCTAGGCAACTTCACCAAATTTTATTCACTTGAGCCATGTCATTTTTTCCTTGGACCTTGCTAGACATATATCCCCTTAAGCCATTCTATCACCCTAATTTGTAAATCGATCAACCTAGATCATGATTTATCTCATTCATATTATAATCTTGCACAATCTTATTATTGTTAAATTTGGTTGCCTTGGGCAACTTCACCAAATTTTGAGAACTTATTTAATCCCCTTAAGAAATGTCATATTAGGACCCCTTAAGACATTGATTTATGGTTTAGGGTGATAGGATGGCTTAAGGGGATCTATGTCTAGTAAGGTCCTAGGACAAAAAGGCATGGCTCAAGTGAATAAAATTTGGTGAAGTTTCCCAAGGCAACCAAATTTCATTAAGGGACTAGGAAAAAATTATGACTCTAGGGTTTAGGGTTTACAATTTAGAGTTTAGGATTTACGGTAATAGGATGGCTTAAGGGGATCTATGTAGTAAGGTCCTAGGAAAAAATGACATGGCTTAAGGGAATAAAATTTGGTGGAGTTGCCTAAGGCAACCAAATTTCATTTTAAGGTCCTAGGACAAAATGAATGCTTTAGTGTTTAGGGTTTAGATTTTAGAGTTCAAGGTTTAGGGTTTAGGGAACTTAGGGTGAAGTTTGGGTGGCCCTTGGAATAATGGTCTTGCAAGTTAGTGAACAACATTTTCTTGTGGAACAGTTGATTGAGATAGCTCTTGTTCCAACTGACCAACCTAGATCATGATTTATCTCATTCATATTATAATCTTGCACGATCTTAATATTGTTAAATTTGGTTGCCTTGTGCAACTTCACCAAATTTTGAGAACTTATTTGATCCCCTTAAGAAATGTCATAATAGGACCCCTTAAGACATCGATTTACAGTTTAGGGTGATAGGATGGCTTAAGGGGATCTATGTCTAGTGAGGTCCTCGGAGAAAATGACATCGCTCAAGTGAATAAAATTTGGTGAAGTTTCCCAAGGCAACAAAATTTCATTAATGGCATAGGAAAAAATGATGGCTTTAGGGTTCAAGGTTTAGAGTTTAGATTTTAGGATTTAGGGTAATAGGATGGCTTAAGGAGATCTATGTAGTAAGGTCCTACGACAAAATGACATGGCTTAAGGGAATAAAATTTGGTGGAGTTTCCTAAGGCAACCAAATTTCATTTTAAGGTCCTGTTATGCCTTACATAACCACCCCATTTTATTTTGGAATAAAATGGGTCCCCCTTTGTCTTTTTCCCTTTGGCCTTTGGTTTTCTGCCTTAGGAATTTTTCTTTCAAGTTCTAGTGGAAGCGGGACCGGGACCAATACCAGAGTTGGAAATTTCTTCTTTGATTCTAGTCTTGTTCCATCCCCAGTTCAGGTTCCAATAGCCCTTTATCTTCATCTTTTGTTCTTTCTCGGAAACAGGTTTGGGTCTGAATCTGAATGTTAAACTTCTCAAAAGGTTTCTCGTTCAGGTCCCATCCCGGCCCAGACTTCACCTTTCCCTTTGTTCCTTTTTGGTCGATCGTTTTCCTTTTTGTCCTTTGCCTTGGGTGTTTTCTTTTCGGCCTTGGGCATTTTCTTTTTTTGTTTTGTGTTTTAGCAGACCCAGAACCGGAACGGAAGCCGAACTTAGAACTTCTTCTAAATTATGTTTTATGTTCCTTCCCCGGCCCCGGTTCCAGTTACGCCTCTTTTGTTTTTCTACCTCATGCGTCTTTTTATGTTGTTTTGGCGGACTCCGAACCAGAACTGAGGCCGAACCCTGAAACTTCCTCAAAGTTTCAAGTTTAGGTTCTGTTCCGATCCTGATTCCGCGTCTTTTGTTCTTACGCTTTTGGTTTCTTCTATTTTGTCATAGGGTTTTCCCTCCCCTTTCTCTTTCTTTTCCTTGTCCCTTCTTTGTCTTTTGGGTAACAGCAGAGGTAGGTTCGGAATGGAATCCAAAACTGAAACTTTCAAAAAAGTTTCAATTCCAGATTTGGTTCCAATCCCGGTTCTGCATTGTCTGTTTGTTCTGCCCTGGTCTCGATCGTATGGTCGCGGGGTGTTGTTTTTCCTTCCTTTCCCATTTTATTTTTCATCTTTGTATGTTCATCAGAGGCAGAGCTAGGATGGAATCCGAAATTGAAACTTTCAAAAAATTTCAATTCCGGATTTTGTTTCGCCCCCGCCCCCGTTGTGCTTCGCCCGAGGTCTGTTTTGACCCCATTGGCGTTTTGTTCCACCCCCGCCAGTTTTGAAGGTAGGTGTTGTTCCCGTTCAGAGTTGGTTCCGCCACCGCCAGAAGTAAGTCCTTCCTTGCGAAGTGTAATAAAATAAGAAGTGTTATGGGTAAGTTCGAGGATGATATTTTTGTGGTTTAGAGGACTAATGGAGACCTTGTTTTGCATGGTCAAATTTTGTGTGTAATGATATGTCTCAAGGATCTCAGTGAGAGTTTTAAGCTCAGTGGAGGGTCTCGCCGACTAAGCAAAGTCTCCCCAAAGGAAAATGGGCTTTCGCTAGAACAAAGTGACTTCGGTGTAACGTCTCCCCGACCATGGGAAGTCATGCCGACAACAAAGAGGGGGCCCCACCGAAAGGAATAGAGTTCGTCGAGAGAAAGACTTCGACATGTGGTCTTGCCGAAAGAATGCAGTCTTGCCGATGGTCTTTTCGAGAGCTCAATATGACTTCTATGGCTCACTGAAACGTCTCACCGACTGTCCCATGCTACACCGACAACTTGCAGAAGGGCAGATTTGGAGTGGGAAGGGCATCGAAGGAAGAAGAGGCAGTCGTGAGTCAAAGGGATAGTTGGTATCTACTGATGGGGGTAGCTCAACATTAATGGTGGTATTTTGGGGCACTCAAAGCAGCACCACTGGAGTTCGAAAATGGACATAGAGGCCAGAAATAAGTGTGGTAGCTGCAAAAAATTACAGAACACCTTAGGAGACAATCTTCACTGACATGAATAGTAAGGAGTGCACATTTGATGCAGAATTGACCCCCTTCAAAAGATCTCAGCACCGATCCTCTGACACGGCAGATATTTTGTAAACCCTAAAAATAGGCGCCGACATTCTTTTTGGGAGGTGGTGTATATATGGTATTCTTGCCTCTTTGTAAAGGATCTTTTTTTTTCTTTTAGAAGGGGAACTTTTAGAACAGATAGTTAGAAGGAGATAGAGTTGCATCTTGATTCTTAGTAATGAGAGCCTCTTTTGTCTTCTCAGTTAGGAATTAGACTCAGCCTAGGATGGAATGTATCTTTCCAGTTTCTTTAGTGTAAATGGGAGCAGTCTGAAGACACGAGTTTTTCTATACACTGGTGATTGTGCCAAATTTGTAAATGTTGCTTATCTGTTTCACTAACAGTAGAAGCAACCAGATTCGAATCTACTTCATATTGTGTTCCAGAATGGTATTTATCTTAAGTTAATCATTTGGATTTTGAAAGCTTTCAAGGAATTAAATCTTATTTTGTGTTTTGTTTAAATGGTAACTCATAATCAGTTGTTGAAATCAGCACTGTGAATGAATGCAACTATATGTTAATCGCAAGTTAATTTTGTTCTTCAATTTTTAGTTAGCAATTCCTTGAAAGGTAATAAGTTTGGTTAAGTTAGATGAAACATAATTATTTCCAATACCAAAAACCTTGATCTATCTTTTTTATATTTCTTTAAAAACCCCTGGTTAGAATAGATTTAAATTCATGCTTGATCTTAGAATAATCTAGAAGCTCAACACCAGCAGGCCCCTTGAATATTACTGTTACATTAACCACTAAGTAACATCAGCACAGTTGAGACCCAACTAAAAAGACATTGGGAGCTAAGGCATCCATGTGTTTCCTTTCTCTCTTTCAGGAGAAGCAGAGTAGCAATATTATGCTTGCATTGTTGTGGTGCCAAAATCGCCATCAATAGGAACTTGTGCTAGAAGGAGGGCCCCAAAGGGAAAGCTGGATAAAACTGGGTCATCTTCCTCACAAAGGCCCCATAGAGTTCTTTGATCAACTAGGAATCCATCATCTTTCATAGAACTCAAGACCTCAACAAGACATAAGCATCATAGAACTGGGGCAACCATCATACCACCCTTATCAGCTTCGCTCACTCCACCAGGATTTTCACCAATACCCCAATGGATACCCATCAATCCACCATCCAATTCATCTCAACTGTCATCATAGCTGATTCAACCCATACAACCACTGGCTCAACCACCACCGCCACCATTGGCATTCTTTCAAAATAACCCCTCTCCATTGGGGACTATTCCTGGAGGTTTCCACGATATGCCCAAGAACCCTGAAAAGTTCTACCCCAAGTACATCCATGGTGAATCACGAATTGTTGAAGAGCACATACAAGCTTTCAAGGATGCTTGTACAAGAGCTCAAATAGCTCACCGTGATGTGGTCTGCAGATTGTTCCCTTACTCCTTAGGGGATATGGCATACAATTGGTACCTTAATCTTCCTCAAGGTTCCATTCTGACCTGGACACACTTGGAAAATGCCTTCATTAATCAGTTCAGGGTGTATGTGGATCCAACTCTTTTATACCATCAGTTTGCAACCATAAGGAAGGAACCAAGTGAATCTTTTCCTTTATTTAACACCAGGTTCCAATGAATGTATAGGAGATTGCAAGATCCCTATCTAGTTACTAAAAATAGTGTTATCCAAGCGTATTTTAGGGTTATAGACCCCTTGCTAGGATTTTTCTTTCAAAGGAAATATCTAGTAGCTAATATTGATTCTCTATCCAAAGTCTATCATTTGGCTATTAAGCTGCAGCAGCAAGTCAGTTCTCAACAAGGAAGTTTGGGAGGAGGTTTCCCTTCAATGGGATATCAGATGCATAGCTCAACTCTTCTATTCAACACTATCCCAGGGATGTCTTCTTCCCACTATGGACCTATGTCTGAGCTGCAAACCCAACCACCTATCCCATTCTTTGCTACTGGAACTTTTGATCTCTTTCAACAACCACAGGTTCCTCCAAGTTCCCATGGTCATCCTAACCAAATTGGAACTCCAAGTCATGTTGATCAGCCACTTGTTGTTAAGAGTGTGGAAAGTGAGAAGACAGTTCAACTTACGAATGAGGTAGAGACCCTGAAGAAAATGTTATCTCAAGTTACTAATGACATGGCTCAACTTCAGTTGAACCCTTCCCAAAACCAAGGTAATTATCCCAATCAAAATAGCAACAATTAGGGTACTTATCAGAATAACAACTACAACCAAAGAGGTTACCAAAACCAAAATAGAGGGTACAACCAGAGAACAAATAACAACAGGAAATGGAATACAGGGCCTAATAACGGTGGAGTCCCTCACAACTATCAAGAAAATGAGGAGAGAGCAGATATTGCAAACGTGGCTGACCTCAACTTCATGACCAATTGGTGCAAGTTGCATGATACTGCAACCCATTCTGAGGTAAATTTCCCTCAAATGGAGAAAGTTGTCAAGATGGCACATGAAGATTCTCACACATTCCAGGGGAATTCACACAAAGGAGGTGACTCAATGGATACTGCAATGACTTATGAGCTCTTTGAGGAGGAGCCCTCGTTCCCAAGGCAAGAAGAGAATGAACCAGAGGAGGATTCATATGATGCCCAATCTTTTTAGATGAAGGGAGGACACTTCCTAAGAAATCAAAGGGACCCTTCAATACATCAACACCTCCTAATCACATGGTGCCTCCAAATCAAGGTGCTGATAATAATCCTCCTCCCCCAAAAGGCCCGCCTGACCTCCATAACAAGGGTAATTCCTTTGTTGTTTTTAAAAGTAATTCAAGTTATAATGCAAAATTTGACATTATTTCTGAGATGCAGAAATAGAAAACTTCTTTGTCATATTTTGACATTCTAAAGTGGTGCCCTGCTCAAAGGGAGATAGTGCTAAAAGCTTTGGAGCAAGCTAACAAGTCAAAAGGAAAGAACAAGGTGGCACAGGCTGGGGATGTGAATGTAGCCTTATACAGAAACAAGGTAGGTACTGCACCATTTCTTTTAAGTTCAAGAATTTTTGGAAAGAACCTTCACAACTGTCTATTAGACTCAGGGGCATCGGGAAATGTCATGCCATTTTCCATATGTAAGAAGTTGGGATTGGACCCTATTCAGACAAATAAAAAGGTCATTCAACTGGAAAAAATAGAGGTTAATGTGGTAGGGGAATTAAGAAACATACACGTTCAGGTAGGATCAGATCCTAGGATCCTAACAAACATAGACATCCAAGTGGAAAACATTCCCGAGACCTATGGTATGCTGCTAAGCCGATATTTGATGGGAAATTTAGGGGGATATCTTTCCCTTGAATTTTCACATATGTGGCTATCATAGAAAGGGAGTCCTAATCAGATTAGGATTGAGAGTGAGCCTCGCCTCAAACATATCATTACTGAATATGATTGCCACAATGAGGTAGCTTATTTCAAAGCTAGAATAGGTGTGTATAAAAGAGATGAAATTTTAACCTTCTCTATTCTTGATCCTAAAGAGCTGCCAATACCAGGGTTCCCTGATCCTATAATTAATGAAAACCAACAAGCATTGGTCAAAAAATTGCAGCAAGATCAGTTGGTCTTGGGAGAAGATGTAGATCTACAGAGTCTCCTGCTCCCTAATTGGTGCAGGGTACATTACCAAAACCACTCTGAACTGACTTGCCAACCCTGCATTGACATCTTAAAACATGTTGCCCGAGCTGAGGAAGCTAGCATAAGTCCCCCTGAGATCATTGCAAACTGCTTTGCATTTGAAGCCAAGGGAGCAACAGCGTTAACCAGAAATGGGATGCCTTCAAGGGAGGTTCCTCCTCAAATGGAACCTTCCCCAGACACATGTCCAAATCAGCATATTGATGAGGGGCAGCCCCAAGGTTTGTTTGACACCCCTGCACTCACGGATATACCAAAATCCAAGGGGTTAACCAAAGAAACAAGTGAATGTCAAGAAGATAACTTTAGGCCCCATGATATATTTATACAGGGATTGGGAATTAATCCTAAGGAACCTACTAAACACCCATTCCTTGTATTTAATCCAAAATATCAAGTAACCCCACCCTTGGTTCATTCTATCCAACTACCCACAATGACCCCAAAAGGACCAACCCCAGCCCACGACCAACTGTGGACCCTCACGTTTGATGGATCCAAATCTAAAACGGGCTGTGGTGATGGAAATGTGCTAACCAGCCTGAAAGGGAAAACCTTCTTTGCTTCCTACAAGCTACAATTTGGATGCACAAACAACGTGGCAGAATATGAAGCTCTGGCATAGGGATTGATGTTCGCACACAAGAAGAAAGTCACTAGCTTAATGGTCAAAGGAGATTCAGAAATAGTAGTCAAGAAAGTGCGCAACCAATATACATGTCACAACAAGAGGTTAGCAGCATATAGGAACAGGGTATGGAACCTGATCGAAGACTTTGATGCCTTTGGGATTAGCTTAATCCCTAGAGAAGAAAATCAGGTAGTTGATTCATTGGCTATAGTTGCAAACACCTTGGAACCTATGCAAGGCTCCAAGTTTAAAAGATTCTCAGTGGAACTGATGTCCACCCCTGTTGTTCCTGACAATATCAAGAACTTTCAAGTTTTCGATGATGACCGACATATCCTTCCTTTCCTAGAAAGTTCAGATGTTTTTGAGGGGCGAATTATTGATGAGTCCAACAGAGATCAAGGGGATTGGAACCCTAAAGAATGTGATACAGAAGGAGTCCTTAATCTGAAAAGTAATAACATTCCAAAAGGAATGGTTGCCTTGGAATGGATTTTTGACTCAGACCCAAGGGCTTGAGAGAAGGCATCAGCTGAAAACCAAGGAGGCGAATATGAAACAGTTAACCTGGCTAATTCTAGCCCTAAAAGGAATATCTATATAGGGAAAGCCTGCCTAGAAGCAATTAAAGGATACATATTAAGGGCACTTAAGAAAGATATTGTTGCAATTTCCTAGGGGTATGAAGACCTCTAGACATTTGATGCTTTTGTTATGACTCACACTATCCCCTTGAAGCCCAAGGTAAAACCCTTCCGATAGAAGCAGCACCCTGTCAATGCCTTGATTGAGCCATTGATTTATCAAGAGGTTCAGAAATTGCTCTCTGCAAGGATAATATTCCCTGTGCACCATTCAACGTGGGTGGCTAACTTAGTTCCAGTCTGTAAGAAGAACAGGGAGATTAGGCTATGTGTCAACTTCAGAAACCTAAATAGAGCCTCAGAAAAGGATAACTACCTGCTTCCTTCTCTAGATGAAGTCTTGCAGACTGTCAATGGATCTCAGATGATGTCATTCTTGGACAGTTACTCAGGATATACAATCAGGTTATGGTCGACTTTGAAGACAGGATGAAGACGGCTTTCACTACCAAGTGGGGGACGTTTGCATACAGAAGGATGCCATTCAGCTTGATAAATGTTGGAGCAACTTTCCAGCATGCCATGGACATAGCTTTTAAGGATCTAATTGGAAAATGCATTATTGTTTACATAGACCACCTAATAGTGTTCTCCAAGGATCGATTGAACCATGCTACAGACTTAGCCAAATTTCTTCAAAGATGTATCTAGTATGGAGTCTCCTTAAATCCCAAAAAGTGTGTGTTCGGAGTTTCCGAAGGGAAGCTCTTGGGACACATAATTTTAGAAAGGGGGATATCCATTGACCCTGATCGAGTTGAGTCCATCCTCAAGATAGCCATGCCAGGAAGCAAGAAGGAGATGAGATCCTTCTTTGGAAAGATCAACTTTGTGAGGAAGTTTATCACAGGGTTTGCAGAAATTGTGAAACCACTGAATGAGATGATGAAGAAGGATGCCAAAATAGAGTGGAGTGATGAGGTGAAGGCTGCATTTTCTCAAGTCAAGCGATCCATTTCGAAAGCTCCAGTCCTCACTAGCCCTGACTACTTGAGGCCATTTTATATTTATTCTTTTGCCTTCGAGCATTCTTGTGCAGCTGTTCTAACTCAGCAGAAAGAAGAGGGGGAAGAAAGGACAATTGCTTTCATGAGTTCTCCATTCAAAAATGTTGAAGTTAAATACCCACCTCTTGAGAAGCAAGCTTTCGCGCTAGTCTAATCTATTAAAAAATTCAGGCATTACATCCTCCGAAGCCAAATTATTGTTGTAGCTCCTAACGTTGTTGTCAAGTCTCTACTTATGCAGAGCGAGCTAGGAGAAAGAAGAGGGAAATGGATGGCCATCTTGCAAGAGTTTGATTTAGAGATACACCCTATGAAACTTGTCTGAGGTTTGGGTCTATCTAAATCTATGGCTGATGCTGGTAATAACATTATTTGTCAACAATATACCACTCAGTCCTTCTCAAATGACTCGTGGTATGCTGATCTCATTTGTTTCATGCTCAATAACCGATGTCCGGAGGGAATGAACGCCACTCAGAGGAGAGCACTGAGACTGAAAATATCACACTATATGTTTAAAGGAGGGCTCCTATACAGGAAGAATTTTGAAGGAGTGTACTTAAGATTCCTTGATCAGCAAGAGGCTAAGCAGGTGATCTATGAGTTTCATGGGAAACATGGCACAGGTCATGGGTCTATAGATTCATTGGCACACCAGATCCTTTGATCTAATTATTACTGACCCTGTGTATTCAAATATGCCCATCAGCATGTGAGGACATGCCACATATGTTAGATTTCTGCACCAAGGGAACGCCATTCAGCTATGCCACTACAGTCGATCTATGAGGTAAGGCCCTTTTCCCAATGGGCATTGGATTTCATTGGGATTATTAACCCAAACTCTACTATAGGGCACAAGTTTATCTTGACTACTACTTATTACTGCACAAGATGGATAGAGGCTATACCCTACAAGAACAGCACAACGGAGGTAGTGATCAAATTCCTCACTGAGTGCATCACTAAAAGGTTTGGGGTACCTTTCGCTCTGGTATGTGACAATGGCTTTGCCTTCTCTTCTATTGAATTTATTTCCTGGGCATATGATCACAAGATTGTCTTGAAGTATTCATTAAATTATTACCCACAAGGCAATGGAGTTGCAGATTCAACCAATAAGAATCTTTTAGGGGTCATTAAGAAGCTGTTAGAGCATAACCCTAGAGACTGGCATACCCAGCTTAGATTCACATTATGGGAAGATAGGACTAGAATTAAGGCTGCCTTAAATACCTCACCATTCAAGCTGGTATATGGCCAAGAGCATGTCTTTCCTATCCATCTGCAAATACCTATCCTTAAGTTCATGCAGAAATTCTACTCTAAGGACAATAGGATAGAAGTCAGATTAGTTGCTTTGTTGAAGTTAGAAGAGCAGAGAGATGCTGCATTGCAACAATTCTTTAGGCACCAGGCTGTTGTCAAACGTTGGTTTGACAAAAGAGCCAAAATCAAGGCTTTTAGGATATCAAACCTAGTGCTATTATGGGACAAAGCTAGTGAAAATAAAGGCAATCACCAAAATTTTGACAAACTTTGGTTAGGCCCTTATCAAATTGTTGAGATCCTAGGGGAAAATTCCTTCAGACTGAGTAGCCTAACTGGAGAACCTATTCCTTTGCCTATCAATGGACAGTTTCTTAAGCACTATTTTGAATCTTGAGGCTTGTTAATTTTTGTCCTATATATAAGTAATTCATTGTTCTTTATGTAAATAATTTATTAGTCTCTCATTTCTAAATATTTTGATGTTTATTTGTTTTTCTTTCCTTCTACTCTTTGAGTTTTCTTTGCTCTTTGTTTTCTGTTTGTTTTGTTCTTTGGGGTTTATCTGTTTCTTTCCATTTTGAAGTGGTGGGTTGTTATCTGAAGCATACTCTAGTCATTAGGAGAGAAGTGGTTTAGATATTTTTAGGTTTTCTGATTCGATGATTTTGTCCTCAATTTGTTGTTTCATGCTTGTTGTCAATAAGAGTTGTGGAAAGTTTTAAAACAAGGTGCCAAGTAAGTGGCCTTCATTAGCTCCTCTGAATCTATCACAAATTACCCAGATCATCTCCTCTTGTAAGGGTATATTTGTCCTAGGACTATGGTGTTGTAAGATTTGAGTGAAAAATCTGATTCCCAAGTGCTGTTATGAGGTCCATGGTAGTTTTCAACCCAGATCAGATGTTAAACATCTAACGTATTGAGAAAGAATCAAATGAAATATCTGAAACTCTATTAAAAAATAAATAAATTATCTGACAAGAAAAGAGGATTCAATATGAATGGGTGATCCCAGTATCTCTACCGGGGCTATGGATGCCTGACTGGCAGTAGAGCAATGCTGTGAGAAAACTAGAGGTATCTCCGTCGAGGCTATGGACGCCTAACTGGCAGCGGCACAATGCCCAAGATATCATTGCACAACAGCTAAGGGGATCAACTCATGTAGCTCAAATCTTGCACATTGTTGTCTGAAAGATGAAGAAAACTTCATGAGAGAGTGATGCACAATCAAGCACACACATAGATTTAGGGGTAGCCAATGTTGACTTACGTTTGAGATTCTAGCTCTACCTTGCGTGTTATAACTGACCCAACTGGAGTTGTGATGTTCATGAACCAGGAGTTCTAGGTAGCTGAATCCTTTAGATTCATGAAAATGGTTAAACCATCTTCCCAGTCGATTCGCCATTTGTTATGCCTTACATAACCACCCCATTTTATTCTGGAATAAAATGGGTCCCCCTTTGTCTTTTTCCCTTTGGTCTTTGGTTTTTTGCCTTAGGCGTTTTTCTTTCAAGTTCTGTCGGAAGTGGGACTGGGACCAACACCAAAGTTGGAAATTTCTTCTTTGATTCTAGTCTTGTTCCGTCCCTGGTTCTGGTTCCGACAGCCCTTTATCTTCATCTTTTGTTCTTCCTTGGAAACAGGTTCGGGTCTAAATCCAAATGTTAAACTTCTCAAAAGGTTTCTCGTTCGGCTCCCATCCCAGCCCTGACTCTGCCTTTCCCTTTGTTCCTTTTTGGTCGGTCATTTTCCTTTTTTTCCTTTGCCTTGGGTGTTTTCTTTTCGGCCTTGGGCATTTTCTTTTTTTGTTTTTTGTTTTGGCGGACCCGAAACCGGAACGAAAGCTAAACTTGGAACTTCTAAATTATGTTTTATGTTCCTTCCCCGACCCCGGTTCCGATTACGCCTCTTTTGTTTTTCTGCCTCCTGCATCTTTTTATGTTGTTTTGGTGGACTCAGAACCGGAACTGAGGCCGAACCCTGAAACTTCCTCAAAGTTTCAGGTTTGGGTTCTATTTCGATCTTGATTCTGCGTCTTTTGTTCTTTCGCTTTTGGTTTCTTCTATTTTTTCATAGGGTTTTCCCTCCCCTTTCTCTTTCTTTTCCTTGTCCCTTCTTTGTCTTTTGGGTAACATCAAAGGCGGGTTCGGAATGGAATCCAAAACTGAAACATTCAAAAAAAATTCAATTCCATATTCGGTTTCGGTCCCGGTTCCGCTTTGTCCGTTTGTTCTTCCCCGGTCCCGATTGTATGGTCACGGGGTGTTGTTTTTCCTTCCTTTCCCCTTTTCTTTTTCATCTTTGTATGTTCGTCAGAGGCAGAGCTGGGATGGAATCCGAAACTGAAACTTTCAAAAAAATTCAATTTTGGATTTTGTTCCGCCCCCGCCCCTGTTGTGCTTCGCCCGAGGTCTGTTTTGACCCCATCAGCGTTTTGTTCCACCCCCGCCAGTTTTGAAGGTAGGTGTTTTTCCCGTTCAGAGTTGGTTCCACCTCTTTCAGAAGAAAGTCCTTCCTTGCGAAGTGTAATAAAATAAGAAGTGTTATGGGTAAGTTTGAGGATGATATTTTTGTGGTTTAGAGGACTAATGGAGACCTTGTTTTGCAGGGTCAAATTATGTGCGTGATGATATGTCTCAGGGATCTCGGCGAGAGTTTTGAGCTCGGTGGAGGGTCTCGCTAACTAAGCAAAGTCTCCTCGAAGGAAAATGGGCTTTTTCCAGAACAGAGTGACTTCGGTGTAACATCTCCCCGACCACGGGAAGTCATTCCGACAACAAAGAGGGGGCCCCACCGAAAGGAATAGATTTTTCCGAGAGAAAGACTTTGCCATGTGGTCTTGCCGAAAGAATGCAGTCTTACCGATGGTCTTTTCGAGAGCTCGATATGACTTCTATGGCTCGTCGAAACGTCTCACCTACTGTCCCATGCTACACTAACAACTTGCAGAAGGTCAGATTTGGAGTGGGAAGGGTGCCGAAGGAAGAAAGGGCAGCCATGAGTCAAAGGGACAACTGGTATCTACTGATGGGGGTAGCTCAGAATTAATGGTGGTATTTTGGGGCACTCAAAGCAGCACCGCTAGAGTTCAAAAATGGACACGGAGGCCAAAAATAAGTACGGTAGCTGCAAAAGATCTACAGAACACCTCAGGAGACAATCTTCACCAACATGAATAGCAAGGAGTGCGCATTTGATGTAGAATCGACCCCCTTCAAAAGATCTCAGCACTGACCCTCTGACACGGCGGATATTTTGTAAACCCTAAAAATAGGCGTCGACATTCTTTTCGGGAGGTGGTGTATATATGGCATTCTTGCCTCTTTGTAAAGGATCTTTTTTTTGCCTTTTAGAAGGGGAACTTTTAGAATAGATAGTTAGAAGGAGATAGAGTTGCATCTTGATTCTTAGTAATGAGAGCTTCTTTTGTCTTCTCAGTTAGGAATTAGACTCAATCTAGGATGGAATGTATCTTTCCAGTTTCTTTAGTGTAAATGGGAGCAGTATGAAGACATGGGTTTTTCTATACACTGGTGATTGTGCCAGATTTTTAAATGTTACTTATCTGTTTCACTAATAGTAGAAGCAACCAGATTCGAATCTACTTCATATTGTGTTCCAGAATGGTATTTATCTTAAGTTAATCATTTGGATTTTGAAAGCTTTCAAGGAATTAAATCTTATTTTGTGTTTTGTTTAAATGGTAACTCATAATCAGTTGTTGAAATCAGCACTATGAATGAATGCAACTATGTGTTAATCGCAAGTTAATTTTGTTCTTTAGTTTTTAGTTAGCAATTCCTTGAAAGGTAATAAGTCTAGTTAAGTTAGATGAAACATCATTCTTTCCAATACCAAAAACCTTGATCTATCTTTTTTATATTTCTTTAAAAACCCCTGGTTAGAATAGATTTAAATTCATGCTTGATCTTAGAATAATCCAAAAGCTCAACACCAGTAGGCCCCTTGAATATTACTGTTGCATTAACCACTAAGTAACATCAGCACAGTTGAGACCCAACTACAAAGACCTTCGGAGCTAAGGCATCCATGTGTTGCCTTTCTCTTTCTGGAGAAGCAGAGTAGCAATATTCTGCTTGCATTGTTGTGGTGCCAAAATTGCCATCAACAGGTCCTAGGAAAAAATGAATGCTTTAGTGTTTAGGGTTTAGATTTTAGAGTTCAGGGCTTAGGGTTAGGGAACATAGGGTTAAGTTTGGGTTCCCTTGGAATAATGGACTTGCAAGTTAGTGAACAACATTTTCTTGTGGAACAGGTGATTGAGATAGCTCTTGTTTTGACTGACCAACCTAGATCACAAAGTCTCGTTCATATTATAATCTTGCATGATCTTATTATTGTTAAATTTGGTTTCCTTGGGAAACTTCGGAAAATTTTGAGAAATTCTTTGATCCCCTTGAGAAATGTCATATTAGGACCCCTTAAGATATTGGTTTACAGTTTAGGGTAATAGACTGACTAGTTTATGAATATTTTTTTATTTTATGAATAGATTGACTATTTCTGTAATAGATGATAGGTTTTTGTTAGGTCCTAACACTTTAGTTAATAAACACATTAATATATCGACTGGGTAGTTTTCAAAGGCTATATGCAATAGAAGACATCTCGACTATCTCTCTCGAGTTTTCTAAATAACAAACAGCTGAAATAAAACTCTAAGCTAAGAAGCCATTAAACTTAGAAAGCAGGAAATCATCTATCTAGAAAGCTTGAAATAACTAAACTAGAAAGTAGAAAACTACAAATCTAAAAAGCATAACCACTAATCTAGAAAGCATGGAAATGTTTAAACTAAGAAATGTATAGATTTCTGAAGTAAAATTGGTAAAGAAACTAGGAGACATTGATCTAATCAAAAGATAACAATCTAAAACAACTAGCAAAAAATGATTTAACAATCTGAATAACTGAAAGAAGGTGCTCTTGAACTTCAGACACTAAATTCAAAGACTATAGACTTAGCTACAACCTGCAGGATTGATCTTTACAGAATTACACATATGATAATAAATTCCAATTTCAACTATTATCTAGTAAAGGAAAGTATAGAATTAGAAATAAAATACTTATCTATCTAATCTACAACCCTCGAGTGTATAGCTCTCAGGTACTTGTATGCCTATCTCAAATCACATGCACTAGTAACTCCAAATTACTTCATTCAAAAAACTCCATTCACATTATTTAGTAACTCCAAAAGTGGCAGGAAAAACTCATTTTATTCATATGAAAAGTATAACTTATAAAACATAGTGATAGCATAATGATATTCTTTTGTATTCATCATTTTCAACAGTTACATATTTATATGAGAGCAGCTAACAAAATCCTACTTTTCAGTTGGTAAAGTCTTCAATTGATTGTCAACAACTAATACACTTTAAAGCCCGTGACATGAAATATTAAAGAGGCTCGACACGAGACATAAAATCTTTAGAACTGAAAATAACAAAAACTATAAAAACTTGGTCCATCATGTATGCTCTTGAAGTTCTGGTGCCCATTCACTTGTCTTCAACTATGTTGAAATCTGCGTTAAAACCTCTTTGACTGGAATGGTAACCGATGGTGGAAGTTTACCTGTGGAATACTCGAGAACTAAACCATTAAGTCAGCATAAATTAGCTTATTTTGAATAATTTCAAGAAATAAAGATTGTACACTTATTCACAAAAAGAAAGCAATTACTTATCCTAAAGATAATTAATTGGCAGGGTAAGGTTGGTTGAAAGGTGTAAGGTTAAGTATTGAGTCCATTATATTTATGAGGTTATTTTTACCTCATCATTTCCTCCCCTTCCTAAGCCCGAGTAGGTCCTCCTGCTCTGTAGTGTGTTCCATGTCCTTCATTTCACTTATTCATCTCCTCATACTTAGCATTGAGATCATACAAGTCATATGCTTCTATATCCAGCTCCTTTGGCTCCCTCAAAAATCCCTGATGAAAAGTGACCCTTTGTACCCATCTTGCAAAATTGTCATCACTATGGTCTAGATTGGTATATGTTGAAGGAGATGGTGAAAGAAGTAGAGGAGGTTTATACCTCATACCAATCCAATTAAACTTTAGTTCTTCAAGGATTTTGGCCAAGGCTACTAACCTTCTATAGGACCATCTAATATTAAGGGGTGAGATTAGTTATCTTTTCTTGAGATACATAGGAGGAGGGGTAAACCGTTCTTCACATGCATGCCAAGATTTCCCTATTAACTTTGGTCCATAATCTTGAAAGTAATCATAGCATAGTCAGAGGTTATTATTGTACTTTATTTGTACCTCTTCTCTAAAGTTGAACACCCAAAAATTGTGCCTTGAAATAGAAGGGCTTCCTATGGGGGTATCTCATTTGCAACCCAACATTTTTCTCTACATGTGCATACTCTCTTGACCGATCTTGCCAGTGAAGCTGATTACGCATTGTGTATATTCTTTTGAGAGAAAATTATGGACAAATAATTCACATAATAAATCTTGTTGTTCAAGAGTTGACTCAACAAATATCTTCAAAAATTCTTTATCATCAAGATCATGTGGCTGATTATGGCGAATTCTCAGTAATTTCCATTTTAGGATTTGTTCATTGAGGAACATAGAGTACAACCTACATGGTCTTCTACAAGCTAATAGTAATTCACCAATCTCACAAGCATCCTGTTTACCTTTATATGCTTTATGGAATGATTCTTTTAACAATACTAACTCCTTTTTCAGCCTATTATTTTCAAATTTTACATCCCTTAGAAAATAGCATCACTCCATCCATTTCTTTAATAATGGAGGGATGCATACCTAGAACCATTCTAAAACAATTGGTTCATTTTGTGTCCGTTTGGATTCCATTATTGGATTAGTATCACTTTCTTGCAAATCCTATTCTAATTCCACAATCTTACTCATAGAAACATTAAGTTCAATTTATTGCCTATTTTTATCTTCTTAAAAGCATGAAATAATTGCATAAAATTGTTTTTCAAACCTTGAATATGCTTATTTTTCTCAGAAAAATCAACCATGTGTTGCCTACTTTGTCAATTCCATTGTTGGATTTGGAATTGCAACTGTTCAATGAGTTTGTCTTTTTGTTCCATCTGCAATGTCAACTTTGCAATTTCTTGATCCCTTTTATTTACAATTGCAGCATGTGCCTCAATTTCTTCTTGTTGGGTGATTTGTTCTTCATTACTCTGTAACCTGGATTTTAATTCAACAATTTTTGCTTTTAATTTCTCTAATTCCTCCTCTTCCTACCCATATTCTACATCCCCTGTGTCCACAAAGAAGGATGGATTGGGAATTTTCATGTTAGTATGAGGTGCATTTTTCTCAATATCAGGTACATTTTCAATTCTTTCAAGAAATGGAGAAAGTCCCCCCACAGGCTCATCTTCAATCTCCACAGAGTGTGGCAACTGTGCTTTTTCTTCCTCCTGCTCCTTTGGAGATGGTGTTCTCTTTTCCTCATCCTTAGGGGATTGATCAACCTACTTTTCTATTTCACTTATTTCCTCACTACTAGGTTGACTTTCAATTTCCAGTATGCTTGTTTGAGTCTGGGCCTTTTTCTTTTTGGAGGTACTTCCAATGTCATAGGGTCCAGTTTCACTAGATCCTACAGATAACCTCTTGCTTCTCCGTAGAGGA
This sequence comes from Sequoia sempervirens, assembly GCA_007258455.2. NCBI lineage: Eukaryota > Viridiplantae > Streptophyta > Pinopsida > Cupressales > Cupressaceae > Sequoia > Sequoia sempervirens. The sequence continues at coordinate 541,312 of VDFB02058242.1, forward strand.
GGGGTTGTTTGGAAAGTAACTTTATTTCACTTCTTTCTCTTATGAGGAGGCTCTTTTCTTCTCCAAAGTGCACAATTTCCACATCCCCTGACTATCTTGGGGTTTCTAACTCATCTGAAGAAGTTTTCGGCACATCGCCGCTAGGAGCCATTGAGTTCTATTGGGATTCAGGAGCACCTATGGCCTTAGAGGATGGTTCTTCCAAATATTTCTCTTTTTGTTTAGAGGACTTGCCCTCCTCAAGTGGTCTTTCAGAATCCTCTTTTTCAAATGTTCACATAAACTTGTGCCACTTCTTTTTTGGGTTTTTGTAAAAATGATACTTGCATATCAACTGTATAAGGTCGTGATGTTTGAGGGGCCCTATCCCAACTTTCTATTTTTTCATCATGGAGATAACTGAATGACACAAAAAGTTTGGTAAGTTAACCCTAAGAGAAGGGTCCTCAATGTTGTGGTGCAAATGAATTATCAAGCAAAAAGGGGGTCCCACTGCCGTATTTATTTGTCAGTCACAAGTGAAATATTTGATTATCCAGGCTACGATAGTTCTCCAAGGTTCTGGAATAGACATTCTATGGAAACCTTTGTTCTATCCCCTAGTACTTATGGAAATTACAGGTTGAGGCTCCCCCTCCCTATGAAATAATTCTACTAGTCTTTGATAGGTAACATTGGTAGTTTCATTCAAATCAATTCCTCTATTTTCAAGACCAGAAAGATGAGCAATGATTTTCAAACTTACCCGGAATTTCTTTCCACGCACCATGGTCTATCTGTTTGCACTCGATGAACTCTTTTACCAATTGCTCTATATACCCCTCAAACATTTTCATGAATTCTAGCCATTCAACTATTTAAAATAGACCTGCGATATTACTCAATGCCAACAATTGAGCTACTCCCATTTTTTCTTTCCTTGCCACTCTTCCAAATTCTGTGAAACTCTATAATATTTTCCTTGCTAAATTGCAAATGAAAAAGGGACTAAATTTTGATATAACCAATGAAAGAGGAATTAACACATTGCTTATCACCTTACTGAATAATTATGACAATTTTTCATGGGGAATTACGCAACCATTGTCTTTATTCTAGTAATTGTGTGATGGTACAAGTTTCAAAATGGTGAGAAGGAACGGTTTGTGCCAATTAATTGGTTTAGACTTTTTCTTGGTTCCTCCCATTTTTTCTTTCCTTGCCACACTGCCAAATTCTACAAAACTCTATAATATTTCCTTGCTAAATTGCAAATGAAAAAGGGACTAAATTTTGATATAACCAATGAAAGAGGAATTAATCACCTTGCTTGTCACCTTACTAAATAATTATGACAATTTTTCATGGGGAATTATGCAACCATTGTCGTACTTCTACTAATTGTGTGATGGTACAAGTTTCAAAATGGTGAGAAGGAATAGTTCGTGCCAATTAATTAGTCTTTATTCAAAATAATTACTAGCTTTAAATAAATAAATTTGTATGCACCTTTCATCTTGTCATTAAATTAAATATCACTTACCTGTTCTGACATAATTGGATAGTTACATGATTTGGTGAGGGTGGCGATAGATAATAATGACATGTATGGGATGGTTTTAAATGGCGGCAAAAATTATTATGAAAAAAAGGAGTGTCATAATAATTTCATTTATTAAAGGAAGACTTGATATGATATGGTAAACTGACTATTAGGGAGCAGATCTCGAGGTGGCAGAAAATCAAGTGATGGGCATGTGCAGAACTTAGGAAAAATCAAAATACTAAAAAAAAGGAAAAGTTTACAAAAATTTGAGGCATTGCCAAAAAATGCAGCCAGGCTGGAAGAAGAGAAAGTTTTGGAGCATCGTAGAGACATTTCTTTGAAACACAACAACAAGATGGAGGATTCTGGAGCATCGTCGAAAGATGCAACCAGAGTAGCGACCAAAAATTTCTAGAGCATCATCAAAAGATGCAGTCAGAGCAGCAACCAAAAAATTTTGGAGCATCGTCGAAAGATGCAGCTAGAGCGGCAACCAAAAATTTCTCAAGCATCATCGAAAGATGCAGCCGAAGCAACAACCAAAAATTTTTGGAGCATCGTTGAAAGATGTAGCCGGAACAACAACCAAAAATTTTTGGAGCATCAAAAAAATTTCCAGAGCAACTGAAAAAATTCTAGAGTATTGTTGAAAGATGTCGCTGAAAATAAGAAACAACAGAATTATGGAGCATCGTTGAAAGATGTCATCGGAAGGAAGAAGAATAATGTGACATTTTAGCCTTTGGCTTCCTGAAGCATCATTGAGTGATGCATTAGAATGTAGGATCAGAGCAAGGAGCAGGACAATTCAATTATACAGGTTCCAGAGCATAGCAACAACAAGTTCTAGATCATCATAGTCAAGTGCGCCAGAATTTGTGTTTACCAAAGAGATGAAGTCCTACAAAATATAGAAAAAAATTTAGCCAAATCCAAATGGTGAAGTTGAAAGAATCATTCTGAAATAAATTCATATACTCCTTTTTTTTGGCATGTGGTTTATTATGGGAAAAACTATATTATCTATGCCATAGCAGATTCAATGCACTGGATTTCTCCCTGCATTTCGACCATCTTCCTAAATTCTTCTTTATTAACAGGCTTATGGTAGATGTGTAATTGGTGTCCATTAACTAGGAGAGTTCAAGTATCACCATTAATGGGTTTCAACTGGACTGAACCATTGGCAAATACATCATAAATTTCATATGGTCTGAGACAACACATTATGAGTTTCCCTTCACAATCCTTGTATCTGGAATCAAACAATAATTCCCAATCCCCATTATGGAATTCTTTCTCCTTGATATTTTTATCATGCCATACCTTGTGTTGTTGAACCAACTCAATTTAATGGATGACATCCAAACAGAGTTCATCCAGTTCACTAAGCTATAAAACTCTCTAGATTTGGGCTCGTTTAAGATCTATACCCAACTCCATGGTTGTCTTAAGAGTTTGGAGTTCAAATTCGATGGGTAAGAAGGGTTTCTTCCCAAAAACTAACTCGTATGGACTATGCCAGTAGTTGATTTCCAAGTGTTGTTGTAAGCCCAAACGGCTTCACGTAGTTTCCTAGCCCAGTCTTTACTTCCTAATGAAACTTTTTTTGTTAAAATGTTTTCCAATTCCCTATTACTGACTTTGACCTGTCCGTTCACTTGAAGGTTGTAGGGTGAGGACTTCTTGTGACTCACCTGGAAATGATGTGTGAAGGCTAACAGAACTTTGGACATAAATTGAGGGCTCTGGTCTGTGACGATTGTCCTAGGAGCTCCAAATATAAGGAAAATTTTGTTGTAAAGGAGATCAGCTACTTGTTCCTCCCTAACAACATGTAGGGCTTACACTTCCGCCCACTTAGTCAAGTAGTTGGTACAAACCAAAATGTACTCATTTCCTTGTGAAGGAGGGTCTATAGGGCCGATAAAATCCAATCCCCATTTTTCAAATGGTTCAAGGACTACCTGAGGCTATAGAGGCATTTCATTTGATGTAGTTGGTCTTCCTACCCTTTGACATTCGTCACATGTGTGAGCATATTTCTTGATGTCCTTATGCATAGAAGGCCAATAGTATCTTGCTCCCAAAATCTCGTGAGTTGTCCTTTTATCAGAATAATGCCCTCCAGAAGGATCATCATGATAGGCTTTGAGGATACTATAGGTCTTGTCTGCTCTAACACAACATCGTAGAACCATATCAGATCTGCATCAAAATAGGATCTCATTAATCCATTTGAAAGGGGCACTTTCTCTAACAAGGCATTTCTTTTGTTTTGATGAAAATTGAGGTGGTACTTTTGCAGTGGCCAAGTAGTTTGCAATATCGGCAAACCAAGGGGTTTTAGTAGAGATGGAATACAGATTTTGATCTAGGAACTCATCCTGTACTGGAGCACAATCGCCATCATGTTTAATCTGAGATAAGAAATTTGCAACTACATTGGACTTCCCTAGTTTGTCAATAATTGTCACAATGAATTCCTAGAAAAGAAGCAACCACCTAATTATCCTTGCATTTACTATAGGTTTATTCATGAGGTGCTTGATGGCTGAGTGATATGTGTACACAATGACTTTGTATCTCGTGATATAATGTCAAAATTTATTAATTGCATGAACTACAGCCAATAATTCTTTCTTCGTTGTGGTATAATTCCTTTCTGTTGGTGTCAAATTCTTACTGATGAAATATATGGCATATTTCCCCCCATTCTCATCTTCTTGTCTTAGAACCACTCCAATGACATCATTTAATGTGTCAGCATAGATATGGAATGGAAGGTTCCGATTAGGTCCATGAAGGACAAGAGTAGAGATGAGTTTCTCCTTGATGATTTCAAATGATGACTGACACTCAGGTGTCCAGATGAACTCTACATTCTTCTGAAGAAGGGAAAACATAGGGGCTGCAATTTTGTTGAATTTTTTTATGAATCTTTGATAGTATCCAACATGCCCTAAGAAAATTCTGACATCAGTCTAGATTTTTGGAGTCTCGATTTGTTTTATTACTTCAATTTTCTTAGGATCAACCTTAATCCCTTCAGCTAAAATATGATGTCCCAATACTATTCCTTTTTCCACCATTATCAAACATTTCTCATGGCTTAGGGAAAAATGATGATCCTCACATCACTTCAACACCTTATCTAGATTTTTGAGGGCCTCATCAAAGGTTGAACCATATATAGTGAAGTCATCCATATAAAATTCCACGCACTCATTCACCAACTCAGCAAATATAGCCAGGATAGCTCTTTGGAACATTGCAAGAGCATTACATAGCCCAAAGAGAAGAACCTGATATGAAAATTTCCCCCAAGGGCAAGTAAAGGTCATCCTAGTCTTCTACTACTACCTATATCTAGTTGTAACCACTAAATTCGTCTAAAAATGAAAAATATTTCCTCCCAGCCAAGTTATCTAGCACCTGGTCTACAAATGGTAGAGGGAAATAATATTTTTGTGTTGCTTTGTTAAGATCCCTATAGTCTACACATACTCACCACTTCCTATTATTCTTTGGAACCATAGCCAAAGGTGACACCCATTTGCTGTCAGAAATCAGGTAGATAAACCCTACTTGTAGGAGTTTCTCAATTTCAGTTTTAACAATATCTTTCAGACTAGGATTGACTCTATGTTGTGGTTGGTGAACAGGTCAAACATCCTCGGTATAGATATGATGAGTACACACACTGGGGTGTATTCCTCTCATATCTATATAGTCCCAAGCAAAAGCTTTAGATCTATTCACCAGGGTGTCAAAAAAATTGTGTTCTTCCAGCTCAATCAACAACCTATTAATGTTCAAAGTTTTTCCTAGTAGCAACATAATGGTTTTAACTCCCAGATGGTTGGATGTGATAGTATACATGGGCCTTATCAGGATGTTAAGAGGACAACTATGAGGTATGGTTTTATGAATCCTGGCAATGTCTATAAAGAAATGGTACATTTTTGGAACTAGATTTGTCAAAGGACAGGGAAAACCCATGAAACTGGCATATTAAATCTTGTGTGATCTATGTTGATTCGGTGTCCTAGTATTTCTTCTATATCTATCATCTCCTCACCACTTGAATCCATAGTAATACTTTCCATGTTGTTTTCTAATTCATCCTTTAATTCTTCACCATGCTATTTGATGACTACCATGGCCAGTGAAGCTAGATTTTCCTGTCCATTGGGACTTTCTGGTTCATTAACCCATACTTTATTATGTTTGGAAAGCTTGGAAGGAGGATACAAAATAGATTTTTTCTATTATTTCCATGTGAAATAGTCATTCCTCCCTCTCTATAGTCAATTTTGGCTGCAACAGTAGCCAGCTATGGTCATCCAAAAATTATTGGATAACTATCTTTAGGTGTAAGGGACTCAATTATTTGAAAATCTACTAGATATTCCCATCCATCCACCTTAACAAGAAAATTTTCAATGACACCCTTGGGAATAGCTATGGATTGATTTGCAATCTACAAGACTGTAGTTGTGGGACGTAAATCAGTAGGTCTCAACTTTTCCATCACATCGACAGTCATTACGTTAATGGCTACTCCAAGGTCCACCAAAGCATTTGGTGTTGCTACCTCATTAACTGTTAATGTTATAAGTGGACTCCCTGGATCATCATATTTCAGAGCAGTGGTCATCCTAGCCAACAAGTCAGCTAGGTAACCATTTATGTGGATAGTATTTAATCATTTTGGTTTCATCCCTAGAGTTTTGATACATAATGGTTTCATCAGTTGGTTTAACTCAAGAATCTCCTTAATCGCTTGTAGCAAAGGGACTTTGATCTGCAACTACTTAATTTCTTGTATTAATGCAATTTTGGTATATGTGGTCATTCTAGAGTATCTTTCACAGTGATTTGTTTCAGATGCTCCAAAAAAGGTGCTTTGATTTTGTCCTTAGGAGTGGGATCCTTCAAAATTTTAGTTGGAGACTGACCCCCCTCCTCCTGAGGTAGGTTGGAAGCTCCAGCTGAAGATGACGAGTCAGACTTGTTTTGAGTATCTTTTGGGGCTAGTTCTATGGATGTAGGCGTTGTTGTGGTTTTCTCAGCAAAATTTTTAACAGGTTCATCTAGAATTTCTTCAATAGTCGGTTGCGAAAGTGTTTTTATAGACCTCAATTACAATTTTCCACAGTGTATTGCATTAAGTCCAGTGATATTGTCTTGTTCAGTGGCATACAATGGAGTATTTGGGCAATTGTTCTTTGGGTTCAGAACGAATTGTGCCAGAAGTGGTGGTTGGTTAACTTGTTTGATTTGTTGAGTATTCTGGGGAGGTGGTAAAAGATTCTATTGTTGAGTGGGTATCCTTCTGGGACCAGTATAAAACTAATCCTGAGGTTGATTCCATTGAGGAACGGGATTTTGAGGGTACCATTGTTGTTGAGGTTGGTTAGGCCACTAAGGATTGCCCCAAGATTGATTTTCCCATTCAGGTGGTCCCCAAGGATAAGTTCCCCAATTAGGTGGTACTGGAGGTGGTTCCTAAGGCTAAGGTGCTACCCATTGAGTATTGTTCCAATTAGGTTGAGGTCTCCAATTAGAGCTTGAATTCTGGCCATAGGAAAAAATTACTCCAGTTCTTTGATTTACAATGTTAACTTCTTCCTCAACTAGGGGTGTTCTTTTCTTGGAATTCTTGATGGCATTCAGAAGCTCACACTGATTGGTGAGGTGATTTTTGTCACATACTTGAAAAACATCAATTTTTTCAACTTTGTCCAAAGGGAATTCCCTTAGCAAATGTTTGTTTCAGAATTTGGGGCAATAAATGGAAAAATTCTTAGGATTTCACGTTTTAGCTTGTATGTCGCCTAACGTGGTGTTCAACTAAACCAGAATGTTGGTCTTGAAGTTGTCTAGCTCTTCACATAGTTTTCCTATTTCATTGGAACCTTTAAAGAGGGTGGACTTTTGGATACCTCCTTGAGTATGAGAGAAATTTTGACACAATTCCATAATATTATCCAACCCCAATTGGGACACGTCTCCTTTTCCCATTAAATCCAAGCTCCTTCAAGCTTTGTCATCGAGACCTTTAAGGAATGGGGTCTTCAGAATATCAAGACTTATGACTTCTCCACCACAACGTTTAGATAAGAAGATAAACCTATCTAGATAATCCTATAGAATTTCATCCTCATTTTTCCTTATTTTGAACAGTTCTTCTTTCCTATTGCTAACCCTATAGTAACTTTGGTATTTCTCCAAAAAGTTAGACTCCATTTCATCCCAGGAGGTTATTGACTAAGAAGCTAATCCCATAAACCAACACATGGTTGAGTCTTTTATAGTGGAAGGGAAAAGCTTTAGTTTTTTATTATCATTCTTGTAGTCATATGTCTGACACAAGACTTTAAACTCAAATAGAAACTTATCAGGGTCCTCAGTAGACAAACCTCAAAAGGTTGGCAAGAAGGCCAGTGAGATGTTTTTCATTTTTGTATCGTCATCTACGTCAATAGCAATAGGATAACTGAATGTGCGTGGTGGTGGAGGGTTATTATTGTTGTTGGTGGCATTTCTACGATCACCCATGATGTTGAAGGGGATGAGATCCTCTTCCAAAATTTGCTCAATTGGGCAAGGTTTGCAAAGGAATATGCTCCTCTACAACTATGTGTTCTCTTTCTGGGGTATATGGGAAGGTCTCAGGTTGACCCTATTCGGCCAATTCCCTAGTAAGTTCTTGATCTAAATTCCCTTCCTCCCTACTTGTAGTTGGTATGTCGATTGGGGGGGTTTTTGGTATGAATCTTCCATGGGGGCCTCGTTTCCTGACCATACAGAAAAGAAGCCAAAGGACTATTTTCTTTCCTAAAAGAGGTATTCAAGGTATCTTCTACTAACACTAGAAAAAAAATGCTTCCCCGGTAACAATACCAAAAATTGATAGTGTCATTAGGTCCTAACACTTTAGTTAATAAACACATTAATATATCAATTGGGTAGTGTCCAAAGGCTATATGTAATAGAAGACATCTTGACTATCTCTCTCAGGTTTTCTAAATACCAAACAACTGAAATAAAACTTTAAACTAAGAAGCCACTAAACTTAGAAAGTAGGAAATCATCTATCTAGAAACCTTGAAATAACTAAACTAGAAAGCAGAAAACTATGAATCTAAAAAGCATAACCACTAAACTAGAAAGCATGGAAATGATTAAACTAAGAAATGTATAGATTTTTGAAGAAGTAAAACTGGTAAAGAAACTAGGAAACATTGATCTAATAAAAAGATAACAATCTAAAACAACTAGCAAGAAATGATTTAACAATCTGAATAACTGAAAGAAGGTGCTCTAGAACTTCAGACACTAATTTCAAAGACTATAGACTCAGCTACAACCTACAGGATTGATCTTGATAGAATTACACATATGAAAATAAATTCCAATTTCAATTATTATCTACTAAAGGAAAGTATAGAATTAGAAATAAAATACTTATTTATCTAATCTACAACCCTCAAGTGGCCAGCTCTCAAGTGCTTCTATGCCTATCTCAGATCACATGCACTGGTAATTCCAAATTACTTCATTCAAAGAACTCCATTCACATTATTCAGTAACTCCAAAAGTGGTGAGAAAAACTCATTTTATTCATATGAAAAGTATAACTTAGAAAACATAGTGGCAACATAATGATATTCTTCTATATTCATCATTTTCAATAGTTACATATTTATATGAGAGCAGCTAACAAAATCCTACTTTTCAGATGGTAAAATCTTCAATTGATTGTCAACAACTAATAAAATTTAAAGCTCGTGACATGAAATATTAAAGAGGCTCAACACGATCCATAAAGTCTTTAGAACTGAAAATAACAGAAACTATAAAAACTTGGTCCATCATGTATGTTCCTAAAGTTTCAATGCCCATTCACTTGTCTTCAACTATGTTGAAATCTGCGTTAAAACCTCTTTGACTAGAATGGTAACCGATGGTGGAAGTTGACCTATGGAATACTCAAGAACTAAACCATTAAGTCAGCATAAATTAGCTTATTTTGACTAATTTCAAGAAATAAAGATTTTACACTTATTCACAAAAAGAAAACAATTACTTATCCTAAAGATAATTAATTGGCAAGGTAAGGTTGGTTGAAAGGTGTAAGATTAAGTATTGAGTTCATTATATTGATGAGGTTATTTTTACCTCATCAATAGAAACACATAATTATGTATTATTAAGATTGAGTTTGATGTATATTTTAACTTGATATTTTTTTAATTGAATATAAGATTATTTTATTTAACATTTTTTTCATTAATATTTCCCACTTTAATGAATTTTATGATATAAAATGTATAATAAAATTAATTAATGTTGAATCTTATTTTATTTTGGATTGTTTGGAATTGAAAGAACCTAAAAGAAAGAAAAGAAAAATAGTTAGATTTTTTTAGTGTCTAGGTAACTAGTGCAAATTGAGATTTTAGATTAAACTAGAAGCCTAATTAACAATTAATTGACTAGAATGAGAGTTAAGATTGTTGAAAGACAAGAGACAACACATGCAAACAAGAAATGGAAACAAGGAATGACTAAGAGAGATCAAAACATAAAATAGAAATGAATGCAAATATTTTCTAATTAAGTGACAATTGGAAATGGATTGTACAAGGATTTAGGAATTTGCTCACTAAATTTGCAAACAAACATTGATAATTTATGAATTGTAACAATTCTTTAACATATTGTTTTCTAATCTAATTATAATTTAACATTGAAAGTAAATTTTAACATATTGTTTTCTCCATACAATGCAAATGAAATTTAAAACATTTAAGCAATGCAAATGAATTTTTTCCATTATCAAATATTCTTGAGTTCAAAATCAAGGTTTTCAAATGCAAAATGATTTGTTTGATTTCAATTTAGGGTTTTAGAAAAAAAATTGTTTGAATTCAATTTGGGGTTTCAATCTAAGCAATTAGGGTTTTTAATGCAATTTTTTGTTTCATTTCAAACTAGGGTTTTCAAATCCAATTTTTTTGTTTGATTTGAATTTAGGGCAAAAGCAATTAGGGTTAAATTTAAATGCAATTTTTTATTTCATTTCAATTTAGGGTTTTGAAATGCAATTTTTTTTGTTTCCTTTCAATTAAGGTTTTCAAATGCAATTTTTTTTGGTTTGATTGAACAATTTAGGTTTCAAAAGCTAAATTTTGTTCTTAACATACAATTTAAGGTTGATTTTTTCCTTTCTATTCAATATCTTCAAGGTTTCATTGCATTTTTTCATCTACTTTTACAAATCATCATTTCTATTGTTACAGGGAAATAAAATGCATAGAATGATTAATAAATTGGAAAAAAACATGCTAGCACCTAATATTGTATTAAAAATTTCAAGAAAACATGAAAAAAAACAAAAAAATTGGGGGTGGAGGCACACCTGGAGGTCATTATAATGTCATTTTTCGTCCTCGCCAATTCGAGATCTCGTGTTGTCTAAATGAACTGAATTTCATTTGTTTTTAAAAAATAAATACCACTTTAAAACGGGATCCCATTTTGTAATAACCGGGATCTTGTTTCACGTCCATCAATTCGAGACCCTTTTTACAAACGGGATCCCATTTGGAATTTATGCTCAGGAACCCCAAGCTAAACAAGATCCTATTTTTTAAAAATTGGGATCTTGTTTATGAAAATCAAGATCTCATTTTTGCAATGTCGATTTCATTTTTTTGGCTAAGGAAAAAACTTCCACGTTTCGTGGACTCAACTTCTTGCACTTACCCTTGCTCTGCATTTCTTCATGGTTGAAGATCTATTTGTGTGGTTCGAATATGTTGATCAGAGGTGTTATATCCAAAGTTTTATGTTCTTGATTGTTCGACAGAATAAGTTGTGTTCACCCATGTGTGAACTATGAAGCAATGTTGGTTGGTATAAATGGTTTTGTTCCACATTTCTCCGTGTTGTGGTTTCCATTCTTGTGGATTTGGAAGTGTTCTTATCATGTTCATATCTATCTTTAGTCTGAATTGTGTGAGTTTTGGTTCTTCACAAGGTTAAGTTCATGTGCTACAGTGTGTGGAAGGTTAATTGGGTGTACAAAATGAGTATATTCTTCAAGTGTAAGTTGTTGCGAAGGATTTTTTGGATTTCAAGGTGTTGTTGGAATATTCTATATTGTGTTTAAGTGTTGTGTGTGTTATGTGAGTTATCTTTGGATAAAAGGAAGTGTTTACTTAAATGTTTAATGGTGTCAACACAATTTCGGCCAACCTTGGGTGTTTACACTAATTGCGGATATGCTTCAGTATTTATAGAAGTATGGCATAGCATGTATATGTGGATTTAGGTCCGAGTTAAGGTGTGATGTGGTCTTCCTTCATTCCTCTACACCGCGGGAATGTTTTGGTGCCGACCTAATTTGAATTTGAACGTTTGAGGTGCATAGCTAACCTTGTAGATTGTTTTCAAGGTTGAAGATGGTATATATATGTGTTGAGTTGATGAAGGATATGAGTTTGAAGTGTGTGTAATGTGAATTGAGATGTGAAGTGTGAAAGTGTGAAAGTGTGAAATACAGTGTGAACTTTAATGCCTAAGACTAATGGAAGTAGTGAGCAAAAGGTGTATATATTCTTTAGAGAGAGTGTGAATGTTCTGGTTAAGTATTGGTGGATCTTTTTTGTTGCTTTGAGATGGATTCTCATTGTGACAATCTTCTATCTTCTTCTTGCTAATCTAGCACTGATCCATTGGTAGTGATCCCTCTCTCAATGAGCCTATTGTATTCAATGTTGCAATTAGTTTATATTGTGAGCTAATCCTCACCATTGTTTTTCCCTTCTTGGGTTTTCCACATAAATCTGGTGTTCTCATGTGTATAGACATGTTTGCATTATTGTTCCTCATGTTTATATTTTTCTAATGCATGATAAGGTTTTAATTGTTGTTAAGGGTTTAAGAGTTAATGCAGATGTGAATGTTAATGAGGGTTTGATGTTTAAATGTACAACCGATTCACCCCCACCCCCTCTCAATTGTCTTGTGCATTCAACAATTGGTATCAAAGCAAGGTTCCTTGGAAGAAAGTGTAACTGTTTGAGGTAGATCTAGGATGGTGCACAAGGAGGCTTCTCTATTTGATGGATCTGATTATGCATTCTGGAAAAACAAAATGGAAGTAATGAGGTCATCAATCACATCATTTAATAATGTCAATCCGAGGATGTCATCCAAAGGCAATATGCAATAGGAGAGAGATATTTATGGTTAACAATCCTTCTACCACACTTCACACTTGTTGAAATCAAATAGCACACTTGCAGAATTGAAAAAGAACACTTGTAGGATTGAAAGAGCACACCACACTTGCATAAATTAAAGAACACACTTGCAAAAAAGTAAATTGTTGAATTGAAAGAAAATAATAAACACAAAAAACACCTGCAGGTTTACAACATACTATATAGATAAATGTTTACAAAACATAAAAGAAAGAGAATAAAAATTTGCAAAATAAACAAATAAATAAATAAACAAATAAAATACATTGATCCATCATCCCTAGAATGAGTGGCCAGCTCATTCCTTGGAAGAGGGTTTTATTCAGAACACAGGATTTTTCTTGAACTGCAAACTATATTTTATTGATTTATTGCTTCCAGCTCCCCGAAAATGAGAAGGAGATGTGTATTTAAACACATCTCAAAACCTAATAACAGATTACAAAAATCTAGGCAATCTAATGCCAAAATCTACTTATCCAAAAATAGGCAACAGGATCCACGTCTCTAGGAAGATGTTGGAACCACCTCAACAAAGTATGGACTGAAAATACATATCTGAATTTACAAATTTAGAAGTATTAATACAGACGGATTAATTTAGGCCATTACCATAAATGGTAATGCCTAAAAATAGGATATCTAAATATATAAATTCTATTTATAGATATCAGGGAAGTGATTACTTCAATCCAAGGGATCCAACTATACTTCAATGCAATATTGGCATCTTCATAGTATTTTGTGTTGGTCTTCAGAGCACTTCCAGAGCATCTTCAAAGCACTTCTGGAGCATCTTTGGAGCATTTCCAAAGCATCTTCAGAACATGATCTTTGGAGCTACATGTATACACTTTAACACCTTTTTCCAAGATTTAATGGTAATAGTTGACAATAAGATAACAATTATTTTCAAAGAAATAACCAAATATAACTGCTTTATTTAATTCTAAATAAACCATAAGTTCAGAAATTACACTTAGATCCACTTTATATGCAAAGGAAAAATATGTTATTTCATAGATATAATGAGACATTTTATGGTCTCATTAGGAAGGTTTCCTTATTTCTCTAGGGTTTGGAGTTTAGAAGTATGTTGAAATTGGATATAGAATGTCTGCAAATGGTTTGAGTACTCATGATGAGATCAAGGCATATGAGAGTAATGGAAAAGCAATGTATTCTCTTTTGAGTGGTCTTTCTAATTCAAAACTTGTGAAAATTATGAGTCTTAAAACTACTGGTGAGATTTGGAAAAAGCTAGAAATTATATATGAAGGATATGATAAGGTCAAGCAAGCAAAGATGCAAAATTTGAAGACTAAATTTGAAACCCTAAGGATGAAAAAAGACGGAGATATTATAAGCTACATGCATAGAGTGGAAGAATTTTTCAATTCCATTAGAGGCCTTGGTGGAAAACTTGAAGAAGATGAGTTTTTAAAGAATGTATTAAGAACTCTTCCTAAATCTTATAGTCATAAGGTTTCTACCATTGAAGAAGCTCAAAATTTAGATCATTATTCTAGAGATTAGTTGTTTGGTGCTTTCACTACTTTTGAATTGAAAGAGTTTGGTCCAAGTGATTCAAGAAAAGAGACTACTTTTAAAGTTGGAAAAGCAAAGAAAAATGAGGAATTTAACCTGAATGAGTTTGATGAGCTAGAAGAAAAATTTGTGAGGAGATTAAAAAAGGGCACTAGAAAATACAAAGGAAAGTTACCTTTCAAGTGTTTCAATTGTGGAAAGATAGGTCATTATGCTTCAAGATGTCCAGTCAAAGCTTCAAATAAAAAATTTAAGGAGAAGAAAGGTAAATCAATTAAAAGAGGTTATTATGATAAAGAAGATTCCAGTATATCTGATGATGAATCTGATTACTCGAATGATGAAAATGATGAATGTTTGTTCATGGTAAGATAGGTCATTATGCTTCAAGATGTCCAGTCAAAGCTTCAAATAAAAAATTTAAGGAGAAGAAAGGTAAATCAATTAAAAGAGGTTATTATGATAAAGAAGATGCCAGTATATCTGATGATGAATCCGATTACTCGAATGATGAAAATGATGAATGTTTGTTCATGGTTGTAAATGTTGGAACCATTTTTTCTAAATCTAAGAGATGTAAGAAGGAATTTGCTATGGAAGCAGGTCATAATGGAATTATGGTGACTACTTCTCATGCTAGGGAGGATAAAAACTACTAGATTGTTGGCATTGGATGCTCAAATCACATGATAGGTGATAAGAGTAAGTTTGTTAAACTTGAGTTTGAAGGTGGTCTTACTAAGTGTGGAGATGATACATCTGCTAAGAAATGTGGAAAAGGTTCAATTAGTTTTGATGGCGAGCATAATACAAATGATATTCTTTATGTTAAGGGGCTCTGACATAATCTAAGTGTAGGACAAATGTGTAGAAAAGGATATAATCTTGTATTTCAAGATGATGGTTGTGAGATCAAAAAAGGATCTAAAACTTTAGTTGTTGCAGGAAGAAGGACAGATGGAAATTTTTATTAGCTTAAGGGTGTTAATGGCATGTGCTTTATGACTCAAATCAATGAAAGTTGTTATGGCATAGAAGAATGTGTCACATCAATTTTGATAGCCTAGTGAGGATCAACTTTGCTCAAGCTATGAGATATCTACCAAAGATTACAAATCCTATAAATGCAGTTTGCAAGGAATGTCAAGTTGGGAAGAAAACAAGAAAAAGGTTCAATGTCAAAGAATACTCTACTGCAAGACCTTTGGAGTTGGTGCATATAGACCTATGTAGACCTACAAGAGCAAGAAGTTTTCAAGGTGACAGTTATTTCATGTTTTTGATTGATGATTACTCTAGAATGTCTTGGGTAACTTTTCTCAAAGAAAAGTTAGAAGCTCTAGATAAGTTGAAGGCATTTAAAGTTATGGTTGAGAATGAAAAAGATATAAAAAATCAAATGTTTAAGATCTGACAGAAGTAGAGAGTTCACCTCCAATGAGTTTAACATTTTTTTTGAAGATCATGGAATAAAGAAACATTTATTCGCTCTTAGGACTCCTCAATAGAATGGAGTGGTGGAAAGGAAGAATAGGATTGTTTAGGAAGCAACAAGGACAATGACAAAGGAAGAAAAACTATAGATATCAACTAGAGAGAAGCAATTCATATTGCAGTCTACATACTTAACAGAGCAAAAGCAAGGTCAAAGAGTTCAAAGACTCCCTATGAGCTGTGGTATGGAAGAACCCCTACTGTCATATATTTCAGAGTGTTTAGAAGCAAGTTCTATATCAGAAGAGATGAAGAAAACTTAAGAAAGTTTTAATGCAAGATCTAATAAAGGAATATTCCTTAGATATTCTACAAAGAGAAAGTCTCACCGGTGCTAAAACAAGAGGCTAAAAAGGATTATTGAAAGTACAAGTTTCAACGTGGATGAAGACCTACATAAAAGTTCAGTATTGATAGAAGGATGTGAATCAAATGAGTCCTCTTATAGAGAAGAAGATAAAGATGCTAGTAAGGACAAATAAGTGTAGTTTGAAGAGGAAGAAGCTTCGGAAATGATCCCTAAGACTCCTAAGAATGTGCAAAAGAACCATTCTAAAGATATAATCATTGATAAAAAAATCAGAGGTGTATTGACAAGAAGAAAGCCTGCTTTGATAAAAGAACAAGTAAATTTATGTTTACTTTCCAAAGTTGAACCTAAAATAGTGATTGAGGCATGCAAAGATGGATTTTGGATCAAGGATATGGAAGAACTAATGTAGATTGAGAATAATCAAACTTGGGAACTTGTCCCAAGACCAATGAACAAGAATGTGATTGGAAAATGTGTGTTCCAGAATAAGCTAAATGAGAATGGAGAATTTTTTACGAACAAGGCAAGGATTGTGTGTAAAGGCTACTCACAAGTAGAAGGAATAGACTTTGAAGAGATATTTGTTCCAGTGGAAAGGATGGAAGCTATTAGGATGTTTTTGGCATTTACAGCACATAAGGATTTCAAAGTTTATCAAATGGATGTGAAGTCTACATTCTTGAATGGTTAGTTGGAGGAAGAGGTATACATTGAAAAACCAAAAGGTTTTTAGTTGTCAAAAGATCCTAATATGGTTTTCGGATTAAAGAAGGCATTATATGGACTCAAGAAAGCTCCTAGAGCTTGGTATGCAAGATTGGGTAGTTACTTGTTGCAACAAGAATTCAATAAAGGACTACAGATAGCAATCTTTACTTTAAAGTTGATAAAATTTAAATTTTGATTATGGTTGTGTATGATGATATAATCTTTGGAAAAAATGAAAGTATGTGCAAGAGATTTGTAGAAGAGATGTAGAAAGAGTTTGAGATGTCTATGTTTGGGGAGATGAATTTCTTCCTTAGACTTCAAATCAATCAAGCAAAGAAAGTAATATTCATATCACAATCAAAATATGTTAAGGAAATACAGAAGAAGTTTGGAATGGAAGACTCTAAACTAGTATGTACTACTATGGTTACTAGTTGCAAGCTGAGTAAGAATGAAGAATATCCTAAGGCTTATTAGAGAAAGTAAAAATCAATGATTGGAGGATTTTTGTATTTAACTACTACTAGAATAGATAACATGCATGCAGTTTATCTTGTGGTTAGATTTCAAGAAGATCCTAGAGAGTCACGAGTGGCAGCAGTAAAAAGAATATTTAGGTATTTGAAAGGCACTTTGAAGCATGATTTATGGTATCCAAAGGATATTATTGATTTCTCTCTAAGTGCTTATACAAATGCAAATTGGGAAAGTTATGTGGATGATAGAATAAGTACAAGTGGTGGTTCTTTCTTTCTAGGAAGAAAATTGGTGTCTTGGCTAAGCAAGAATCAAGATTCAATGTCATTATCCACTGTAGAGGCATAATACATTGTTGCAACATCATGTTGTACATAAGTGTTATGGTTGAAAAAAACCTTGAAGGATATCAAAGTGTCATATGATGAACCAATTCCTATCTTATGTGACAACACAAGTGCTATCAATATTTCAAAGAATCCAATAATGCATTCAAGGACAAAGCATCTCTAAATCCCGTATCACTTTTGTAAGAGAGGGGGACCACCACGTGCAAGGCCCCGGGTCATGAAGGTCCAAGATGTGGAAGGCTTCCCTAACTTACCTCAGCTTAATGTAGTGTTAGGAAATGCGGGATGAGAATGATGATGACTACAAAGTCCTTCAATCACCCTACAAACCCGAAATACAAGATGGGTCTAGGCGAGCTGGTTTTCAAGTTCAACAATACACCTTAGGAAGCTCTCTACCCGAGGATGAAAGCGCGGTCCTTGGATGACAGTGTGGCGCGCTGGCATCTCTCAAGTGCGCTGGCGTCCATATGATCAGACAACTAAAGAGACAAGGTCAAACCTAGGAAAACAAGCTAATGGACCGGCTAACTACCAGTAAAGGGCCAAAACAACAATATTAAATAGACAAAATATTTTGTAATATTATAAAGTAAAAATGCAAGAGTTAGGGTGGCAAGAATGATCTCACAAAAGAATTTGTTCACTAGCTAGCTCCCAAAAGAACGTTCACCTACACACAAAGAGGAGGAAAAATGTTGGGTGGCTATATAGGGGTCTGCCTCAATCAGACCCCCGTTTAGGTGTTTCCACCTTCACAGACAGCCAAGAAAGCAAATATGAAAAAGAAAGTACTATAATGAAGGACACTAAAACACTACAAAATAGTAAATGTGATTACTCAACCAAGTAATAGAGGAGAGGAGATGGAAGCTTACCACCTCCACCAAAAGCACTCAAGGCCAATGGGGGAGTGAATGAGAATACTTGAGCCTCTGCTACAATGGTGTTGTCCCAAACTTTCTCTACTAAAGTGGTGGAGTGAAGTTGTTGCAATGGAGTGCAAAATTGATGCTAGGATGCTTGAAGTGGATGCAAAAGAGTGTGTAGAAGCTTGTAAAGAGATTGTAGAAGATGAAATGCTTGTTGAAGGAGTGAATTTGAAGGGGAGAAGGAAAAAATGACCACAGTCAGGTCGATCATCCAAAGAGGGTGTTACTAATCAACCGCCAATGAGAAGTGTAATGCCTCTGTAGGTTCAGTCGTAGGAATCTGCCAAGGACATAAGCACACCACACAGATGTCTACGCACTGCGCGGGAATCCCTGATAAAAACTCCCCCACCGACGCTCAAAAAAGGAGCCGAGTGAATGAAAACAGCAAGCTTAGGTGTAATTAAGCCTTCAAACTTAGTTTTCTAAAGTGAAGGGAAAAAGGGGAATTTGCATAAGGGGTGCACATTCACTCTTCTACATTTTTCCCCCACTTTAGCGAGCACAAATACTCATGAGTGCTCAGTAAAGTAGATCGAAGAAGAGTAAGGTTAGAAATGTATACCTGAACCATCGACGAAGCAGACCATGATCTAACGAACCTGAAGGTGTAGGTCAAGTGAAGGACTTCATAGCTTCTCAGAATATGAAGTTGAAGAAAGAAAGCGTCTTATAGGCCCACGAACCTGCAAGGAGGCAACCCCCAAGATCTCTTGCATGAAGGAAGCCCCATGAATTAAGTGCCTTATAGGCCCGTAGACCTACAAGGAAGGTGTCCTCCAAGAACTCTCACATGGAGGATACCTAGGAAGCGTCCCCCAAGATCTCTCACATGGAGGAATCCAAGAAAGTTCCCTACATACCCGCAGACCTGTAGGGAAGGTATTCTACAAGATATCTTGCATGAAGAATACCCAAGGAAGCACCCTATAGACCCACAGACCTGTAGGGAAGGTAACCCCCAAGATCTCTCGCATGGAGGAAACACAAGAAAGTTCCCTATAGACCTGCAGACCTACAGTGGAGCCACCTCCAAGATCTCTCGCATGGAGGAAGCTCAAAGGAAGTGCCCTATAGGCTCTCAGACCTACAGGGAGGTATCCCCCAAGATCTCTCACATGGAGGAAACCTAGTGTTACCCTCTAAATTTTAAAACATGCATTTTCCCTCCCCTAAATTAGAACGGCCTTCATTCCATGCCTTTAATTTATTCATAGTCGCGGACCTTGCTAGTTTCATAACCTTCGTTTCCCAACCATATGTTTTCATAACCAAGTTGCGAGGTTTGAAAGTTACATAACAACCTGATCCTTCTTTCTCCTCATCCTTGTCTAATGATAGGTGTATCAGAAGTTTTCTTGAAATCTTAGAACCCACGACATGCAATTCTACAGTTTGGCTTTTTCATGACCCCATGACTTTCAAGAAATCTCCTTGGTTTTTGAAACACTGGCAACCCATTTAATTACTTTTACAGCGTATCCTATGGTTGTCTTTTTAGGAGTTATGAAATACGAGCTCAATCCTAAGGTCTTCTCCTTAATCAAAGATGCATTAATTAGACCTCTTAAATGGAAAGTCTAATAGAGCTCATTAAGGTGGTAGCACAAATATTAATAGATTAAAGGTCATCATTACCTACTCGCATAATCGAATAAGCTTGTTTACAGAGAAAGGTGGCAGTATTGTTGAGTCATGTTTTCGTATCGACCAAGGCAAATTTGAAATGATACTTCCTGCAAGCAATGAAATGTGGGATGACGAACCTATGTCTATCCTACAACCTGACTTGAACTGGCCCGAGGAAGAGAAAATTGATATCATCTCCCAATTGTGCACACTTTCCTAGAAGGAGAAAACTAGTTACTCCTAATATCATAGGGTAATCTCCATCCTAGAAGAAGAAGAAGAACGCATTGAGTTGCACAACCTTTTTATGGAGATACGACTGGTTGTGGAGAACACCCCACCACCTATGGTGGTTTAATTTTCTTGCTTTGCATGGCATCTTTTTGTAATTAGTGGTGGTAACCCAATTTTGGTACAATGTAATTGTTTCCGTTTAAAGTCACTTTCTTGAGGACAATTACTTTAAAGACTGTTATGAATAGTTACATTTAGTTACATTTTCGGTTTGGGAAATTATATAAAAGACAAAATAAACTTTTGGGAAAGGGACATCTTGGCCATTTTGGAGGGAATAGGGGAACAGCTAGGTTATCTTTTCATGAGATTTCATTGTACAGAAATATGGAGTTTGTGAACTCATGTTTTGGCTATGGAGAAATAAAGAAGATATTTTTGAATCTTTGAATTTCTTAATGTTTTCTTTAAATGGCAATGAACTGTTTTTCCTTGTGGTTATTCTTCAATGTCATTTTGTTATAATGGTTTGTACATGTGTTTAATTCTAAAACTTTGGATTTGGATTAAATTAGCTCCTGAAAAGAATTTGATGCTCTTTATTTCCCTAAATATCATCTATGGGTGTGGGAGAGATGAACTTTGTGTCATTTTTTTGGATTCACTTAAATATAAAATTAGTTTTCACATCTATTTCATGGTTATGGGTAGATGGTAGTTTACCTTTTCTTCTTTCTGATTAAAAGCATACCTCGTCTTCTCATTCATTGCAAACCATTCGAAGGTAGTTGTGCCTAGTAAAATTAGCATAGAGCGCTTGCAATAATCATTGAAAGGGACTCAACTGTTGGTTAGGTTGTCACTGTTATGGGAAAATGGATTATAAACTAAAGTGATAAATTTTTCAACCAAAACCTAGGAAAGTGGACTCTGCAGAGTCAGGAAGCGGCCATGTAGGCAAGTAAGTGGACAATTGTGCAGACTGTCAACAATTTGGAAAATTTTTAAAGGGGTCCCTCGGGAACCCATCGTGAAGAGGGGGTCCACTCAAGGGATGCACAATTCAAAAGTAGATGTCTTCTTTCTAGAATCAATCCATCATCAAGGGATCCTTTTGAAAGATGTTCACTTCATCAAGGAATTCAAAAGAAAGAATATGCCCCCACGCGAGGAGAAATTCAAAGTTGTCATGCTTCGGAGGAAGGTTTCCAAGTCCTTTCTTTACGAACCCATGATGAAGGAAACATGTTCCATTAGAGCTCCAAGTTGAGGATGTGATTCTAAAGAAATATTTGCAAAGATTTTTGAGAAAAGATTTGTGAAGATTTTTGAGAAAAGATTTGCGAAGATTTTTAAGAAAAGATTCATTGGTAACAAATGCATTCTCTAAAAATCAAAATGTTGAAGGAAGGTGTTGTCACACATCCAAGAGGGACAACTCAAGCAAAGAAGAGAGAAAGATAAAGAGAAATAAAAAGAGAAAATACAACACGAACAAAGAGCATAGGGGGATCTAGTTTAGCGGGGTCAGATCTATCCATGCTCATATAAATAATAGGTAACCACAATGGAAGGAAAAAGATCATCAATCCCCAACCAAATTAGGAAGAATGCATGGAAAACAAAGTAAAAATAAAAAATTTGAGTCAACATGGAACGGAAGCCTAAATGCCCCCAATGCTTTGCATCGTCCCCAATTTATCAAAAATCAAGCACAAACATGGAAGAATGATGATACAAATAGAGGAAGGTTTACGACACAAAAACCACGCTTGTATCCAAGCATCAACAAGGGTGAAAAGGTTCATCCAGGAACACATAGCATGATCACAGGGGAACACATCACAAAACAAACATACACACACACAATATCAAGAAGAGGCCTCCTTCTAACACTAATCGACCAAGAGGTCATCCACTTCCCACTCTAGATCATCATAGGGAGAGGGAGGATGAGCCTGTAGTGGCAGGATGTTAAGAGGAGGAGTATATGGCCCTCCCACAACAAGTGCTAAGGAAGAATCCCTTGCAAGGTCTTCTTCATCGAGCTCTTGTCGAGCTAGGGCAAGTGATTTTGCAAAAATTGTTGACAAGGCCAGAACCTCATCTAGAGAGTTAAAAATGCACCCCATGGGAGTGTTGTGTTTAAATTCAGTGGATGGGATAGGCTACGCCTGAGATTCACCACTAGGCTTGTCGAACGACTTGGGAGCGGTGACGATCTTAGGGAAAGTCGAGACTGGTTTCGTTACTAGGACAAAACAATTCAGCATGGCACCACCTTGTGAAGAAGGTGAGACCCTCTTACATCCTTTGTTACTAGAAGGACCACCCTCAACCTTTTGCTTCATCGAAGGAGACAAAATTCCCACAAATGAGGCTAGAGGTACAGAGGAAGAGGAGGAAAGAACTGTAGTGGATACAACCGAGGTATTAATCATATCCATGGGCTTCAGGAAAGGCTAGATATCTAGAATGGACATCAGCAAAGGTGGCTTCACTAAAGGAGTGATGAACACATGTACCCCCTTAGGATTAGGTGCATTCATACTCGCAATGGAAGCTGGAAGCAATGCGGAACTAGACTGAAGAGAAGTGAAAGGAAGGGGAGAGGAAGACACTACAGGATGCCCTAAAGTAGGGGCGGTTGTCTCTTCCTCCTCCTTTGTGAGGCAGCCTACTCAGCTAGAAGATCCTTTCATTGGCTCTTGCGCTCACATGCAAGGTAGTTTCTGTAACTCTTTGAGTTGGAGGCCAGAGGTTGCGAAGGAGAAAAATGCTCCTGCTCATCCATAGGAACGTCCACTATGGTCGTCTCTAGCAGAAGAACGGATTCTTGAATGGGAGCAGGAGGAACAGGTTGGGGAGCAATGAGGGGACTCATATCAAGAGCCTCGACAGTGGGTCTCTTCCCATTTATTGCCTTAGGAGCAGAAGTGGTAGGAGATCGTGAAGGTCGAGACAAAGAGGATTCTCCACGAGAGACCTTCTTCCCATTATACTGAACGGGTCTAGGCTCTGTCGGTAGAACAAGAAGTTTGAATGCAGGACGCTTAGGCTTTCACCAAGTGGGAACCATAGGGTTCTCCCGCAAGAACAAAGTAGAATCTAGTGGTACCACAGTAGAGCGAGAAGAAGCGTAAAACTAACCAGTGGAAGAGAAAGAAGGAGAATCTTGGGACTGCTTCTCTTCTTCCTTCCTTCATGCCTTAGTGGCATCGCTATCAAATTTTAAGCAGGCCCTATGTGAAACAACATAAGGTGATGGTGGGTATCTCACTTTTTTCCTTAGGTTCCCTTTCTTATAGTTCTAATATGTTCGGTGCAGAAGGTCCCTCCTAGGTGGAAGAGGACCAACAGGCACAGGCCAAGAGTAGTCCAAGGAGTAGCTACCACAAGCAACTGATGGTTTATAACTGGTGTCATGAATTACATGTACAAAACCCTCATGGATAAATTTCAAATATTTATGCATGACCGAGGGTACCGCATTCATAGCCACCAACCAAGGTATACCCAACTTCACCCTAAAGAGCTTAGACCCAAGGATAATGTCAAACAAGAGTTTCACATATTTAGGTCCAACCAAGACCGACAAGACAATACTACCCAAAGGAGGCACGAAAATCCTGTCATGTGTGTGGATGGTACTCACAGGTCCATCATACCCATCTTTATGCAAAAAGTTAGTTAGAATAATCTCCTCGGTTATTATATTTACTTGTGACATGGGATCAATGAGAACACCCACTACAATGTTTCCATTGATCTGTGCAGGGATATAAAGAGGAGACGGTTCCTTGTTAAAACCCATTGGTAGGTCCTGTGAAGTGAAGGTTATACCAGTACCACTATCCACAGGTTGCACAAAGGGGATAGGTTGATGTAGAAAGGAGGCCATTGTGCACACTAGATGATACTTCCATAGAGTCCCTAAAGGTTAAAAGATAAGACAGTGACCCAATTAAAGTTTCATTATGCAACACCTTCAGAACCTTCCAACTACGCCAACTAGGGGTCATAGGTTGGGTTGTAAGGCGACAGCCTCACAACATTCACACCTACAACACTCCTAGAGTATGAGGAAAGGAATTGTCAATATCATAAAAATGGAACCAAAATGGTTCACGTCGGGTTCACCAAAAATGTAAGAGAGGGGGATCACCACTGCGTGCAAGGCCCCAGGTCATAGAGGGCCAAGATGTAGAAGGCTTCCCTAACTTACCTCAACTTAATGTGGTGTTAGGAAATACAAGATGAGAATGATGAGGACTACAAAGTCCTTTAATCACCCTACAGACCTGAAATATAGGAAGGGGCTAGGCGAGCCGGTTTTCAAGTTCAACACTATGCATCAGGAAGCTCTCTTCTTGAGGATGGAAGCGTGGTCCTAGGATGACATCATAGCGCACTAGCGTCTCTCAAGTGCACTCACGTCTGTACGACCAAACAACTATAGAGACAAGGACAAACCTAGGAAAACAAGCTAACGGCCCAGCTAACTACCACTAAAGGGCCAAAACAACAATATTAAATACACAAAATATTCTCTAATGTGATAAAGTAAAAATACAAGAGTTGGGGTGGTAAGAATGATCTCACAAAGGAATTTGTTTGCCAGCTAGCTCCCAAAATCACGTTCACCTACACAGAAAGAGGAGGAAAAATTTTGGGTAGCTATATAGGGGCCTGCCTCAATCAGACCCCCATTTGGGTGTTTCCACCTCCACGGAAAGCCAAGAAAGCAAGTATGATAAAGAAAGTACTATAATGAAGGACACTAAAACACTACAAAATAGTAAATGTACTTACTCAACCAAGTAATAGAGGAGAGGAAAGGGAAGCTTACCACCTCCACCAAAAGCACTCGAGGCCAATGGGGGAGTGAATGAGAGTACTCAAGCCTCTACTACAATGGTGTTGTCCCAAACTTACTCTATTGAAGTGGTGGAGTGAATTTTTTGTTGCAATGGAGTGCAAAAGTGATGCTAGGATGCTTGAAGTGGATGCAAAAGAGTGTGTAGAAGCTTGTGAAGAGATTGTAGAAGATGAAATGCTTGTTGAAGGAGTGAATTTGAAGGGGAGAAGGAAAAAATGGCCACATTTGGGTTGGTCAACTAAAGAGGGCGTTAATAATCAACTACCAATGAGAAGTGTAACGCCTCTACAGGTTCAGCTGCAAGAATTTTCCAGGGACATAAGCATGCCACGCGAACGTTTGTGTGTTGCGCGGGCATCCCTGACAGAATTTCCCCCACCGATGCTCAAAACAAGCACCAAGTGGAATGAAAGCAACAGGCTTAGGTGTAATTAAGCCTCTGAACTTGGTTTTCTAGGGAAAAGGGGGAATTTGCATAAGGGGTGCAAATTCACTCTTATACAACTTTCTAAGGGAAAAGGTTGTAGAGAATAAGGTGAAATTGGAGTATGCACCTACTAAAGATCAAGTTGTTGATATATTCACTAAGGATCTTCCTAAGGATACTTTTGAGTATCTCCGAGAGAAGTTAGGGGTTGTTGCCCTTCCTTTCAATTAGATGCATAAGGTTATACATCAGTACAATGGATTTCAATATTTATTCCTTGTTTTGGACTATTTTTGGTGGCTACCTCTTAGGGGGAGTAGGTAGTTGCATTTTTGGTTGTTGTAGTCAAGAGGAGTAAGTGTTGTCATTATGTAGCACGCAGGTGTTTTCCTTTGTCAGTTGTGTTAAAGGATATGTGTTGTAGTTGTTGGTTGGTGCAGTATGTTGTGTACTCCTAAAGGGGAGTGTGCAGAGAAGGTGTGAAGAAAAAAAAGTGCAATAGAAGAAAAGGAAGTTGTAGAGTAGTTGTTGTCCCTTATAAGTGTTTCCCTTAGGGGAGAGAAAGTATGTATGATTGATTTCAAAGGGAAAGGAAAGAAAAGAAAGTATGTATTGTCCTTTTCCATTAATGTCAAAGGGTGAGAGAAAGTTAACTGAAAAACCATATGAAGAAAGAGGGAGAAAATTCCTATGAAAGAGAAAGTGTTGGAAAGGATAAGATGCTTATGTAAGGGGTAGCAATGTACATTGATGTGCATTATATATGGAAGAGATCAAAGTTGTTGTTGTTGTTGATGGTTTTGCATATCATGTGTTGCCATCAATGACAAAGGGGGATGTTGGAAGTTTGTGTTGCCATTGATGTCAACAAATCTTTGTTGTTGCATTATTGTCAACCTATGGAGATGCTTTGGTTGGTTGCATTATATTTTCATTAATAATATCCTTGATGTCAACCTCTAGTGTTGCTTTGATGAGAATATGTTTGTGGATGTTCAACCTCTTATGTGGTTGAGTGTTGAAAAGGTGTTGCACCTATTGAGATGGTGTTTGTGGTGTTTGGTTTCCAAGTGCTTTTGAGAAAATTTGAATAAAAGAGTGTTCAGTGTGGCAGAGTGGTGATCAATGTTTTACTCCACATTTCTTCATGGTTGAAGATCTTCTTGTGTGGTTTGGATATGTTGAACAAAGGTATTCAAAGGTGTTATATCCAAATTTTCATGTTCTTGATCATTCGGCATAATAAGTTCTATTCACCTGTGTGTGAACTATGAAGCAATGTTGGTTGGGATAAATGGTTTTGCTCTGCATTTCTCCATGTTGTGGTTTCTAGTCTTGTGGATCTGGAAGTGTGCTTATAGTGTTCATATCTATATTTAGTTTGAATTGTTTGAGTTTTGGTGCTCTGCAAGGTTAAGTTCATGTGTTCTAGTGTGTGGAAGGTTAACTGGGTGTATAAAATATTATACCCTTTTATTATGTTGTCCACTATTTCATGTCTATTAGTATAGCTCTTCACCCTCTCGTTCATTTTCTCTACCCTCTGGATGAATTTACTTA
Organism: Sequoia sempervirens; assembly: GCA_007258455.2. Classification (NCBI taxonomy): domain Eukaryota; kingdom Viridiplantae; phylum Streptophyta; class Pinopsida; order Cupressales; family Cupressaceae; genus Sequoia; species Sequoia sempervirens. The sequence continues at coordinate 568,670 of VDFB02058242.1, forward strand.
GGTTTAATTTGCTCTCATATTCCCACTAGTTTGGTACCTTTTTTCATTTTTGGTGATGCTTGGAGATCCAATAATGTCACACGTCCTTGGAATCAATGCATATTGCTCCTAACTAAGTCACACCCCTATGCTCCTATAGAACTATCCCTTTCTTACCCTTAATGGCATAAACTTATATTTATAACCATCCTTTTGTATGGTGTAGGTTTTTTCCTCCCATTAAACACCACTCTCTATCAAATTGTCATAGTCTTTTCAACAAAAAATGGCACATGTCCATTAGCATAATGTCACACATCAACTCGTCATGGTACACACCTATGTTCAACCTCACCAAGAACTATTCTTCCATAAGTGTATTGTAATTCTAGAGTAACTGTTGATTCCTATATGGGAATGGATACTTAATCCTCCTCAAATCCAACTTGTCCACCATTTCTACAGACATCAAATTGTATGTTCTTTTGCTATCCACCACCACATCACAATATTTACCTCTCATCTTGCATATGGTATAGAAGGAACTATTTCTTTTTTTCAAGGCACCCATCTTGTTGGGACTCAATCCCAATGTGTCAATTCAATTTTTACTTGAGTCCTCTCACTTTTTAATGTGTCATAACCCTATTTAACCCAAAGGTAATAATCAATATAAAATATTTTCTATGGGTTTCCATAAGTTATTTTTCCTAAGTGTTGTATGTCATCATCCTTTGTGTTCCTATCCATTTGTTAAATATTTCTAGGGCCTCAAAAATCCTATGTTTGGAGTGCTTTGGATCATTTTCGTATGTTTCTTCCTTTTTTCCCCTTCCATTTGCACCTATCATGTGCAATTCATCACCTCTTTCCCTCAAACCCATTTCCCCTCTGCATAAGTTCGTCTTCCAACTACACAAGCATAAATCCAATCTCCATGTGAAATGCATTTCACTTCCCTTCTGTGATATTTTGATGTACATTTTAACTTCACCTCCTTATACAATTCCCAACTCTGGTTCAAATGAAAATCTCTATGAACCCTCACCTCCCTTTGCGCACCCAAGTGAATTCACTTTCCTCCATTTTCAACTACACTTCACTTGCATGTGAAGTTCCCACAAGCATGTCTTAATCATTTTATCTCCTCCAAATGATGTCACCATCCCTTCCATTGTGAAACTTCACCCTCCATCTAAACTACACTGTCCAACTTCACTTTGGATGGACCTTTTGTTATAAATATTACAACATTAAGAATCTTGGTATGGCTTGTTAGTTTGTTTAGACTTTTCTTATTCCTGTGAATATTTGTTATAGTTTGGTTATACTCATAATTATTTCTCTAGGGTTTGGAGTTTGGAGATAACACTTTTAGAGTATGTACTATGTTGATATGTTAATGGATCTTTCTAATTCAAAATATTTTATATATTGCTAAATAATATAGTGGTGAACTTCTTAGGCCCCATTTTGTCTACAAATAGTCAACTAATTTTTTATTTCTAATGTACACAAGTTTCCCTTCATCATATAATAGAATTAGTATAGAAAATGAAGTTTTCATAAAAACATGAAATTCAAATAAGACTATGTCAACATTTCTTAATTTTACCAAACTCGTTGTCAAATAATCACCATAAGACTATGGAGGAAACTAAAATCCTATTGACCTAATTTATATCATCATAACTATTAACGTATTTAAAATATAGATTCAATTATTGACATATCAATTGAACTTTCTAATATTATAAACATTAATTATAATCATATATTATATCCTCATAAATATAACTAATAAAATATACAATTTATATATTAAAAACCATAACTATATATTTTAAAACAAATTTTATATAATAATATTTTTAAATAAATAATTAAATATTTAATTGTTCTAATCCACAATAATTTTACCTTTATCCCAAATGGAAAATTCATTTATAAGAAAGAATTAGAATACATGTATAGGCTACAAAATTTTCCTTAAGTTTCCTTTGAATAAGTATAGGCTTTCTTTTAGAATGAATGTTAAATAGTTTTTAATTATTACTTCTTATTTATGATAACATGTTTTCATAGTGTTTCATAAAGCCATTCAAATTCTTTTTTTTTTGTATTGAAACAGCTGAGAGGAATTACAATGAATAAAAATTCAGCTCCAAAAGGAGATTGCTAAGAAAAAATAACCAGCAACAACGCTAAGATTTACAATGTCTCAACTGTACATCCAGAACGTAGCAAACTTAAAGCACACTTAAAATAGAACAACTAAGAAAAAAACTTGTAACAGCACTAAAGAGTTGCACATCTACACAAACAGTATGCAACAAACTTATGCCACCATTACACATTGAATTTAAACATGACTTACAATTTTCTGGCACAACAAAGTTCCCTTTGATGTAGTTGCAAAAATTGGTGTTTGATCTCCTCCAAACGCTTACTGAAATATGAATCTTTTGTGCACCCCCTCTTTAGCTAAGACCAAAGAAAAATGAATGCTTATTGAAATCTGAATCTTTTGTGTGCCCCCTCTTCAGCTGAGAACAAAGAAAAGTGAATTAAAACATGATGTCACAGTGAAATTTTAGAATATTTGTTCCTGTATGCAAAATGTGCTTAGAAAATATTGTTGAGCATCTACTTTTCCATAAATGCAATAAAATACACTAACTCATAGAATCAACAATTATGTTTTTATGCAGTCCAATACCAAAGATTGCTTCTTTCCAGCATAAGACATGATAAAAAACAATAGGAAAATGATAAAAAAATACTCTTCCATTTTCTTTGTGTACGAGGACAGTCCTAAAAGATATGTTTTAAGCTTTCACCGTGCTAATAGAAAGGACACTTAATTGCTTGTAATCTTAAATATTTTATTCTATCCCCAACTGGCAGTTTATGGTGCAAAATTTTCCAGGCCAGCAATTGAGCATATGTTACTATCTTGGACTACCAAATCTAAGCACTTAACATTCTCCATTTTCTTTCATTAAACTTACAGTTCCATTTTTTATTGAGTCTTGGATTCAATTTCATATCCAAAAGAAGCTTGAAATATAACTTCTTCAAAAGGAACAATAAGAAAGGATACTTATCAAGCCACACCCAATCCTTGAAGAAGTTGCAATGCAAAGGAGTGTAGATTTTCATGAGGAGTTTAATAGGGACTAGTGATTTGACAAAGACCATGAAACTTTTATACCTATTATGTAAATTAAAATTTTGCTTTGAATCTTGCCAGGCAGCCCAATCAAGGGCATTAAAATCCCAAATATCACCAAACTATTTCACCCCTTTACTAAAAAGATAATGAGATTGTTTAGGGAAAGTGATTGCAAGTGGTTTCCCATGATATTGAACCAGCTTATTCCACCAGATAGATGAAGTAGCAAAGCTGAAACCATGTTGCAAAGAGTCTTTTTTCCAATTTAAAAACTTGCAAACCTGTTGCCAAGCCTTCCAAATAGATTGTAATGGAAATTATGCTCTAACCCGAAAGAAAGGAGCAAGTAGAATCTTATCCATCCATCCCACGTTATGCCATTTATTATTCATCATAGCAAGTGAAATACGATGTCGCACTAAAACTTTCCATTGTTCCTCCCCTGACATAACTCTTATAATCCACTTAGCAACTAGACAAATCCCTTGTGTCCTAGGGTCTACGATGCCCAACCTCCCCCCCTTAGACTTAGGTTGTAAATAGTGCATCCAAGAGGATGTCGTATATCCCATTTTACCATTCCAATTAGTCCACAAGAATTTTTGAATTAGCTTATTTAGGTCTTCATAACCCTTTTTGGAAGGAATCCAACATGAGGAATAATAAACATAAGAAGCCAAGAATATCTAGTTTATCACTTGTAATTTACCAACTAATGAAAGAAATATATTTCCCCAATTATATATTTTATTTTTCAATTTAGTGATAAACCAATTCCACATATCATGGAGTGAAACCCCAAAACCGAAAGGAATACCAAGGTATCTTGTAATCTGCCTGCGTCTAATTTGCTTCCAATATTTATGAATCCATTCTGGAGGAGGATCATATTGAGTCATAATAAATTCAATTTTATGATGAGCCAATTTAGAACCCGAAACTTCACAATAAAATTTTAGAACCCACATAACATTGCTAATTTATGTTTCAAAATTCTAGATAAATAGTAGGCTATCATTAGCAAAGTGAGATTTTATAACAGTCACATTGTTTAGGATGGAAATTCCATTAATCATATTCATTTGATTATATTTGTGCAACAGATAACCAAGAGCATCAGCAACTAAAACATAAAGAAATGGAGAAAATAGGAAGCCTTGTCTGATTGAATGTTGCAAAGGAAACGTGCCAGACATAGAATTATTGATCAGCAACTGAGCATTTGCATCATTAAAGAGCATTTGCAAATGCTTACATATTTTGGGACTGAAATCCAACCAATGCAACATCTTAATAATGAAGCTCCATCACATTCTATCATAAGCCTTATCAAAATCAAGCTTAACCAACAAAGCATTTTGCTTTGATTACTGAGCCCATTCACTTGTTTCCCAAGCCACTATTAAGTTATCAAGGATAAATCTACCACCTAGGAATCTTGTTTGCTCTAGTCTAACAATCATTTTAGTCTATATAGGAAGTGTTAAGCAATGTAATAGGCCACCATCCAACAATGAGGTCTATATTTTTTCTATTTGGAAGCAACTTGATTAAACCCTTATTAATATCTAGCCCCAATGACCCTTGATTGATAGCTTCCAAATAGACTAGATAAAAGTCTTCTTTAATATGAGGCCATAAAGCTTGATAATATTCAATCGATAACCCATCAATTGTTGGACTTTTATTAGGGACCATAGAGAAAACATGTTCCAAATCTTCCATGGAAAGGTCATGGTCAAGAAATTGACTATAATCTAGGTCCACCTTTCTAGGAATGATTCCTTTTAAGATATCTTCTAATACTAGTTGAGCATCTTTCCAATGGTGTTCTTCTCTAAAAAGATTTGAATAGAAATCTTGGAACACATTTATGATCTCTTCTCAAGTGGTGTAAATCCTTCCATTTTCATCGTGTATAGGGCCTATATGTTCTTTTTTGTGTTTATAGTTTAGATATTTAAAGAAGCACTTAGAGCCTATATTACCTTCTTTAAACCAATGCAATATGGCCTTGATTTTGGCACGTTGTCCCCTATACATATCCAACTTGCGCAGCTGAGTTTCAATAGAAGCTATAGAAGTTTGAATAGAAATATCTTATGGGTTTGAATTCAGCATTTTTGTATACCACTTTAACTTCCCTTGTAAGGATTTTTCTTTACGTCTACGCTGCCATGCAAGTCTCTTGCCAAAGGATCGTAAGAAATCAATACTTTTAGAGATAGCAGCCCACCATATCCTATAAGATTCGCCTTCTTTTGGCTTAGGAATAGAGTTCCAAATGCCAACCAAAGCATCAATGCAAGAAGGAATTTTAAGGTGTGAAGTATTAAGTTTAAAAGGCATCTATGAGTCCACTTCTTCAATCTTGTCCCTTGTAAGGACACAAATGATTGGAAAATGATCAGAAAGAGTAGTTGAATAGTCCACTTTCACATAGTGCCCCATAGGGTCTTGCATAACTTGGATGTTAGGAGAGATATAAAACATGTTCAATCTACTAAGCTTTCTATCAATGCCCCACCTACAATTATTCCAAGTATACCAATAGTTCCGATGACTCGATTTTTTAAAAAAATAGGATCTATAATCCTCACCGAGTTACAACAAAATAACCATTTATCAAACTCTCTGTTACTTAGCTTTAAATGATTAACCCAACTATGATCCGAATGATATTTCACCATATTAAAGTCTCCTCCTATAACCCAATCAGATTGAGGGAGATGTTTGGACATCCAATCCCATAATTCACATCTTTCTTTGGCTATGTTTGGAGCATAAACCGAACATAAACCAATAGGTTGGCCATTGATAAAAACAAGAATCCACACACAATTATGTGATGGATCCTCCCCTTTTATCAATAACAAACCTATTAATCCATGAAGCAAGACCAATCACTTCCCCCCCTCCTACCATCTCTATGCAATGTATGGAAAAAGGTTGCATTCTTCCAAACGTTGGATAGAGAAGAGGAGAGACGAGAGCCATTAATCTTGACTTCCTAAAGAAAAACAATATCTAGTTTCCATTTGACAAAATCATCCTTAACCTCAAACTTGTGGTGAGGGAGGGATAGCCCTCTAACATTCCAAGAAAGAGTTTTAAACTTTAAGATTAGGCAGAGTTAGAGAGGTCTTCCAATTGTGGCAAAACCTCAAACCGATTAGCAAGTATAATAGACTAGTCAGAGTTCCTAGGTTCCTTTGCAATTGAAACAGGAGACCTAGATCTTTGTCTTGTAGGTGTAGAAATAGAGATAGGTCTCCTAAGAAGAGATTGAGGCCTTTGTCTACCAAAAGAAGTTGGTGAAGCTCTCTCTGGTTTCTCTGGTAACCTTTCATTAGACTTGGCGAGGGAGTTGTTATAATTTTGTGATAATGATTATCCATTTGAATTCTTTAATTAGATTTGACATGATTCTAGGATGTTAAAAACAAAACCAAAAAAAGGTGTTTGACTCTTAAAATGATACTTTTATCATGATAAGTCATGTCCCTCCGTGATTAGGTTATGTATAGTTTCTAAGCGAAGGGGGACTTTTTTTTAGATGAATGGTCATGTATTTTGGAAAAGATGAAATAATAAGAAAGAAAAAAAATAAAGGAAAGAGATGTAAAATAGATTGAGTATCAAGAAATGATTAGAAACATTATGTGTAAGGTATTTAAGAATTTAAAATTATATATATAAATATATATATATATAGAATGTGTTGAGAAGTGATTTTCTTAATTTAGATTTCAATAAATATGTTTTTGTAAAGAAATGATTACAAATTTTAATTTTATGTTTTTTTTGTCATAAGTTAGATAAATATATATTTTAATTGGTTTCATAATTATAAATTATATAAGGGTAAATAATTAAAGAATTGGTCAAAAAAATGTCATCAATAAATCTAATAATCAAAAGTTGCAACAACTTGACTGATACAAAATGTAGTGCCACTTTTCTCTCATGATTTTTTAAGTAATAAAAGTGGATTTAATATAATAAATACTAGAGTTAATATAATTTAAAATATGTAATGTTATCAAAATAAATGTAAATAATCAATGTAAACTACAAACATGTGACAATTTGACAAGAATACTAAATTAAATAATTAACATAGAAAATTGAATACGCATCCATATAATTCATGTAGATTAACACTAAAGCATATAATTCATATTCTCAATATATTTAGAGTCAATGGTTTTCAATACTTATATGAATAACAACACTTGGAAAATCCACTCTCACCCTAGGAAGATGTTGATGATATTGGCTCTTGCTATGGAACAATCTAGGAGGAACAAAGCGTGCTACAATGCTCTACACAAGTATTGGTTCCCAAAGAACAATGCTCAACAGAAGTGCAAATACCCAAGATTTGGCTAGGACAGTCTTGAGTGTACTTTGTACCCCAGGTTGGACACACTTTGTGTGCCCCCTTCTCTAATGAACATAGCTCACCAAACCACTTCCTTCTTCCTCAAGTGTTCTCCATCCTTGAATATTTTTCATGTTTTTCTAAGCCTCACATAAATGTTTATATAATCCTTAAGGGGTGGTTTCCAAACCATCAACACTTTCACAAAGGTTGCCTTTTAATAATTATTGAAATAAATAATTATTCCCCTTTTTTAAAGAGTTTTATATATATTCTTTAATAGTCTCTCTTTTAACCAAAGGATCATAATATCCTTTATTTTTTATCTTCTTTTTAATTCTAAAGGGTTATTTCATAACTTTCTCCTCTTTGGGAGAAAAGGTCACATAACAATAGTATTATTAATTAGTCTTCTCAATGTTTAAAGAGTTTAGTTCTTCATAGTATTTTTTTAATATATATGTAAATTTGTGAAAGTGTTGGTCATTTCAAGGTGCATTATCAATGGAAACCAACACCTTTGACATTGTTTTTATTAAAGGGGTCATGTACTTTTAATATGGAGAAAACAACACATAGATTGAAAAATTTGATGGTAAAGACTGCCACACATGACAATTCAAGCTACAGTTGATCCTTATTACAAAGGATATATGGGATGTGGTGAGTGCAACTTCAAAAAGGCTAGTTGATGTAGGAGATATGTTGATCAAATAACATGCAGTGGCTACCGCTTTAGCCTAGAACTTCTACTCAAGGCTAGCACCACTCAACATACTCCTAGCCCTCTCCATCAACGTTCTATTCATCCTCTTTGCAACTCCATTTTGTTGTGGAGTGTAGGGAGTTATCTTATGTATTTCAATCCCATACTCTTTACAAAACTTGTCGAACTCTACAAAACAAAACTCACCACCATTGTCAGTCCTCAAACACTTAATCTTTCTGCTAGTCTATTTTTCTACTAAGGCCTTAAACTCCTTGAACCAACTAAAGACTTCAGCTTTACTAATGAGAAAAAAACAAATGTCCTACTATAATCATCTATGAAAGAAACAAAATATATAGGTTTTGATAATGAACATTCACATGACCAAAAAAATTGAATGAGCATAGTCCAAAACCCTAGAAGACTTGTGATAACTAGAGTAAAAAGAAACACAGTGTTTGCAAAAGTCAAACTCGAGATTACAATCATCAAGGCCTTCAACAAGGCTCTTACTTTTTAGGGTTCTAAGACCCTTCTCACCAATGTGACCAAGTCATTGGTGCCATAACATTGTCTTCTTTGCATGAAGCTTCATTTCCATGGAATGAGCACCCTTAGGTACCCAAAATGCATGACCATCGGATGTAGCTGCAACACACTTCTTCACTACATGATTTGATGGTGAGGATGAAGAATCCAAAGGTCTCTTCTTCGGTACATCAAAATAATTGTTGCATTGTATTGTACATACATCCAACTTGTATAAAGTGCCAACACCATAGCTCCTCTCATCATCTTGCATCCTCCACCAAAGAAAACAGTTTGCACTCCTGAATCATTCAGTTTACTTACAAAAAGCAAGTTTTGTGCCAAACCCGGGATATGCAAGACACCATCAATCCCCTTCACTCTTCCATCATGAAATTTAATTTTGACTCTTCCACGACCAACAATCTTCAAGTGAGAGTCATCACCAAGGTACACCTTCTCGCCATCATACTCCTCATACTTAGAAAACCAACCTGTATGAGAGGTCATGTGAAAGGATGCACCCAAATCTATCAACCACACATATTTTGATGCATGGGTTGCCAAGGCTGTAAAAAATGCTTTTGCTTCATCTTGAGATGATTTGTCAAATTTAGAATTGGAGAAAGAATTGCTTTTCTTCTTTTTCTCCTTGCAATCTTTCTGAAAATGATCTGTTTCACCACAGTTCCAACATTTTTCCTTGGACTTCTTACTAGGAGACTTAGATCTCCCTGAAGACTTTGACTTAGATTTATTATCCTTTTTTCCTTTCTCCTTTAGTCTGCCATGAACAACAAGGGCCTCCTTGGCCATCTCAAAAGACTTTCTCTGTGTCTCTTCAAATAACAACAAAGCAAACACCTCATCCATTTTGAAAGTGGTTGGTGTGCTTCCAATAGCCATCACCAAGTGATCCTATGAGTCTGGCAAAGAACATAATAGGAGCATGCAAAGGTCTTGTTCATCAATTTCTTGTCTCCAACAAAACCTAGTTGAGCAATCAACATATTAAAGGCAGTTAGGTGGTCTGCCACAGATCCTCCATCTTCCATCTTTAGCGAATACATCTTCTTTCTCAAGAATAGCTTGTTTACCAGGGATTTAGCCTGATAAACATCTCCAAGTTTCTTTCACAAAGAAGCAATAGACTTCTCTTCATAAACATTTAGGAGAATGGAATCTTCCAAACAGAGTCTAATCAGACCCTTGGCTTTCTAATCCATGATATCCCAATCTTCTTGTTTCACGCCTGATGATTTGGTTCCAGAAATACCAGCCCATAGCTCACAATGTATGAGCATATCTTCCATCTTGAGCTTCCAAAGTTTGAAATTACCACCATTAAACTTTTTCATCTCAATCCTTGCAAATATGCTTGCCATCATTTTCTTGCAACAAGGTCACGAAATGCACTTATGCAAAACTCCCACTAAAACAAAGATCAACTCAAAAAACCTTCTAACCCAACAAAGAAATCAAGGTTGGCCAGGCCCTGATACCAACTGAAAGGAAGCCGAGTGAGCAAAAACAACTTCCTACACCAATCTAAGTATGGGAGAATCACCAAAAAAAAAATATAAGCACCTTATATAGTTAAAAAAAGGAGAGACACATAGAAAGAGTGAGATAGGACAACAAGTACACATAAACAAATAACACCATATATGTGTGGGGAAAACCCTTACGAGTAAAAAACCCCATCGTTCAAAAGTACAGTACTACTATATTAAATCAAATAGAGGTTACAATGCAACTCCAAGTACAAAGCTTCTACAACATGTGTTTCGAAACAAACACCTATTTTGGAGTGAATCCGACAGCACTATGTTACTTGCAATCAAAACTATATTTCTACAATGCAAGGTGTACAATATATAGAGAGATACAAGCTAGAGAAAGCATCTAGAAAAGGATAGGCGTCCAAATCCACATGGCACAATATCCCATGCCATAGACATGCATTTGGACACTTGTACAATATTCCCTTACACCTACATGCAATATCCTCTCTTTAAGCTTGGGCGCCCAAAATATGCTCATAATAGCCTATGACTGATGTCTTACAACTATCATAAATCTGCCATAAGATCTGTCATAGAATCCATCATAGCTAACCAAAATATTTGATTCTCTTACAACTTGTCATTAACCCAACTTGGATGCCATCTTTCTCCATGCATAAAGATGCCTTATGACACGTCATAAAATCTATCATAAGTCAAATATTTCAAAGTGGGATGCTTGCGTCCACTTGGGATGATGATGTGTCATCCAATCACCTACAACGGGGATGCCATCCAATCGAGGGGTCCCAATTTATAACATAAAACTATAGGCAATTAAATAATACAAATGATTACAATAATACATTAAATTAAACATGTTAGGACTCTAAAGTTGAGACACCTTAATCCCAACAAATCACAATTTTGTTTGATCACAAGCATCAAGCACAAAGATGAGCCTAAAGAAAATTTTGTTTGGACTAAAAATGATGAAAGGTGACAATATTGTTAAACACATCAATAAGTTTCATTTCTAGATGAATCAACTAGCTAGGATTAAAACCAAGGTAGATGATGATGATGCAAAAACTATTTTGTTGAATAGCATACCTTCTAGCTATAGTAATATTGTGTTCACATTGAACAAAGTGGATGTTACTCTAAAATATATAATCTCTACATTGATTGATGAAAGAACCAAAATAATAATAATTCGACTATAAAAGAAACTACAATTCTTGTCAAAAACAAAGTTAACTATTCCTCTATATCCAATTCTTCTACTTCAAAGGAAAATTAGCTTTCCAAGGATAGAATTTTGTTCTACTCTTGCAAGAAAAAGGGGAAGACCATTATAAATTGCTTTCAACATTCCAAGGATCTCCTTGATGAAAAGATATATATAAATAAGACAATGGTTGCATACAATGATGAAAAATGTATTTTTGAAGTAACTACTAAAGACACATGAACAAAATGAGGAATATATTTTCTAAATCAAATCAAATGTTTGTATTTGTGATTGTATGTATTTGTCCCCAATCACAATTGTTGGTTGTTTGTGAATAGATGTGTTTGTCCCCATTCACAAAATGGTGTATGTGATTGGAAGTGTTTGTCCCCAATCACATTTGTTGAGTAATTATGATTGGATGTGTTTTTCCCCAATCATAATTGTTATGAATAGATGTGTGTGTCCCTGTTCATAACTTTGATATTGTATAGATGTTTTTTTTCCATATCCAAATGTTTTGTAAGACCTTGGATAGATGTGTTAGTCCTTATCTTTGGTTACATGGGTAGATGTGTTTGTCCCTATCGTTGGAGAGAGTTCAAAAGCGTAGTGAGGTGAGTTCTACTATTGCTCATCATGAGTAGACTAGTATGTCTCTACTCTTACCTTATGTTTTTGATGAACTACTAAATGTGGTCATCAAATATTGTTATTCCATCTATCCCCATTTGGATAATAGATGTAATAATAGAGGGGTTAGGAATATTTTATCATTAAGATTGTTGGTGTGGATTTTTAATTTGTTTAAATTTGTTTAAATTTTTCTTATTCTAGTGGAATATTTGTTATAGTTTGATTATAATAATTGTTTACTTTCCTAAGGGTCATTTTAGGAAGTTTCCTATAAACTAGGATAAGAATCCTATAAATATGTAATATGATTAAATAAATGTAAAGAAAAAAAATATTATCTATGTTCTAAATCAGCCGAGTAACATCATCACTTCCAAGTGATCCCCATCCTCCATGTGATGTCATCATTCCAACTGCTCCTCCAATATTTTTACCTCCCACTGAACTTAAGTTCACTTCCAAGTGCACTTCCCATGTTTCAAAGCTTCGATCTCCAACTAAGGCTTGAAGGGATTCATCATCTATCTACACCCCTTCACATCAAAATAAGAGCTTCACTTCTACAAGTTTTTTCCATGCTCTTCCACTCCACTTCACTCGTGGAAAATCAACCCCTGCCTCGTCTGCAACGGTGAGTTGGCACTACAATACTACCAAGCTTAAGTAATCTATGTACTCAATTTTAGTGCACAGAGGACCTTATAGAGATAGCTCTTTAAGTTGACTGCCTCCTAAGACAATGGTTATGAGAACCGAGCACCCTATGAATGTTAACTACTTATATAGGTGGGGTCTCATAAGCCCACCAACTAAAAGATTCAAAAGGTTTCATTTTTCTTGGTTACATCATGTCACTCCCCTGAATGTTAATTACTCTGATTCCTCCTTTTTAACCTTATCCACCATCATTTCTTTTACATACAGAATCATTTGCCCATCATGTACTACCCTTGAACAGGGTGCTTCTGGAATATATGATGGCACCAGTACATACTCCTTTGTTAAAGTAACAAAGCATTCAAAATTATTTGCTGTGGATTCAGTGCCAAGCTTTAGCACTTAATTTACTATAAACAATGAATGGTAATTTACTATAAACAATGAATGGTGTCAAAACTTACTGAATTCTTCATAAAATATTATTGTCTGCTTATCCATCCATAGATCCAGAACAAGCACATTCTCTCAGCGTCCACTTAAAAATTAGTGGCTATCTATGCATCTCCAACTACAGAAAAGCAAGCCTTGCCCGGGACACATCGGAAGGCCTTTTCATTACCATATTCAAAAAAACCAAATTTTCATTCTGCGGACAACATTAAGATTGGGATCACAAAATACAAGGGTGGATAATTAAAAGGAACGAGATGAAAAGTTTACTTTCCCTCTAAGTTACCCGTGAACCTGGTAACCAAGTAATTTTTGCGTATACACCCAATACACATCTATTCACATGAACCTGGCAATCAAGTAATTTTTTTTCGTATACACCCAATACACATTTATTCACATAGACTGCATTAAAGACCCAGTCTAGCATCCAATAATCACCATTGTTGCGTGTGAGATGTTTACTTGTGATAATAGCCAATAATCATCCTTCTAGATTTTTTAGACTTACAAAGCTGAGTTTTCAGCTCTTGATCAACAATAATCTTGATGATCTTTGGTTTTGTGCTTTTTGATATCCTCCCATGGGTTTTTTCTTAGCACCAAGCTAATAATATGAATCATTAAGAACATGTTCCTACCCTTCAATGTGCTTACGCACCTCCCTTTAAGTTTCCTTGAGATTGCACACGAGTGCTTGGTGCGGTTGTTAGCTTGTTGGCCATTAAAAAAGTGATCCCCTGTTCAAATCTCATGGTGTACGTTGGTTGTGTTTGCTATGTTGGGTCCTGAAGGATGATGTGTTATACCGTACATGTTGCGAACCCCATTCAAGAATCGCTCTAATTAATCAAAAAAATGTTTCCTTGGAATTACAGGGTCTTCTTCATCATCCTATGCCTTAGGATGTAAAGAGATTTTACCCTGAATAATATCATCTTTCCCAAATATCATATCAGACTTAGTTTTGAAAGACTTCTACCACCTACATATTACTGTAGGTCTAGATTCTGTGGTTCTGTCAGATATGTTGGTCCTTAAAAGATAATGTATTGTATTGTACAGGGTGTAAGTCCTCATTAAGAAACTCTCTAATTAATCAAAACAAAATCCTTTAAGATTACGAGGTTTTCTTTGGCATCTATGCCTTACACTTTAGAGAGGTTTTATCCTGAAAATAATATATTTGCCATATATCATATCAGGCTTAGTTTAGAAAGACTTTCATCAGCTGACACCACCACAGATCTAGATATTGCATTTTACATAGTTTTGGAAGAACTTTCCTTCATTAGAATCAAAATGAATGAAAAACCATTTACAAAGCAAACTTGTATTCATAAGATTTGGCTGTCAATCCTTCGTTTGACTCTCGAAAAGTAAAACCCAGCTATTAAAAAATTGACAACAGAACCATTTGCGAATTTAACATAACTAAAAATGCACATTCCTTCGATTTCCAGTTACATAAACCTTCGAAATCTTGATTGCCAGAAACTACTTCATATTACAAACTAGGCCCTAGCTATTTGCTGTTTTACAAGCAAGCCTCTTGTGCCATGTATCAAGTTTGAGAAGATTGTCAAAAACCATGCACTTGGGGCCTGACAATATATGAATCCTTGTTAGCATTACTTTTATGAGCTATATATATATGGGGTTTAACCCTCAAATACAACCAAGTCTTTCGGCTCTCTGCCTCTCCAGTTCCTTGACAATTTGCCAGTGATCCATGCTTAAGGTTTTCTCCCCAAAGCTCAGAGACACCAAACGTGCCATTGTTAGCCATCTGTTAAGCAGATAATGTCCAGAGCGAAAATTCAGATGAGCAGAACGCAATATCATCATAGCCCAATACGCACTCCCAAACTAAGAGACAAAGGAAATAAATTTGAAATAATTGGATTGAAAATCAAACCTGCCGAAGACCTCAGGTCCAATAGACCTATCTCGTTGCCTAGCGGCTACCATGTCATTTTCGACTACCTGTACAAGATACAGGTACCCACGTAACTTAAAAGTTCAAATGCCCATTTTCTGAAAATCGACCTAAGAACTTGACTAATACATTAAACATCAAAAGGCAACAGAAAGACACCTGTTGCATAGCTTCCCCAATGGTGTGTTCATATGACTTCGTTGTGCTCAAGTACAGTCGCCACTGTTGCTTATCAAATCTACTTGCACTCAATGGAGAAGACTCTGAAGTGGGTCTGAATGGCACCACTATATCTGCCGGAAAAATATTAGACTTACCATCCGAGAGTACGAGAACTTGAATATCAGTTGGCATATCCATCGTGTAATATTCAAAATCATATCCCACCTGAATTAAACATCAACAGAACTGTTAGTACTAAATAGGCAATAGCCATTGTTAGGATGGACTTCTGAATTTTCTCAACAACAAAATAGTACCTTCTGCCACTCCAACAAATCCTTGAATATCTGAACATTTTCAACGCCAGTTGAATTCAAAGTCCCCGCTTTCAGTTGAGTTTCATCAATTGTCATGTGTGTTCCTGAAGCTAGCTGCAAAACCCCAGTTGAAAGTCTACAAAAAAAACAAATAGGTTACTACGAGAATCTTGTATTGCAAGAGAAGACTATGTTGTCCTCAAATTCGGCATAAAACGTTATCTTTCATAGTTTATGCATAGTTTCCTTCAAAAATGTCAAGGGGAACGAATAAGAAACCACTAATGTCTAACCTGTTTGTTTGGTAGTTTTTCCTTGGTGCAACTGAGGACCTGTTGAGATATTCTATCGTAAGAGGAAGAAAGTGAGAACACGGGACCAGTTCTTTAATTGCTTCATTCAACTGTTCTATAAACATCCCCGTATTGGGTCCCTCTTGAACTTTGGTCAAATTCAACGAGAACTTTCCAAGTGCAGCAGGCTCAACTCTAGCATGTATCTGTAGCAATAAAGTATAAGTTCCAAAAAAAAATATTCAACGAGAACCAATCAAGTGTCAAAAGTCAGGGCATCAACTAAAACCCACACTTTCACAGGATAAACCAGCATCAAGTGTATAAACCAGCATCAAATGTATGTATAGATAGATATTGTAGACATATCATATATGCATCAAGCATTTGCCAGTCATAATGTACTCCATGCACCCAGGAAAATTCAGGCAACTAAAATTACTAAGACTGACATTCAAAGCACCTTTACCAACTAAGAAATAAAAATAAATTGTTATGCAGTTGGTTTTTCAATATGATATTCCTCTACTGCAAGCCACCTATTCCTCTTAAATGACTGTTCTCTTGCACACCAGATAACTTCATCATAGGAGTCAAAAATCCATATAAACTTTCATTTGTTAACTAAATTATACAAGTTGTACCTAATGACATTTAGCTTTCATTTTTCCCTTCACTAACAAAAATAAAAGTTCAAAAATATCCTTGAACCTTGTGGAAATATGATTGGCATTTGTGTCTTGGCAATTAACTTCAAATTCAACTGCATTATATGATAAGCAATTTACGATAAACTGCACCAATTGAAACTTTTGTCCAATCTAATATTAAAAAAATCAATTAAACAAAGTTCTTATTGGGTACTCAATCAAAAAATGCTGTCATAGAATATACAATAACTCGGTACACAAATTATTTATTAAAAATAAACTGTGATTTGAAAATATTTACCCGTGAGAGGATGTGTAGCAGGAAATAATGTGCTGCAAGGTCATCCCCTCCAAAGACAGCTTTGAGACCTTGTAACAAGGATTCTCTGAGCTCCTTTATTGGTAATGATCTTAATTGTACCTACATTAAGTACTGAACTTTCAGCAACCATGCCGTCGAACAGGAAAGCAAGTTAAGGAAATGGGCACAAATCAATCATAAAACCAGAAACCTATGATGCAATGAAAAAGGATTGGTGTGGACAAAGAGAATCAATTGGAGATTCAAAATTATTACAGTTAAGTTCCTCATGGGCTTATTACAGCATTGTATCAAACAAATCATCGAGTAGCATTAAAATTCCAACAAATAAAAATTACTTCTTTAGTATAAAGTTTTAAAAAACAGTTATTAGTTAAGTCCAGAAAGAACTCAAGCTGTTATAATGGAATGTGAAATGCAAGTGAGTTCATCCAGAAATCTTGAAAGAATAAACTAAGCAAAAGCAGAGTTATTAACAGAAAAAATGGCTACAATTTTTGAAAGGGATGAAGCCCGCAACTTTTTTTTCTAAAAACTCTATAAAATTTAGCTGGGCAACAGAATAAAAATGGTTCTAAAAAAAGCTTGTCCATTAAATTCATATAAAATAAACCCATTTCCTTAACGGAACGGATCTTGGTATAGCTTGGCTCCATTCAACATATACAAAATGAAAAAACATATAACAAACAGAAATGGCCTAAAACCCTTTTACACCAATTTTGCTTACCTCAGAATTATTAGAAAGAGAAATGAGACTGCTAGTGGAAAGCTTTCGACATACAATGCTATGAAGGCGAGGAACCTGACAAATGGAGCAAACGAGGGTTTTTAATCATTTAGAAATTACCCATTACTAAGAGCTGCCATATTGCAACATTAATTATTTGCCATCATCCTTAAATTAAAATTAGTGAAATTGCATGATTACCAGTAACTAAGAGCCACAAAATCACTAACCTTACTTGCAGGCAAATGACTTAAAACGTCCTCATCTAAAAATGAATGGGCCATTGCATCTTGATCATCTCTTGGGGCTGTCAGCTCAGGATCAAATGTGAAAACACCAATAAACTCAACAATGTCATTCAGCTTCAAGTCTACGTCTATACCATCATAGATCTGCGAACCATAGCCTTGATCTTATAAGCAATTTCTTATTTTCGATACCATAAAGATAATTCTAGCCCATCTATCTCAAGGGAACTAATTCTTGCTTCATTTACTAAGAAAGGAATTTGTTAGTAAAAACCTAAAACTGAACACCCGAAATCTGCAAAGCACTGTACCTTAACCAGGCATGGCAGCAAATTTGTCTGGCCAAGTGGCATGTTGGGATCAAACTCAATTTGATTTGGTTTTCTTTCACAAGTTTGCATTGCCGAGCTGCTGGATGAGCCGTTCTCTTCACGCTGAGTTGAAAGCCAAAAACTTATTCCCCGTATAAAAAGACTTCGCATTGGTTACTTTAACAAGATAAAGAGGCGGATCAATTTACCTTTCTCTTAGCTTCACTTGAAATCTCACTTTCAGCATTAACCATCTGCATCAGAGAAACCAACCATTAGTTATACTTTAAACAAACAAAACAGTTGGTTATCAGTCACTTACTACAATTTATCCACCTTTAGAGGTTTATCAGTGTCACTTACTACAATTTATCCACCTTTAGGTTTATCAGTGTCACTACAATTTATCCACCTTAGAGGTGAATGACTATCTCGTAGACTAGATTGCCATTTAGGTGACTTAACTATTTATGTTTAGATTTAGGTACAAGAAGCTGTAGATGGTAATAATTCCAGCAAACCCGTTGATGTTTGTTCACCTACATACTCTGGCCTCTAATAGGGAGACATAACTCTCTACCTTGAAATAATAGAAAATTATAATTAATACAGGCGTGGACTGAAACATACATCAGTATCCTCTGTTGAGGTAGATGGCTCACGCTGACGCTTCTCCCTCTGTTGGGGAGGAATGTCATCAGAACAATCATCCTCCTTGCAAGAAACATCTCTTACCCATGCGTTCTCTCCAGGAACCTGACACGACCCATCATATGATCAATTCATTTTGTTCAGATATGAATCCTAAATTTTCACTAATATGCTACCTCTTATCCAGTACCAGTCAAACAATGGATCATTGTAATGAGAATGATCTCCCTCAAACTAACATCCTTAAATCTAAAATTTATAATCCAATACATCATCTGATGATTACGAGATAGTACACTGCATAACTAGAATACAATTTCAAGGCCTGTAATACTCACAGGAACACAATACATAAGGCGGCGATCCCACACTTCCACTTGAGCGTCCGAAGGCATTTGCACAGAGGCCATGTCTGCATACTTGTTTGTTCTCCATGTTGAGCCATCCTATAAACCATAGATAAAGTTAATACATTGAACAAAGAAACAAAACACAAAAATAGCACCAATAGCAGAACAAACAAAAGCTTTCAACTCCAATTAGCACCACAAACCTATGAAATTTCACACGCCTCTAACCTTTGGACCTTAGAGCCCAACGATATAATAAACTCCAGAAAAAATCCAACAAGTAAAAAGTGCAATGCTGATCCAGGTTCAAGTCCCTCCACTGTAATAAAACAACCTGGATCTCCAGCAATCGTAGCAGCACATGACTAAACTCTAAAACTACCCCAAAGCATGCTTAACACGGCCTATATCCTCACACAAGGTTTGCCCAGAAAAAGTTTAAGCCCTGGTTTTTATTATTTTCAACTCTGAACCCTTAATATGCCATAATTCTTGTCAAATAGGATTAATTTAATTGATAAAAGCACTATAAGGGCTTTCATACAGAGCCCAAGTTTGAAAACCTGGGAAACTTGATGAATCATTTGGGTGCTATATTACTTAGTTTGGCGTCCAACTTCATGGATCGTCATACCTCAACCGAAGCAGCGCTTTCGGAGGAGATCCCCTAGAGTTATAGCTGATTAAAAGATTGCTCAATGAAAGGCGAATTTACTAAATCTAAAATCAGAAAACCTTAAACCTATTCATAAAAAACTTCAGGATATTTACAGCTAAAATAAAATTACCTTGAAAGCTCCAACATAGAACTCGGAATCGAACATATCCTGCACAATCCCGCGAAACCTGACGAGAGAATTAGGTGGAATAGAATCCAACTTCACGAGATTTATCTCAGGAACCTGCATATCAAACCCATCAAGCCCAATGAAACTTTATATTTAGCATCAGAACTAACGCGCTAAACTCTTCCAACTTGAGCAGGTATCTATTTTTCAGAATACAACTAACTTAGGCTTCATACAATCCATGATGCTTATATTACCAAGCATACAGAAACGGCTGTGTACGGATAGAAACAAAATCTATATTGAGGATGCCCTTCGAAAGTAAAATCACCTTTTGAAGGCCTCCATCTTGAAAAACAAATTTCTGAAAGAGTTCTATGGCTCCCCAGTCTGATCTGTTAAGCTTTGAAGGATCTGCTCCTGCAGAAATTGCTTTTTCAAACATAAATCTAACCGCACCAAGTGGGTTTCTAAGGCAATCAAATGCTGGACCTCCCATTGTATGAATTTTCTCTCTTCTTTCAGAAATCCGCAAAATATGCTGGAACTGAAATCCTTTCACAGAGCATTTGCTCTCAAAAATGTCTTCTACGGAGGAGGAGTGGACCCAAAAAACAGTTATTGTAAGTTCGTGCTTTTCGCGCCAAAAAATTGGCGCCAATTTACTTTCGCGCCATTTTGGATGGCATCTGTCAGATATTTGTTATTATCCATATGCTTTTATTTTTTAACACGTGGGTTTGTTGAATTTTTTTGGGAAGGAATTCCTTTTGAGTAAGGTTTTGGGGAAAGTCTCAATTTGGCGGACCAAGGTGGGGTATAAATGAATAATGGATCTTTTTTCATAGAAATGAGGATTATTTATAGGAAAAATAGTTGAATCAATGGTTAAGATTGATTTGATCATTTGATCAATCAATGAATGAAAATCAATAAGAAGAGTTGGTATGGATTAAGAATCCAATTAATGGATGAGATTGCAAGTTGACAAGGATCAAGGATTTTAATCAATGGCTCAAATCAACTTGAAGAAACACACTTTCTAAAAATTAGGAGGTGGTTAAGATATTTTCATTGAAGATGGAGGAATATTCTATGGGAGGAGAAAAGAGATTAGCTAATTAAATAATTAAAGCAGTATTTAATTTGTGCATGATGAATAAGCAATTAACTTATTTAATAAAAGGAGAATTAATGACATTCAATTAAATAATTAAGATTATTTTATCAAATGAGAGGACTTAAGAAATTTAATTAAATAATTCACATTATTTAATTAAATAGGATGAAATTTAGTATGAAAGAGGATGAATTAGCCAAATAATATTGATTATTTGATTAATAGGAGAAAATGATAAATTTAATTAAATAAATAAGATTATTTTAATTAAGTAGTCGAAAGAAAACAATTTAATACGAAAACAATGTTAGTAATCAAATTCAAATGTGCAATATCGATCAGGATGATTTTAAGTGTCTATACATTTTGCCCCTTTTTGAAGCGAAGTACCTATTACATTGGTTCAAAGAATGACGTTTTTTTAATCAACATTGCTCCTTAGATCAAAAATTTGAAAAAAAAATCATATGATATTATGGATGCCCCATTGTTGCCCCAACGAAAATTTATGTTGGCATATTGCGCCCTCAAGAGATCAAACAAAAATTTAAATTTTTAGGTTAAGATTGTGACAAAGATTTAACATAGGTTCAACTGCAAAAAATAAGCTCTGGGATGCGAAAACAGGTTCAAGACACTAACAATGCTTCAAAATAGGTTGCATAGCTCAAAATTGATTAAAAAGATTAAATAATCTCATTTCCCCTCTAATTAAGGCAAAAACCCTAGTTTTTAGGCTTAAATAGGAGTTGAGGGATCACTTTCAATTCATTTGCACTCATTGCTTTAGTGAATTATTATTGATTTTGCTCTAATACCTTGACCCTATTGTTGATCCCGCGATTTCCCAACACCTTGCAAACAGGGTACAAGAGTTCCAATGCCTCGCCAATGCAAGACCCCAATATGTACTTTGAATTTTTTTTCATTTTCACATTTTTTATGCATTTTTTAGTCAAAGTTGGTCAAACAATTGTGTTGCAATATTGCGACGCCTTTGTCACAGTCGACGACACAATTATGAGTTGTTGCAACACATTTGTCGTAATGTGTCGCTATGGTCAATTTAGGTTTAGAGTCAATTGTAGGATAATGATGTTATTGTGAAATAGTGACACAATGGACTATTTTAGTCCAGCGAGTCCAGCGACGCAATTGTAAAATTGCAATGCAATTACAAGATAGGGTTGCAATGAGTAATTTTTCTCCCATGACGCTTTTGAATTCTGATGCGCAATTGATTATAGTGACACAATTATCAAACTACGATGCAATTATAATTTTTCAAAGTGACACAATTGTTGATTTAGGGTTTTTTAGACTCCAGATTTTGTCGGTTTTTAGCAAATTTGACACTATTCACTTTGTGCGTGTAAGAGATCATTAGATCGCTCATGTCCCATAAGCACAGACCCAGTATTCTTTCCTGTATTTTTCTTTTTTGTAACAACAAGAACTTCTTCCTTTGAGTGATTGGACTAAGGTTCATAATCCACATGTCAAAGATTCAAACCCATTTAGCGATGATAAGTGCATTAGTGGAGCACTGACACAATAAGACGTCGTCATTCCATCTTCCCACTAGAGAGGCTACAATTACTCTGGAGGATGTGTGGCGTATTCTATGGGTCTTGATCTACAAGGAAAGAGTCATATACGACACTAATGTGAGTATGGACGTGATTTTTTATGTTCTCTAGCTAGATACCATTTGGGTAGACAACCACTAGATTGACCTACGGGAGTACTGAGGGCGGGTTCTTGATTCGCCAATAGTTATAGGTGCATTGATCAACAAAATGCTCTACTAGGTAGATGAGGCAAAGGGTTCAGCTTCAATTGGGGACTCACCTAGGCAAGGATGGTAGAGAGGATGACTCTCTATGCTTAGGGTCCTGTCATTCTTTCCTCGTTATACCATGACATGCATCAGGTTGTTTACCCGAGAGGACGAAGTCTAATGGTTGGTGTCACACTGCTACACATTTGGGCTTGGGGGTACATTGTTGTGCTCAGACCCATCATCACCCTCGTTGACATTGATCCAGATCAGCCTATTGTCTACCAATATAGAGTCATCCTACCTTGTAGCACACAAGCACTATAGGGATAGCCTACTAGTGGTGTATGATTGGCTATATGACTGTGTTTCAATGGAGGTCGTGGATCCAGGCCCATCCATGGTATGATGACCAAGAGCAATTATTTTATGCTCAACAAACCAAGTATATTCTTGGATGAGAGCACACGATGGTGGAGAGGTATCTCCCTGATCGAGTGGCCAAGCAATTCGGGGAGCTATAGGATATAGTGCCCCTACTTACAGAGCCATATTTGCACAACTACCAGAGAGACAATCTGGGGACAACAAGTCCCTCCTCAAGTAGCAATCAACAATTTTAGACAACTCGCCCCCACAATCATTGATATATGTTGGTGGTTCATATGATGCAGAGACTTATCTTGCCTATGATGCATGGTTTCTATTAGTGTGAATAACTTGTCTTGTACCTAGTTAATTCTTTAGTAGGGACTTAGGAGACTTAGTTCACATGTTAGGTTTACTTGGGATAAAAGATTCCTTCTAAAAGTCTTAGTTGCCTTATCTAGAAGTTGTAGATGTTTTATCTAGACTTTACATTATCCTAAGTAGTTATGAGTTAGTTGTATCATGTGATAGGATTAAGACACTTGTCATGATCTTGTCTTATCCTATCTCTCATCCTTGTCTTTATAAACAAGGCATATCTAACATATTTTGCATTGTATTGTAGTATTATTGCATATTGTATCATATTATTATAATTTTTGTTTGGTGGAATAGCATCTTCCATTGCTACTTCTCTCTATTTCTTATGGAGGTTATTTGGTGTTGCAGATTGAAGATTTTGGTTACTCACTTCAACATGGTATCAGAGCTTTGAATCTTGTAAGCCCCTTCATTTTTTTCATTAGAGAGTTTCTACCATCAAGTTTTCTATTGTGATTTGAATTTCTTTTACGATCTTGTAAATTTCCCGTATGCTCTTTTCTTACGTTTCAATACGGTCTTGAGAATCAAAAAGGGTTTGCAAATATTTTTTAATCCTATATTGCATGTATGCATTTTGTCGAGATCTAGTGATTATAGCACTTTTGGCTATAGTGGCAGTATTTTTGGTTGTCCCATTACATCCAAGAGGCTCGAAAAAATCAGATTTGGCTTTTGTTTCAATCAATTTGGTCACCATTTGCAACTTCAGCAAATGGGAGTTTGAAGCTCAAATCTACGAACAACCTTTTATTGGAGCATTTTCAGCCCAAATGGACCTTTCCATCGTGCTCAGAAGGCCCGAAAACCCCTATCCTCATGTGAAGTTTGTCTATTTTAGACGAATTTGATTTTTGACAAATTTTTATTTTGCCAGGGGGTTGTCACTATAGGTTTAATTTCAGTCAGTTTTTCAAAAATTCATAACTTTTCACCATAGTGTCAGTTTTTCGCAAACAAGATATCGTCAAAAAACTAGTTCAATGAACTTCACAGTGGTATAAGTTTTTTTTTCTAATTTTTCCATTTTTACCAGTTTTTCAACCCAAAGGTACAGATGCATTTATTACTAGTAACTAACATAACTTTTGCATACAAAGTCGAAATTTGGCAATTTATTTTTGAAATTGATAAAAAAATCGTAAGGAATCCATTTGTAACCTCTATTTTTAGTTTTGGAAAGTTATTTTTCCTAAAAAAATTAAAAATCATCGTGTATTATAAACAGTTGATTTGAGCTTCACTTGTACAAATTGCAAAATTTCTTCATTGTACTTTGTTAGGGGGTTTGCAAATTGAGTTTTAATACATTTTGGGGGGGTGAAAAGGCACAATTTAAGTGCCACATTGTCTTCTTTCTTTTGGTGTTCATGGAGGATCTAAAACAAATTGAACCACTCACTCCACACAATTATCATACATGGAAGCTAAAAATGACTCAATTGTTATAGTCTAAAGGTCTATGGCCAGTGTCAGATGCAGAACAACCTGAGTTCATGAGGGATTGTGAAAAAATTATCCATATATGTAAAATGGATGAAACAAAAGGGCTCATTGGCTTACATGTATCTAATAACTTGTTGTTTCATATTGTGGAGTGTAAAGCACTTTAGAATGTTTGGGATAAACTTGAAGAATTGTATGGTAAAAGTAATCAGTTAAGAGTTTTGCAACTTCCAGTGGATCTACAATCACTCTTTCTAGATGTATTTCCTTCAATTCAAGATTTTCTTGCACAATTCAAGTTGATTTTGTCACAATTAAAAGGATGTGGGCATGATAATCTAGTGATGAATCTATCTTCTTGATTTTGTCTAAGTTGAGAGGCCCTTATCAAGTATTTTCTTCTACTTTCTATTCAACTATGGATGTTGTATGCATTCAAAATGGATAGAAATAGAAATATGCATAAAACATAATTTAAACCAAACCAAATACAATGCATACCTCGAAAGATTGAATGTAATATGTTGAGTTGTTGAAGTTTTGAATGTGGTTGCTCATGATTCTAGTAGCATGACATTAGCATAAAAGATGTTCATGTCTAGATGTAGATAGAGTGTATATATCAAAATGAAAAGGATAAAGGTATTTTATAGGAAAGACAATTTTGAATGAAGGGTTGAGATTGAATGTCAATAGATGTCTTAATCAATGGCCAAGAATGAAAGTTGTAGTATGAAATAGGGTTAGGGCTAAATTAGGGAAATGACAAGAAATGAATGGCTAATTCAATCAAGGACTAAAATTAAATGAGATGTGAAAAGATAAGAATGGCACAGATAAAGAGGTTGGCACAAAAAAAGAGGTTATTGGAGAAAAATAAATAATTATAAAATTATTTAATTTGGAAGGGAAAGTGAATAATTAAATAATGAAAACATTATTTAATTATAGATACATGTGACATGTTTTTGATTATAGGAAAAACAGGTTTTGAAGGGATCCCAAAACCCTCTACGAGATAAACCATTGCATCGTCATATAATCAAAATTAGGAGAAGCAACCAAAAATGACACACAAACAACCAAAAAAAGGTACAAAAAACATAAGAAAACTAAAGATCTTTCATAATGTTCTCTGCTTCAAGATCACTATCAATAATTTTCTTATTAGCATTCATAACTTCCACCACTTTAATGGCAGGAACACCCTTCTTAGCATTAAGCTGTGTCTTGTTGCGAGTACAGGTAGAAGGACCAAATTCCTTAGTAGTTTTATTTTGCACTTCACCTTCAGCCACCAAGTCTTTGGCTCCAGAGTTGTCCCCCAACCACTTCCTAGCCTTTTCATTCAAAAGACACAAACCCGTCACCTCATTACATATGGCATGTTTGCTAACCTTGACAACCTTTTGCAACTTTCCCTCCAAAATACCAAAATGTTGCTCATAGGAATTCTTCATATTGATCATTTCATCCGCAACCATCTTGAGAGTATCAGAAAGATATTTGAGTTCAGCCTGAACCTTATCAATCTGAGCTTGCATAATCGGTCCCTTAGAAGAGGCAGCCTCATCAGCATTAGTGCAAGCCACTCTAACATGAACATTAGTAGAATTCATTTCATGAAAGACTCACTTAAAGAGATAAAATAGAGAGTGATTCTTTGCTAGTACAAGATAATCTAGCATGATTTACCTCCTAAAATTAAAACCATGTTTGTCAATGGCATAATATGCCTCAGAGTCCTCGCTGGAAGAAGCATTTTTCAATGCATCCTTCCCTTTCTGAGAAAAAACCTCCACCCCTTTGTCCGCATTCTAATCCAGCACCTGGTTAGGAAGCCCTTGCTGCTCTTCCCTCTCTAAAATCCCCAAAGAGTTGATCACTTGTTGCACCTTCTTGTTCTGTACATTAAAAATAGGGGGAATCCCTTGTTGGCCTTTATTGGTCATGACCTCCTTGGTCAGGTTCTCCTTCTTCAGCCCTTCAGCTTCTTACCACTAGATATTTTTCCAAGATTAGAACTAGGCAGCTCAACTTCACCCTCAGCCCATGTATCATACCCATCAACCATTGAGATCGAGGATTGAGCCTTCTTTCATTTATTTCCAACAACCTTTTTTCTTATTGCCTCCTAATCCCTTCAAAGCTTTAGATTTTCGGGGGGCTTGACAATCTAAACCTCGTCACTAGAAATAGACTCCTCATCTATAGAGGGAGCATTAGATTGGGGTTTTTTCTTCTTCTTACCCTTAGACCCAATAAAAGTCTCTAAATCACCTTCTGAAGAAGCCTTTGAGCCAAGGGTGTAGTCCGCATCCTCAAAATTCTCCTTAGAACCAGTGATATACTCAAGATTTTTCTTTTTTCTACTAGTTGAGGGTTGAGCAAGGAAGATAAATGCCTTAACATAGTCAATTATCAACACAATAAGCCCTTCATAGAGTATAGGGTTCTTAGGATTATGTATGTGATCCCTAATACCAATTTCCAATGAAACCAAAAGATAATATGGAAAGGACACTCTCTTTTTACGCCTAAAATGGTTCAATAAAAAAAAATGGTGCCCTAAAATAATAGAAAAGTGACCATCCAAAGTGAAGTGCCTCATAATCTCCTCCACGACATCTCTGCATATTTCTTTAAGAGAAGAGTGCAGATAACCTCCACACTTCACTAGTTCCAGCTTCCTCCACTCATTATGTTTGAAGAAGACATCCATAATTGGGCCAGACTCATTATTGTCTCTATAAAACTTTGTCCCATCCATCAACATTCTAGTAATTTCAGCAATTAATTCCTCAGTGATAGTAACTTCTTTTCCCCCAAATTCCAACACCCTATTGTGCCATGCCTCCAAAAAGTCTTGGGATTTCTTCTTATCGTACCCATGTAGCCTCTCCATATATGGGATAACACCACCTGCTTCCAGGATTTCCCATAATCTCTTGTTTCCTTTGACAGTACCACATGATTTAGGCTCCAATATGTTTCGGCTCCCACCCATGGTAGCAAATGCAAAAACCCCATCAGCAGAAAGAACTTGCAAACAAGGCGAATAAACTTAGAAAGCTTACGCCAAAAAATAAGAAACCTCGAGAAGGCAAAGGCTTCCTGACTACCCATAATCTATGTGGAATTGACAATGTGGCAAAGAGAAATCATGAGAAGGGAAGGCCTAGTCATTCGAGCCAACACACCATACCTCTCAGCCTTTCCTCTCAACACCAAAAAAAGTTGCCACTTAAGGAACATGTGACAACCTATCATCATAAAAAGAGCAAACATCTCAACACCTTTGAGCATCATGTTGAATAATTGAGTGAGATTCTTGGGGTAGAAGATCATGTTCACCCCACACCTTGGCATCATTGACCCCATAATTGGCAAAGAAATTAGCCAACCTATTACCTTCTCTATAAACATGAGAGATAAGGCATTGATCGAAGGACTCTATAATATTGATGGCATCATTAATAAGCGCCTCCACCATCAACGAAGGATATGACAACTTTTTACTGATAATTAATGATATTGAGGGAATCACCCTCAAGCCAGACTTTAGTAAATCCTTTAGATTGTGCAAATTTCAACCCATGATAGGCTACAGTGTACATGTGACATGTTGACTTTTGAATTAAAATAACAATTTAACTCGAAAGTGGAGGAAAAGGATAAATTAGTAAATAATTAAATAAATAAAAATTATTTAATTATAGAAGAAGAGGATAATGAATAATTAAATGATTAAAATAGTTATTTAATTATAGTAAAAAAATAATAATTAAATAAACAAGCATTTATTTAATTATAGAGAAGAAGGGGTTAATTAGTGATGTAATTAAATAAACATAATTTAATTAATTAATCAAGGGACGAATAAGGAGAGAATGAATTAATTAAATAATTAAAATTATTTAATTATGCAAGTAGGAGGAATTGATATGAAAATGGCATTCATAAGTTTAGGACATTTTTCAATGTCTACATTTTGCCCTTCTTTGAGGTGATGTTGCAACTAATAAAAGTAGCATCATTTCAACAAATAAAACATAGAGGGTAGGAAAGGGATTAGGACTAGAAGCATGATGCTCCAATCACTAGCGATGATGAGGAAGGGTGACAAGGAGGTAGTGGTATGCCCCTTCAAGAGGACATGTGGGTTCAAAAAATGAGTGTGCTCTTGAAATAGATGAGAGGACTTAAAGAATGAAGGATAGAAAGAAAGAATAAAATAGATAAGGATGATGAAAGTATGGATGGAGAGGGAGGATGGAGGATCATCATGCTAAAATGATATGAAGAACCTAGATTTGATATTGTACTTAACATTATGCACCAAGGTATAAGGAACCGAGATGACAATGTGCCAAGTATGTGATAAAAAAGGTCAAGTGCAAACATATGCCCCATAACACCATGATATGGAAGACCATGATGCCCTTGTGACAATAGAATGCAAAGAACATGATAAATACAAACAATGTTAAAATACACAAGCAAAAAGAAATTATGCACATCAAACCAAAAGCAAACAAGGACTATGCTCCGAGCCAAGCTAAAAATCAATTGACATATTGATTGATGACAATGAAGATGTTGTTTGACATGAGAAGTACACATCTGGAAACAACATGAGGATTGGTAAAGACATATCCCTATGATGATAATGTGACTAAATGATCAAGGTTCGCAACAAGGCTAAAAATAAAGCCAAGGAATGTTTTGAATGATGTGCTAGGTTGCAAAATTGGATTGCATGGATTATGATTGATTGTATTTGGATGGATTGGATTTGGATGGTTGGATTGGAAGGATAGGGGTAAATGGATTGGATAAGATAAGATTGGAGGATTAAATGGGATCCAATGACAAGGGAGGACCAAGATATGATAAAGGATGGAAGGATGGAGGAGTTCCATGGATAAGAGAGATGAATTTGGATAATGGATGATGATGGGAGATATGATGATGGAGGATGGAGGATAGGAAGATGGAGCTCCGAGGAATAATTGCAAAGGACTGAGATTACCCACACTAGAGGTAGTGTAATCATGGATGGAAGATGATAAGTGATGTATGATATGGAAGGATAGTGCACAAAGGACATGAATGGTAGAGGAAGTAAGGCTTAAATTGTCCAAATAATGTATGTATATTTTTCCCCTAGTTTTATTGAGATCAAGGGTGAAAAGAGAGGGTGAATTGGATAGGATGGGAGGATAAAGATATGATAAAGGATGTATGATGGAGGATATGGATAGGATGATCAAGACCAAGTGGATAAGATATGGATGCATTGGTATTTGACCCCTAGGCTCTTCATCAAGATCAAATATAGGAATGGAAGATGGATTGATTTGGATAAGATGGGAGATATGGAATAAATGTGTATACATCCAAATTTGACCACTACTATATGGTCAAATATCTCTCCTTTATTTTCCTATTTCATCAATATTAATTAAACATTTTATTTATTTAATATTCCCACTTTTCCCTAAGGCTTCTAAATTATTTAATTTAATGCTTTACCTTTCATCATTTCCTCTCTAAATTAAATAAATATATCAATTTATTTAATTTAGTCATTTACCCTTTTTGAATTTAAATCAATTTTAAATTTCATTTTTTTCTCTCTCCTTGGCGCATCCTCCATAATCTTCTTCTAATTTGGATTATTTTAATTAATCCATGATTAGGATGTGCACACTCTTAATTAGGATTAATGTTACATCCTCCATATTTAGCCACCTATCTCTAATCCTTCATTACTCTTCTTAATCACCTATTTACACAACCTTAATCTAATCACTTGCCATCTTTGGCATGTCCTCAAAGTCAAATTTTCATAAGTGTTATATATTTTTTAAGCCTTAACCTCTTCCCCATGTGAATTTAAAATTCACATTTATTAATTCAATGCATTTATCTTCCTCATGCAAGTTGTTGGGAAATTCTAAATTCTCTCACTTGTTACATTAGTCACATGGGACAAGGCCTTCCTTTATAAGGACCTTGTCTTATCCCCAAGGTACTCCCCAATCATATGAATTTAAAATTCACATTTATTCCCCCAACAATTTCGCTCATCCCCATGATGATAAGAGAGGACTTTCTAAAATTCCTCACTTGTCACCATCACCCTCATATGGGGAAAAAAACTTCCTTTTTAAGATCTTCCCCTAATCCCAAGGTAATTGCAAGTACCTCCACTTCACATGTCCTCTTTCCAACTCATTTGTCCTTGTGACACCTCCTCTTCCACATGGCAAGATGTGAGGGTTTGTGAGTCCTCAACTCACCACAACCCTTCATCTTGCCCATGTTGGCAAATCTTGATTGTTGATTTTTCTAGAGACTCTTCCCTTAAAATTGAAGACTTTGTCTCACATTCATTCATTCACTCATAACTTTCATTCACAATTCAAGCTTGAATTCACTCACAAGCATTCAACATACTCTCATTCAAGCTCTCACATCCACCATTATTTCACTCACCAAGCTTCCATTTTGCATTCATCAATCCAAATACCCACATATTTCATTGCATTCTACATCAAATTTGCATCACTTTGCATAGCATTGTAGTCCACTTGCCATCAAGTAGTACAAATTCAAGCTACATCAAAGCGACAACCAATAAGATCACTTGAACAAGGTATAATCTGGTTTTTATCTTTATTTTGTTCAAGTCAAATTAGGCTAATCATTGAGGTGTTGAAGTGTTGTTTTTCTCCTTTGCATTCTGTTGTTTTGCATCATTTAGGATAGTAAAAATAACATTGCTCACAGAATGATATGGATAGGATAAGATGGGTGGAAGGATATATTGCATGAATTATATGAATATCCTTAGCCTTGTCAAGATAAAATGAGGGAAAAGGGGGATGAATGTAATCAGGATAATGGATAGGACATGAGGAATAAAGGGGGAGTGTGATAGGTAGGATAGCATGGATGAAACTTGCCCCCAAGTGTAGAGTGCAAGAAGGTAATGGATTACACGTGACACGTTTTTTCCAGGTTTTCATTATGGTACTTAAAGTTTTCATTATGGTGCTTATCCAAGATGCCCCAAGAAGTGGTTTTCACCATTGGATGAATGATTTCTCTTTACTTTTTTTTTCTATTTTCTCTTTCTTTCTTTTTTCTAATTTTTTGGGAATAAGACGGGTAGAGATGGATAAGGATATGGCTAAGTAGATTTGAAAGAAGGTGGATGCATGGTAGAGAGATGAAGGGAGGACTCAAGAACCTGGCTCCATAGATAGTATCCCTTAAAGATGTGCTCCATTAGATCGTGGACAATTGGAGGTATGCTCATAGACGTTGGTAGAATGATGGTAAGGAGGATGAAATGGATGGGAAGATGGAGAGGGATGTGGATTTATGCAAAGGATTGGATAAGAGGGATGGAAGGATGAATGATGGATGTTGGATGTTGGATAATGGATGATTTGATGGATGACTTGTAGATGAGTGGATGGAAATGTTGGCAAGATCAACATTGGCACACACCTTGAATGGTGGTGGAGTTGTGGAAGAGAAAAGGATTTTGAATTTGGAGATTTAGATGGAGGAATGGTTGTGGATTTTTGGATATAAGGACCCAAAATGGATGGACGCGATGAAGGATTCATAGATGGGGTGGAGGACATAGAATTGGATGAAGCTTTTGGATAAGCAAGTTTGGATGTCAATTTTGATTTTTCTTTGGGATGCATTGATTCTATGAGTATTTTTGGAATTCACATAATTTTTTACTTTGATTTTTGCTTCACAGGCCTTTGTGGCCTTTGGGATTTAGATTTTTGATCTTGGATCACATTTTTCAAGGTTTTTACATGTCTTTTTGATGGGACATGTTGATCCTTTAATTTTTATGGATTTTTGGCTTTATGCATTTGAGATTTGGCATCCAAATTGCTTCCAGGAGCAATAGGATTGGTGGATGGATATGAATGATGTGGATTTATTATGGATAGGTTGGTGTAGGTATGTTGGAAAAGGTTCAAGGGTGTGTGCCTTTGTAGATCTTGTTTAGGAATATGAGATGATGGATAAAGAGGATAATGGGATCTTGGAATAGGAATGCTAGGTGGTGGAATGTAAGGTCCTAAGATGGATGGAGAATTATTTTTTTTAGACATAGGGACCCAAAATGGATGGAAGGGATGAAGGACTAGGTTTTGGAATATAAGGGACAAAGATAGATTTTGAGGATGGGGAAAGTGGACATTTGGATTTAAGTGGAGGGATTTTGGATTTGGTGTGAATGGAAGGAGTACCAATGTCTAGAGATTTGTAGCCAAGGCCATGATAATTAGGATTTTATTGGTTTTGGATAGATTCTAAGATGCCTTGCTCATGGAGGCCTAACCCTTTGCCTTGATAATGCATTTTTGACAAATCCTTTTACCAATGGGATACTTATTGTTTTGAAAACAAGATGCAATTCCATTTTGAGGAGGGTATGGGATGGAGGGAATGATAGGTTATTGGAGGAGACCAGCTTGGATGAAAGTGGAGGAACCTAATTGATAAGTGTTGGGTTCATGAGTAACTTGGATAGAAGTGATGGGATCTTGTGGAGGATTAGGATCATGATATGAAGGTGAAGGAGTTCTTTGATCTTGACTTAAGGTGGGATCATGGGATGGGGTGGATGGTATAGTTTTATCTTGCTTATGATATGGAAGGGGATCATGACATGGAGGTGAAGGGATGATTTGATCTTGACTTAGAGGAAGGGGATCATTGCATGGGGTAATGGATGGAAAGCTTTGTT
The DNA here is from genome assembly GCA_007258455.2 of Sequoia sempervirens. Taxonomy (NCBI): domain Eukaryota; kingdom Viridiplantae; phylum Streptophyta; class Pinopsida; order Cupressales; family Cupressaceae; genus Sequoia; species Sequoia sempervirens. Next base: position 602,578 of record VDFB02058242.1, read on the forward strand.
CTTGTGATGGACTAAGGTCATACCATGGAGGTAGTATGATAGGATCATAATACGAGGTGGATATGCTAAGATCATCAAATGGGTTGGATATGGTAAGGTTATGAGATGGTATAGGATCATGAGATAAATTTGATGGACTAGGATTATGGCATGGAGTTGAGAGACTTGGATCATGAGGTGGTATGGAAGGGATGGATTTATCTTGATATGAAACGGGATCATTTTGGATTTCTTGATCAATGGTAGGATCTTGATCAAAGATAGGATCTTGATTAAAGATAGGTTTATCTTAGATGCCATGGTTATCTAGAAGGATTTCTTGGATGGACTTAAGTGATGCAGGAGCATCCATAGTTGACTAGTAATATTGCATCAACCAAACAAATATTTAATTTTATTTTTGCTTTAGTTTGGTCTTTTCATATTGCAGGTGAATAATTTTTTGTAATAAGGCCTAAAATATTTGATAAATATTTGGCCAATTTGTTATGTTGTAGTTTTATGGTGATTTGGGATGATTTTGTGGCCTTTTAAAGGAAAAACTTCAAATATACCTTCTTAGGCGTGGGATTTGGGGAGTTACAAGTTGTGACAACTAATTTAATGTTCCTTAACTTTTTCATGAAGAATTTGGATGCCCAAGAGCAAGTAGTTTGGCTTTTTTCTATTCTGAGGTTCCTATTTGTGAGGAATTGGCTGCTTGTTTTGGCCAATCATGGATAAAGGTTACAAAAAGATGCCTTTTCAACATTTAATGATTTTACTTCATTTTTGAATCATACTTTCCATTTGTAGGCATAGAAAATTGGTATCTATAGGAAAGGTTTGAAATAGTTAATTTGTATGCTTTATTTTGGTCATTTTTGGTGGTGCTTCCCAGGTGTGGATTTTTGAAGAAAGAAGGTAGAAGCCATGATTTTTCAGGTTTGAGAGAGTGTGTTGCAGCAGCAAATGGATTATGAAATCCATGGTTGAATATCAACAGGTTGGTGATTGAAGATTGCAGATTGGAGAGCTAGTTTCATAGTGCAGGGAGATGCTTTGAAGAAGAATTGTAGCCTGATTTTTGAGGTTCTTTGATGTTACATAGCAGATTCTATTTTTTTTTGTATTGATTTATTTCAGCTTGTATGGCTGCAAAAAAAAAAAAAAACTTTTGTAATCAGATTGTATTAAAATTGAGAAACTTTGTTGCAAGTTAAATAGAGAAGATTAATTATGTTGCAAACTTTTACATCTTGTTTGTTGTTGGTAGTGTTGAATGATTTTTTCTGAGGGTTATGTGAGTTCCCTATTTCATTATTAAGGATAGGATCATGAGATGGAATGATATCACATGAAGGAGTACCTTGATCTTGACATAAATGGGGATCTATGGTGTCATGCTTTGGATCAATGAGGTCAAGTGAGTAACATGGTTGAATTTGTGTAGGTGTTATAAAGGTGGAAAAACATGAAATGGATGATACAGATGAGATGGATGAGGTGGAAGTGGGTGGAGAAGGCTAGGACTAGCATCTTGTGAAGTAGGATTTTGCATGGGTTCTTGTACTCCTCTGAGGGTGACTTTTGGTGGTCCTTTGATGGTAATTTTTGGTGGTCCTTTGATGGCAATTTTTAGTGGTCCCTGGACAATGATTTTTGGCTTGATGATGGGTTGACTAGGATGTGAAGTGCATAAGATATGGTTAGGGATGGGTGTTGGCTGAACATGGAGGACATTTTGGTTTCCCTTGTTAATGGAGGAAAAGGATGGCATGGAAGGTGACATGACTTGGGTATAAGTTTCAATGGTGGATTAGATGGTGTTTAGGATGATAACGGATTAGGAAAGAAATATTTTGATGTGGATTATGAAGGGTGGTTATGATAATTATTAGGACATCTATTGGACAAATTAATTAAGCTTAGGGTCTTAAGTGATGGATTAAGAATTGATATGGATGATTGAGATAATTGGGATTATTTGAATTATATGATTGGATATGATTAGGATAAGATGGATGATTAGAAAGATTAGGGAGATAATTAGGATGAAGGGGGAGATGATTATGATGAAATGGATGATTAGAATGCTTAGGAGGATAATTAGGATGAGGAATGATGATAATGATGGAAGATGATGATTAGGACAGAATTATTGACAGGAGATAACTATGATGATTAGTGTGGAATTATCGAAAGGAGACAACTACGATGAATAGGGATGTAATGATTGAGATGGAAATAAATGATTAAGATAAGATGAAGGATGAATTGGATTATAAGGGATAATTAGGATGATTGTGAAAGGTTATGATGATTATAGAGGTGATTAAAATGATTAAGAGGAATTAAGATGGGAAGGGATGATTATGATAGAATGAGATGATTAGGATGAAGAGGAATGATTAGGATGGATGGATTGGATAAGGTGAGGTGATTAGGATGAGATGATGGATGGTTATGATGACTAGGATGGGATGATTGATTTGACTTGGATGACTAGGATAGGATGATTAGGATGGGGAATGGGGCCTAGGATGATGAGGAATGATTATGATGAGTAGGATGGGATGATTGGGTTGACTTGGATGACTAGGATATGATGATTAAGGTGGGGAAGTTTGACTTGGAGATGATGTGGATAGCTTGACTTGGAGGACACCTAGATTTGTTTGTTTTTGAAATGTTTCTAATATTTTTGATTTTTTTTTTAGTTTTCTATTTTTTTGGTTTATGGTTTTTCTTGCTTGAGTAAGATTTAGATCTTGAATAAACATTCACACATGCAAGACAAGATTTGATGCAAGATGTAATGCAAATGATTATGATAAGAAGACACTTCCAAGTACAAGAACAATCTTATCAATTATTCAAGTGGGTAGATTGGCCAATGGTATTAAACTAGGATACACAAGGATCTAGGGATGTCCTCTATATACCTTGAAGGTAATTGAGGCCCAATTTCATGAATTTTAAAGAAGAATAATGCCAAACAACTGGGAGGAGAGGGTAACCCACACTCCACCTTCACTTTCCAAAGGTATAAAGTTCTTTGGGGCTTAGCCAAGATTGACAAGATTCTACTTCCAAGAGGTGTGTCTTTAGATTCACCTCTCACTATTTATAGTCAACCAAAATGCTAGAGTTGAGGCCGTCCCCTAGAGTGATCACTTCTCTAGGCAGGCCCCCTAAGAAGGTTACACAAAAGTGATGCAAACATTCTTTTTATCTCCAAGATCATATGATAATGTGATAAGAGATCATGCACATGTATTTGATCACACAAGCAATGTTCATTAACCTTAGAAATTGAAATGTGTGATGTGAAGATGAGAGTGTTGTAGAGTGCTTTTGATTCCCAAATATATAGGAGCGAATTTGCACCCCTTAAGCAAATTCCCCTTTCACATACCCTCACCTTAGAAAATCAAATTTGAAGGAAAAATTCCACATCACCCACCTGCCTTCCATCCACTTGGTGTTTGTCCCATGTGTCAGTGAGAGAATATTTGTTGGGGATAAACATGGCACACATGGATGTCTACGCGCCGCATTGACGTCCCTAACAAATTCTTGCATTTAAAGTTGGCAGAGGCATTACACACTTGATTGGGGATGAATTGTAACATCCCCCTTTGACCAACTAACCCAAAAATGCCTTATTCTTTCTCATCCCACCTTCAAAAACATTCAATCTCACTTCATTTTATCCTCTTACAAATCCTCTGGCAATTCTCTAGCAATCTTCTACAACTTCTTCACATTCTAGTATTCCATTGTGAGCATTGCAGCAGCTTTGAAGCTCCATCAACTCCACATTGCAAGTGCGAGGCTATCAAAGAATTTGTGGGCTTGGAGTCTTACAATACCTCCCTTCATCACTGCTATGGCTGTGGTGACTTTTCCAAGTCCATACCTTGCATTCTCCTCCATTGGCTAGTGAGCTTCTGGGTGGAGGTGGCAACGCTTCACTTCTCTCCTTTGTGATTTGATAGAGTATCATAGTGTTGTTTTGTATTGTTCATTGCAAACTTTATTTCTACTTTATTTATCATATTATTCTACTTTGTTGATTTCTGGCTATCCGTGGAGGTGGAAACACCAAACTGGGGGTTTGACTAAGGCAAGCCCATATACAACCCCAACAATTTTCCCTCTTGCTTGTGTGTAAGCGGACGTGTGTGTGGAGCTAGCTAGCAAATCAATGCTTTTGTGAGATTATCTTCATTACCTTAGCTTTCATTTACTTGCTTTATCATCTCTGCCTCTATTTCTCATACTTCATCATTTTGTATTTCTCATCAAAATCAACTAGCTAGGATATCAATAAGTTTTTAGGTAGTTTGTACCGTATTTGGTGTTTTATGGTCATATGGATGCCAGCGCACTGCTCTGTCATCCCAGAATTATGTTGTCATCCTCAAACAGAGAGATGTCTGAGGTGCAATACTGACTTCAATCACTACTATATTTGACTCCAAATTCTGACGAATGTTTGTTGACATTTCGACAAACTATTATCGGAATACCAACAAAATACTCATATAAATTTTTTCGCTAGTTTTTTGTCGCTTTCAAGACCAACTTTTATACGTTGAAACCATGACCTAGCATCATTCGTCATCACCTTAGAAAATGGAATTGATGTTCGTCAGAAAATTGATACAAACTTCGTCGCAATTTTGACGAACAATCACCAAACGTTCATCGCACAATCACCAAACGTTCGTCATGTGTATAATACTTCGTCAGAGGTTTTGTTCGTCAGTCTAGGTGTGTCGAAATTGTGATGAAAATATTTTTTCACGTATAGCAACTTTGTTGGAGGTTTTATTGTTTCGTCAGTTTAGGTTCGTTGAAATTACGATGAAACTTGTAGTTTTTTTTTTTTAATATTTGTTTAAATGTATGCTATTACATACATTTGAATGAATTTTATTATTGGTGTGGGTGATTTTGATGATTGGATCCTTGTGGCTATGTTCATTTACTATGCTGAAGTCATGAATGACATAAGCTATTAAACCAGCAGCTGATGATCCTTTCCCAGAATTCTAGACAACTATTGGAGCTATCTTCTCAACAAACTTAAGGAACTGCAAGCAAGGTTATTTTTTATTTTCTTGAAAACTTCCTTCTCACCTTCAATAATTTTGATGGAAACTGACCAACTAAAATTCAAGCATCAACATCATAAAACCCATCTACATGCATTCAATTAATTACAAGGTGTGATGGGAGCAAGTTCATTGATGCCTTAGCAAACTTTGATGCAAAAATATATAATTGAATCCAAAAGCACTCTACTAACTTAATGGACCATGGAGAACTTGTGCCTACTACAAAATTATAGACTAAAATTTTGATCATATAATTTTTAGTATGACCTTTCAAATGATGGATGGGATGAAAGATCAAGGTGTAACAAGAATGATAATCATGAGTTTCGGGTTGTTTGATGTCCTTTAAGAATTCAATTCGTTGCTTAGGGAGGAGGCTTGCATTATACCAACAAGAAAATCTAATCTTACATTAAACTTGATTTGTCCCTAACATAATTTTTATGTTAAATTTCATAGAAGCTACAATGAAACAAGAGCTACAGAGCAACGAAGTTTCTGCCAAAAGTGTGCAAGAACAATTTTGGTTTGGTTTGGTTTGGTTTGGTTTTTTTTTTCTCAAGTGATATTTTCAACATTCTTATTCTTTTAGTTGTTAATCAGCTGTCAATGATTTGCTACTAGTTTATACAACTATCTACCTCCATTTTGACCAGTGCATTCATTCTATTAGGTGACTATTACAAAACCACCTATTTTAATCAGTTGTATCTTCATTTCAATCCTTTAGTCAATAATTTTCCCCTACTTAACAATAATCTCATTTAAGTTCTCAGTAACACTTCATCTATACAAAACACTTGGATTCACTAGTGTCAGAGACCTCCAATGTTGAAACATTATAAAGCAAAATATTGTGTTGTAGTGGAAGTAGTTGTTCAATATAACTAGATTCCACTATTACATGGTGTCATTTTCTCACTATAAGATGCCCCAAGGTCAATTAAATCATGTCATGGTTCACAGAGGAGTTTTAATTTGAATTGTATGCCTTATGCAAACTCAATTTTTTGACTTCAGGTGTAATGCATCCTTGATACCTACAGACACGAACGAATACACAAACACTTGCAAAAATAATATCCAAAGATGGACATAAAATATAAAGAAACTTGTAAAAGGAGGACTTAGCCCAAAGGATTACCATTATCAATCTATCTATATAAATGGGAATCTATTGATATTCTTCCCCATTAGGTATTACTAATTTGAGTATGCAATCAACTAGTCTCTAGGTATTCAACAAAGAAACATAAGTTAATATTTGTTCAATAACAAGTTTATCTTTCAGAGTGGTCCCAAAAGTAGGCCAAACTATCAATCTGGTCCAAAAACAATGCTAAACTTTCAATATGATCCAATAAAAGTTTGGCAAGACAAAATAGCTCAATAACAAGGTCTATCCTAATAAGAGTCTTGCAACTCAATATGGCCCAATTGCTAGGCTTGATCCAATAGCATAGACACAAGTGAATATATTAGTAGGAATTGATCTTGCAAATAAGAGGGCAAGATGGCAATATTCAGCTCAAAGAAAGTAATAACAGGTGGTAATCAGAGTCAGTCAATTGCAAACTGCAACATTTATGCATACAAAATTAGTTTATGTAAACAACACCTAATATAGTTAGCTCAAATGTTATAAATTAATAGTAAGCAAGATGGCAAGATCGCTCTAGCCATAATAGCTATTAAACCTATGTGGGACAAACCAAAATTGACAACTAATGAAGTTACATCATACATAACAATGTAACACCTACATACAAGTCTCAAGAAGCAAAAATGAATTCAACCAAAATAGCAATCACATTCACCATAGTACACCATGAATAAGCAACAACAATATATTTAAATTTGTCTTAATATGAATATTTTAGGAAATTTTGCAACTTAGCTCTTAGCTTTTTAGTTTCCACCATTATGTTTTGATTAGACAAAAGAAGAAACACCATAAAGTCACCTGCATGCCATTGGTTAAATCTAGGAAAAATGTTGGCAGGACATTTCAATGCACTTCTACAACCAAAAAAATTGACTAAGGCACAACTTGTGCAAGTCAAGGTGTATCAAGAAGCACAAATAATTGTTGCTGCTAATTCCAATTTAATTGCTAACAAGATTCATTGATCAATTCACTACAATAACAGCTGCAAAAAACATCACAGTAATCTCCACTCAAAGAGACATACAAAGAGTTTCTACATGGATAGGTAGATGGCCTAGTGACTGAGGTTGATGTATTTTGTTAGGTATTCAATAAATTTTAAACATTGGATCGCAAATTCAAAGGTAAATTGCAACAACTTGGGCACTTTATAGAAGTATAAGTGTTGAGATACAAGATTATGCTACACTGGAATATTGTGGAGCCTTTGCAATTAGTTGGATGCACACTGCTCCAAGAACTTGCTATTAACATAAAGCAATAAACACCCTTTACCTATTGCAATGTAACCAATGTTTATAATTGAAATCAAACGTTGCAATATAATATCTTTGACAAATCATATTGTTACAGAGGTATATTAGTATCTATAGGTGCATGAGAAACATGCATAGGCATAAATTAGGAATAACCATGCATAGTAGGGAATGTAAAGGAACATTGGAACTGAGGAAAAGGGAAGCTTCGAGTGCTAGGAGGTTGATTGCTTCTTAAAGGATAGTATAATGTCATTAGAGAAGATGTGCTTCTTTGCATATTAAGGTTAAGATGACCTTATATCGACAACCAAAAAGTCAGTAGACTATATAACAATGAAAGAATACTAAATATTGTAACAAAAATGAAAAAAATGTGGCCAATCAACATAAACAATATGGTGCAATCTTCTAGTACTTGAGTTTTAAATCAACTCAACTATGTAGCAACAAATGCAATATTATGTACATAAAGCAACTTTTAAAATTAATTTTCAAAATGACATATAACTACTCACACTGTCATTTTAATTTTGGTGCTATATAAATTGGCGTAATTGGCACAATCAAATCCATAAAAAAAATCAAACAAATGTAATAAGTCAAATTACAAATTAATATAGTAGGCACTCTCTTGGGTCAATTTGACTACATAGGTTAAACTTTTATCTCCTAAAACTGTCCCTATCAATAAAGATACGAGACATTTTTGTAATACAAAATTCTTGAAGCCCATTACACCATCATCCTTCAAGCCTGTAAAATAAAACAAAACCCATAAGATCTAAAATAAAAAGGATTTATTTCTAACAAAGCCAACCAAACTATCATGTAAGAGTGTAGAAAATGCCTTGTTTGCAATGTTGTTTGAAAGTCAATACAGGCCCTCACCATAAGTTGCACAGGTGCTTTGGATATACTTGAGGGCATGATAAAGTTTCATTAGCAACACTTTTATTCAAGGTTATTGTTTGTTTAATAGAGTTGATGATAAACCACATGAAGAGAAAAAACAATGCACTGTAATGGATGAATAGTTTTTACAATGATTAATACTAGAAAATCACATAAAAAATATAACACTCACTAGTGCCTCTACCTAAGAGAATGCAACCTAAGTTTATCAGTGATTTCTGCAGCATTCATTGTATTGGGAAGATCCTGCTTGTTTGTAAACACAAGTAACACTGCATCTCATCACATGCATGCTCTAGAAAATATCTATAATAAAGGTGTCAATATAGATACCATGGATGAATTTTTTGCTGAGGCATGCACTCAAATCCCACCTGGGAAGTTGAGTTCACTCGAAGGCTGGTATAGTGCATGATTACATCATATGCATTGGTTAAATTCTACAAGCATGTATTTTTAAAGGGAAAATGAGAATTCCTGGATAGAATTTGATGTACATATGTAAAATATCATGATACGATATATTATATCAGTGACTAAGTTGAAATTAAAGCACATTGTTGGGGAGTATTCATATATATCACATAAAATCAACTTACTAGCCTTGAAATATTCAATTATATTAGTTCCTCTCGTGCGAACATGGCAATGTCTCCAAACTATTGTTGTAGTTGTTTTGTATGTCTTCTCACAATCTCCATTTGTATCAAAAATCATTATATTCTCTCATATTTGTTATGATGGCTTAGAACAGGGCAAGAATACAACTTGCTCAAATGTATTGAAATATATTTGATTCCTTGAAATGAGGATCTTGTTATAATATTTGTGCATCCATGTCCTTTGACTGTTGAGTTTTTGCAATCATTTAAGCTCTCTTCATTTATGACTGCTCCAGATCAATAACTAACCATCTCAAATGGAAATATGACCTTAATTTTAATCTCAGGGGTTCAAACTTCATAATACTTTTAAATCTCCTAGTGGCCCAAGAAATTATACATGTATATCAAGTCAAAGATTAAATTGTTTAATGATATAGTAATGATTTTGATGAAAAGAACTTGGCAATGTATTTACCATTTACAAGATCAATGATAAACTTTAAGAATCACCTGCCCATTACCAGTTAGGTATGATGACCATTTCTCTATTGTAACTAGATGTACATTCTAGTCCCATTGACCTACTTTGGTCATTTGTAGAATTGGATATATTTTATTTCTTTTTTCTTTGTATGTGAATTGTTGGGTATCACTAGTTTGTAATTTTGTACTAGAGTAGAAATTACTAGAATAAATGCTAAGAAGTTCACAATTGGCATTGAACATTCTTGGGATGTGCCTATACCTAGCTACTTAATTTGTAGGCCTTTGAATTTTATCTTTCTCAGCCCATGATGATAACAAGCAAGAGCTTAGCACCAAATTAGGTCACATCTACAACATAAGTGGTTGCTTGAACTGTGGAAGGAACAAGATTTTGGTAATTTGTACATACTAGGTTATGTCTGTATGGAAAAAATTTACATTTTGCCTTGCATCATGAAGATTCAGTTTACTGTAGACATTTTGAGGACTTGAATAGATTGAAACCATGCAGGCCATTGATTGTTTTGATCTAACAAGGTGTGAAATATTGTGACCTGAAAGTTTTGTACATGGTCCCAGGATTAATGACAACCATCAAATGTTGATCTATGGTTTAGATAAGCCAACAAGAAGCAAAAGAATTTTGATAAGTGGCTAGGCAAAAGATCTCCACTATTGATGGCTCCACATCAAAATTATTGGGTGGGCTATGTAAGTCATATTTTTTGGTAGAGAGTTGTAAGTAGAAGGTTTTGAGATTGACCAGTTAGATATCTAGCAGGCCTTGTAAGTTACTTTTGTTTTGAAAAGCTACGAAGGGGACATGTCATCAATTTTGAGCGGCTGTTAGATTCATTCTCATTGCGTGCTTCACAGAGCTTTGAAAGGTGTTAACCTTGCCACCAGGTAGAGTTAACTAGAGCCCTTGATATCTTAGTGGAGTCCACAAATCAACTTGCTGCCATGCTTTAATGAAAAAAACATAAAGAAAGGGTGAATACTATCGATAAGTGTTGAACTATGAATCATCCCTTGTATGTTTCTCCACTATTGGGGTTATTCATTAAGTTCAATCATTTAAAAACAATTTGATTCTTTAAAGCACAGTCACACTTGAACACAATGAACCGTAGAAAAAAATCTATTTTATTTGAATCATAAATCAATTTTGGATCTGAATATAGTGATACTGTTGTTCAAAGATTAAATTCAGAATTTTCAAAACTGACTCTCAAACTGGAAGAGTCTAAGCTACTTTCCAAGATATAGATTGACAAAATGATATGATAAATTGGATACCTGAAATCTAGATCAATAAGGTAAGCTAGTGTTACAAAAGAATATTTGGATAGAAAGAAAGAAATTATGACAAAATACTTATGGGGTTGCAGCATAGGAATTTGAAAAATCCAACATTTCCATCAAGGAAACAAACATTCAAGCAGATCAACCATAACATAAGATCTGTAAGAAGGGCTTAAAATATTAAATATTTCAAATTCCTACACATCAATCCCAAAATTATTTCATTGTGATTTAAATGTTATGACATCATGAAATATTAGAGAATGAAAATCTCCTAATCTATAGCTAGAGTGCAACAATAATAAGAATTTAATGGTTACCTTGTCAATTAGAGGCACTCTTGCATAAGGTGTTGATCGCTCAAAGCACTTAAAATGAAGACTTCCAAGCCTGTCTTTGTCACATAAATGCCATGAATTTTCAAGATCGAGCCCTGAATATTTGAAACTAGAATCCCAAGTTCCTTCTGATCTCTCACCTATTAGTTGCTAATCTCATAAATATTTGACTAGAACTTTAACTTTGAAGCAAGAAAATTAGCATAAAAGTTGCCTAAGATGTAGATTATTTTTCATTTTTTCTCCCCAAACAAGTCATTGAAGAACAAACAAAGATATTTGGCTGAAGAAAACAAAATTTTCACCATGTATAAGCTATGTTACTGATTCATCCTCTGCCATGCTTGATCAAGGTCCAGTTCATACCAGGTCTGGATTCAGAGCAATTCATAGAGGATTCCATCAAAGCACATGTAGGTGACTGTGGGTTTGTTCTGAATAAACCCAGGCGATCCCAGACAGAACCAACAATTTTTTTAAAAAAATCTTGGCATTTTAAAATTTTTTGTCATAATGTGTAATGGTTGCACAGATGTGTAGTGACAGAGGAGCCAGGAGATAGTAGGAGGATAAAAAAAATGAAAAACCATAACAGAGTTGAAAACATTTCGATAAATGTTAAGGATTTTTCGTCAGAATTAACCAACCCAAAATAAAAAGAGCCTCCATTGTTGTAAAGAAATTCTTTCCAATACTTATGCTAGTACATTTCCATGATCCAAGTTCTAATGTATTCCTAGAAATGTCTATGGTTTCTCAAAAATGGGTATTCTTTTACCCATTTTGGGCCCTGTTGTTTAAAAAAACATTGAAGGATCTTAAGTAGAAAATATAACACTTAGACAAAATAGAATGAAAATTGTTACCTAGTTAGAAGATGCAACTGTTCATTGTCAAAGAAGTCATTCCAACCACAGTCCACCAGGATATTGAAGCCGTTAATGGAGAGGAGATAAGAAAGTGAAGACTCTAAATGAATGTTGCACAAGCTAGCCATGTCTCCCCTTGCATGCAGACATTGCAAACATGGAAAATAGTTAACATAGTTAAAATCCTAATCGCCAGCTGGTCAACCACCTGACAATCTATAGGAGCCTCCTCAAAACTCGTGCGGTCTCTTGCATTGGAAGCTACAAATGCACTTGCGAGCCATCTGCAATACAAATCAAAGACTACCAAAATATTTTAAATTAAAATTTTGGTTAAAAAACTTGCAATTTTTTATAGCTATAGTCCAAAATAAATCCATGGAAGAAAATCCCCATGATTTTATTGGCTAACTAGAAAGAGTTTAATCACTGTTTAATGTTTCTAGCCTCCGCTATAGTTCTCGACAGGAACTAATAATTAGTTACAATTCTAGAGATCTTTCCATTGGTTGGCTTTGGGCCTTACATGCAATGGAGTATTAAACATCTTTTAGTATATGAGACAATGGGCCTACATTGTATATTTGTTATCATAAGACCAAGTCATTATTCACAAGCCACATAGTCATTGTGAAGGCTATTTATGTGGAAATGTCAAGAAGTTCAAGAGAGAAAAAAGCCAATTCTAATCCTGTGGAAATGTCAAGAAGATCAAGAGAGAGAAAGAAGCCAAGAAATTGAGGTTATAATTCATTGAAAATATGTTCATATTGCTCTTGTAAACCAATGCAAGGCATTCTCTATTAGTTAAGCATGTTTGGTTAAACACATTGAAATCATCTATGCCATAACATTTTGGTTTCGATCCATCATTAACACAATATATTTTAATTTTTAAACAAGAGTTGGCATTTATATCGAACTCATTATTATAATGATGCATGGAATTCTTTTCATGCGCTTTGTGCAAACAAAAAAAAGGACCAAATTTACAAGAAAAGGGCCCTTATAAGGAATAAAACAAGACATGAAGATATTGCATAAATAAGAAACACTGCACGAGACAAGATTAATTTTACACTAAGCATGCTAAAAACTTAGACTCCCATAAGTTGTGCAAACTGTGAAATAATGCATTTGTTGTTAAGGCCTAGTCATGGATGCTTCATTTACCCAATATTATAAGTAGAGTTTTACAATTACCTAGTCACCAACCATAGCTACTAAATACGCCTGTAACAGATGGAAAAAGGTTTTCCTTATTATAAATAATCTCTTCTTTACTTAAATTTGCGAAGGGGTTCATCTCTTCCATAGACTAATTGGAGACTCCCATCGCTACCTAAGTTGTTTGTTAACAATATATAAATAGCCTTCAATACGAAAGCTCCTAAAATTCACTTTGCTATACAATTAGCAATTAAGATTCAAACCCATTTTTATCCTTCTTTATTATGCATCAGATAGTAGCATCAGGCTTGAAATTCTTAACCAAGCTAGTTTGAGGATTGTATCACTCATGAAATGTCATCACATACTTTTTCAATTCACTGTGTCTCAGATTCTATGCATAGATACTTTCCAAATGTTCATGGGATTCAAATTGTCTGCTACTACAACACCCAAAGCTTGGTCATGGGATTAACAATCACATATTTGGATGTTGGCTAACATTTCCTTTAATTAGTTATGAGCTTTAGCCTCGCTTACACCCAAATTGGGTCAATTTTAAACTCTGATAAGTTCTACAGATCTTTTTACAAGATATAAAGTACTTCTAGCCCTTTGAGCATGTCTGAAAATCAATGCAAAATATAAGCATTTGGACATGAATTGAACAGTATGTACAATCTTTCTTTAATTTCTGTAGGTAGAAAATCTGAAGCTTTTTTTCAAGATGAGAAATATTGTGCTAAAAATGAAGTGATGATGAAGTAAATGTTGCCTACTGCTACATCCAAAGCTTGGTCATGGGTTTCACTATCACATATTTGGATGCTGGTTAATTGTTTTCTTAATTTGCAATTAGATTTGGACTTGTTTCACCCAAATTGAGTCACTTTTACACCCTGATAAGTTCTGCATGTCTTTATACAATATGTAAAGTTCTTCAAGCCCTTTGTGCATGTTTGACAAACAATGTGGGATTTAAGCATCTAGACATGAATTGAATAGCTTGTGCAATTCTTTAATTTGTGGATAGGGACTCAACTCTAATAAAGTTATAATGAAGAAGATAGAAGCTTATCCAGTTTAATAGAATAGATTTCCCATCTTATCAAATATATTTAATATTTTGATTCAAATAAAGTTTGAAAACAAATATAAAATCATGCATAGAATAAGGTCACCCTTTATGTTCCTCTATGCAATTGCTATTAATTATTTGAAATTGATGTAGAAAAAAGGTGATAATTGTCTTTTTGTCTTCACAATTTCATTTAACTTGCTTAATTACATGAGTGTGAAAAGGCCTAAGATGGAAATCCAGAAAGGGGCAGTTAGAGTCAAGAAGATGAAATAGAAGAATCAACAAAAGTCCAATGCAGCCATGGCTCCATAGCCTTGCTAATATACTTTTTTATCTACTATCCATAATCTCTTAGTGATCTCTACCTTGACGAGTCATTGAACAAGAAACTTCTCTTGAGGTGTATGATTGTAAAAGACTACATTCACTACTACAAAAAAGGTCAATGCATTAGCATTGGCAAGTCATGCAATAATTAAGCTTCAACCAAAAAGGAAAAACCAAATTCCCTCTTTTGGCAGGAAAATTCAATCAATACAACAAATGTTCAATCCATGCATGCATATTATTTTGATCCTTATCTTTTAGCTGTATATAATTTGTTGACAGTGCATACCTACGCATACTTCATGTATATCGAACAACTGCATCCAATATTTGTAACTGTAACAGTGTTTGACATACTCCATCAATTCAGTAACTTTTTCATAACATACCTTTATGTCGTCCATGCAAAATAGGCCCAAACCATGTAATGACGATGGTGCTATGCAATATATCCTCTCGTTGACACAAAAATCAACGTTTATTGGAGGAAGTTCCTTGGGCACCCATTGCTTTCGTAGATATTTGTACCTCAAGGGCACCTCAATGTCGCCTATGCTCTCATCATCATAAGAAAATGACCTCCCTTCAACAAGAAAAAATTCCATGCGTTTACAAAATTTTCTTCTAATCTTTTGTCCTCTAGTTGATCTCCCTCTTTTAGACCTACTACATGTCTCACTTTCCTCTTCTCTTCCTGAATTTCCCTTGGTTGAGGAAGATAGATCTAACAAATACCTATTTGGTGGTACCTGCACTCCATCGAATGAGAGAGATAGTTACTGAAAATTCCTTGAGGTTTTTCATGGTCCATCAAGACGTGGGTGAGCATAACTATAAGGTGACAAAGAGCATATACAAGAGATCATGGACTTGGTATAAGTTTCTCGGAAGATGGACTTAGTTTTCCACACCCTTCAGCTTGGCCAGTTATTTTTCATGGACTTTGATTTGATTTCAAAAGGCATTGATAAAGCTAAGACATATGTCATATTATGTTGTCTTGTGACAAGAGAATCTTCTTACGGGGGGGGGGGAGGGTGTCTATGGTGCAAGAGCACTAAGAGCCCTTTGAGACCACCATGACCATTTTGGGTCAATATTTGTAATAAGGCCATGATGAGGCCATTTTGTTTCTTTTCATGAGTAAATAAGGTCATTCCATGTATTGGATCAAAGTTGTAAGGCCATTGTGCCATTTTTTGTCATCTTTAGGCCAACTAGGTCCTAAATAGGTCAACACTAGTCAACCCCTCCAAAGGTGGCCAAAAGTGATGAAATTAATGTAATTCATGGTTTTATGTCATATTTAGCATGTTTGAGGAGTCCTAGGTTGATAGGAGATCATTTGGTTAAAAATTGCAAAAGTTGTCAAAATTGCTCAAAAGTTGCTATGAGCAACTTTGCAATTTTGGTTCAAAAAGTTGCATTTTGTTTCCCAAACCTTGTGTTTTGAAGCCTTGGGTTTTGGGAACATCTAGAGGAGTCATTGTCTTGTTTCTTGGAGGTTGATTGGGTTAGTTGGTGGAAGGTTGCTATTACTTTTTGTACCTGTCTATGAAATTTTTTGGACCACCTTCCTCGAAGACAATAGTCCCTCAGAGGTAGTTTCCATTTGGGTAGGAAACACCTCGATGGGAACCAAAAAATTTATTGAATTCCATTCATACTCTAACTTTCTAACCTTTCTAATCCCTTACAAATGAGAAGGCCTTCTCCCGATCCATATAAAATAATTTGTTGTAGTTATACGAAGTTGTTTGTGATGTAAGAGCAAATCGTTGAATTAATTGCAAGAAAGTTATTTGAATCAAGTTATTTAATTGATGAGCTAAAAGGATTTATAATGAATGGTTCATAAGGTACAATGCTTGTCATAGGTTTTTCAAATGGGATAGCAAGCTAAGTGGGTTTAACCTTGGAGTAAACTCCATGGATAAGTACACTTGAGTTGGAGTCGTACTGGGATTGACCTCTTGGGAAGGCCCAGTGCTTCACCTCTATGAGCATCACCTATATGTAATGAGTGCTAAGTGTTCCATTCATTCTCATGAGAGGTTGGAGTTCTTTATAAGGAGGCTTGTTGAACTGGAGTGAGTGTGCTTTATGGATTTGATGCGATGAATTTGTTTGATGATGTGAAGTTGAGGACGAAAACCTTCAGTAGATCAACAAGAGTTGGACGAAAACCTAAGGGTGGATTTGCAACAGAGTTCACAATTGGTCCAAATTTGTTAAGTCTCCATTGGAGACAAATTTGCAGGGGTTAAGGGTTTGATTCAAAACTAAGGTACTTCTGCAATTTTCAGAATAAAGTTATTTTGATTGGAAAATGAATTATATTATTGATGAAGCATGTAGTTTAGTGCTGGTTCAATCAATTATTGTTTGGAGGCCAATTTGGAGTTGAAATCCAAAGCTACGGGTTCAAGAAATGATATCCCCTAGCAATGTGTCCTGACGTGTTTTAACATAATCTAAGGTTGCAGAGAATTTGATCAAGGTTTGGTCAACAAAGGTGGATGCCCTAGGACTGTTACAATAAGGTTTAATAGGAAAGTCATGTGATCAGTGAGTTTTTCTTGACATTTGATCATTGAATTTGAATGTATTTGTGTTATAAGGGTTAAAAAAATGTTCTACTATCTCAATGGTTCTATTTCAACTTGGTGGTTGCATTGAATGCAAACAATTGTATGCTTTTTCATGGACTATTTATGTGTGTTGGTGTGGAGCCTAATCAGTCTCCAAGTGGGAGATTGTTGGTATGTGGTGATTGATCATGCTATACTGTATTTCCCATGGTATATTGTACACCCCAACATGTATCCTTGTCAAGGTCCAAGGCTGGGTCGGGCCCCAAGTGGGGGTTCGGGGGTGGCAGCCCCTGAGAAAAAATTTCCTCCTACTTTTTCGCGTTGTCACGGAAAAAGGGAAAAATCAACGAAAAAGGAAAAATCTGATTTTGTAGAACCCAAAATCTGGAAGCTTCTAAGCTTGTTAAAAAGGGGTTCGGATGTGGGTTACAGTATGATGAAAAACGCGATTATTTGCAAGATTATAATAGGTTTTGCACTGGATAATAAAATCATTGGATGGTTGCGGTTTGGTGGATGTAGCCCAGATTGGGTGAACCACGTTAAATTCTTTGTGTTATAATTTATTTTGTGTGTGTTTTAGTTTCTTTGTTTATTACTTAAATCTACATTTAATTGTTAGATATCTGCCTTTCTAACCCTAACAAGTGGTATTAGAGTGGGTTGTGTTTTGATTATCGTCTGTAGGAAGGTCTCATGGTTGAGTGGGAGTAATGGCAGACGAGGGTAAGAAGGTTGAGAAGTTTAATGGGTTAGTTACTAATCATTTAAATGAGTTTAATATGGTCACCAGTCAATTAAATTCTGTAAAAGTAAACTTTGATGAAGAAGTTAGGGCTCTTTTGATTCTGTGTTCTTTGCCTAAAAGCTGGAATAGCTTGGTAATGGCTATTAGCAATTCTGTTTGGTTTGAATACATTGAAATTTGATGATGTTGTTGGTGTTATTTTGAGCGAGGAAATTCGTGGGAAAAGCTCAGGTGGAACATCCACATCAGGAAGTGTTTTGAATGCAGAAAGCAGGGGTAGAACAGAGGAGAGAGGAAACAATTTTGGAAATCGTGGGAAGTCATGAGGAAAATCAAAGGATAGAAGGTCGCAATCTAGAGACAAGAGAGATTGTTGGTACTGTGGTAAGCCGGGTCATTTAAAGAAAGATTGTTGGTTTCAGAAAAATAAAGGAGACAAAAAGGAAGGAAGTAAAGAGGCAAATGTGGTAAGTAATATATTTGATGAGGATGCTTTGATTCTTGCCCTTGATAATGCTAATGATTCTTGGGTGTTAGATTCAGGGGCTTCATTTCATGCTACCCCCCATATAAGTTATTTTCTTGATTATGTCCAAAGGGATTTTGGGCTGGTTTATTTAGGAGATAACGAACCCTATCAGATTGTTGGAAAGGGAAGAATCAAGATTAAGTTTTAGAATGGGAATCATTGGCTACTACATGAGGTAAGGCATGTTCCAAAGTTAAGCAAAAAATTAATTTCAGCAGGGCAACTAGATGATGAAGGTTGTGTTGTTACATTTAGTGATAAAAATTGGAAGGTCACAAAGGGTGCCTTAGTGGTAGCAAAAGGTGTGAAAGTAGGCACCTTATATCTATGTACAGGTCATACTATTCCTTCTACTTTAATTGTTACGGAAAAAGGTCAATGTTCATGAATAGTTGCTGCAGTTCAACAGGTAGAAGATCATACAGTTGTTGTGGACTCTGAATCAGCACTGTGGTATAATAGACTTGGGCATATGAGTACAAAAGGTATGAAATTACTTCATTCAAATAATGTTTTACCAGGTCTAAAATGTGTTAATATGGATTTTTGTGAAAGTTGTGTATGGAAAACAGAAGAGAGTAAGTTTTCTCAAGGATGGGAAGCAAAAGAAAGATGAGAAATTGGAGCTTGTGCATACGGATGTATGGGGACCAGCTCAGGTATCTTCTCTCGGTGGCTCTCTTGTATTATGTTACATTCATTGATGATGCAACTAGGAAGGTATGGATTTATTTCCTTAGGCAGAAATCTGATGTATTTGAAACTTTTAAAAATGGAGAAGCTTGGTTGAGAATGAGACGGTAAAAAGATAAAATGTCTCAATCTGATAATGGTGGTGAGTATTGCAGCAAAGAGTTTGAAGATTATTGTTCCTCTAATGGTATTCATAGAAAAGCGGTTCAAGGACTCCACAGGAAAATGGGTAGGCATGAATAGAACAATAAATAGTGTGGACTATGAGATTGCATCTTTGGAGTTGCCTTTAAAAGTAGGAAGAGGCTAAACAACTGTTGTTTATTTAATTAATAGAGGTCCCTCTAATCCTTTGGGTTGTGGTATTCCAGAGGAAGCATGGAAAGGTAAGAAGGTGAGTTATTCTTTTCTCAAAACCCAGTTGTGAAGCATTTATGTAGATTGAGAATAGAACCAAACTTAATGCAAAATCAAAGAAATGTATATTTGTTGGATATGGCATTGATGAATTTGGTTATAGGCTTTGGGATTTTGAAAATCAGAAAATTGTGAGAAGTAGGGATGTCATATTCAATGAGAAAGTATTGTACAAAATCTGTTATTGCAGCATGAGAAGAAAGAAAATGATTATACAGTGTTGGATGAACCAAAAATCTAAAGCTTCTAAGCTTGTTAAAAGGGTTCGGATGTGGGTTCAGTATGATGAAAAATGCGATTATTCGCAAGATTGTAATAGGTTTTGCATTGGATAATAAAATCATTGGATGGCTGCGGTTTGGTGGATGTAGCTCGGATTGGGTGAACCACGTTAAATTCTGTGTTATAACTTATTTTGTGTGCATTTTAGTTTCTCTGTTTATTACTTAAATCTGCATTTAATTGTTAGATATCTGCCTTTCTAACCCTAACAATGTGTTGGTAGCAGTTGATAATTTTGATTTATATTAGTGATAAAGGAAGGATGTTGTTATGAGTGAATCATTTGAATAGGAATTCCATGAATGTAAGAGGTTAAGGGGAGACATTGGGGCCCTCTTATATTTTGATTTGGTGGAACCATGAGTTTGAACTCTTCATATACACTGATTGGTAACCCTGATTTTTATAGCAGTCAACAACATTAATTGTTTTGCAGACAAAGGGAAGGCTCTTGTGCATACAAATGTGTTATGAATGTTGGTGGATGGTTGGGATACTCATAAAATTTTTGAATCCCAAACCACAAAGTTTATGATACCTTTCATGTTCTCTTAAAGGTTGTCTAAACATGCCATGATATGTGTTCTATTGCATACAAAAATAGGTATCTGTGCTCTGTCTCCTAAAGAACTGTATATGATAACTGTTATAGCCATGGCTTTTATACTGTGAAAGTTGTCATTTTTTTTAATTAATGTTTTCATTCACCCCTATTGTTCTTTGCACAGTCATGATTGTGACAGACTTCTCTCTGTATACTAGCATTGCACTTGAAAAACCTCCTCATACTCGACAGTTCCGTGTTTAATTGTGTGTGTTCAAGACACCTTTATAATAATAGAGACTCCATAAACAATCATTCACATGTATTTCAGCTTGTTGGATAAAAAACTAAGCAAAACCTGTGAAGCTTATCTATCTTTCCATGCTACATGCCATATTCCTCTAATCATGGATGTAGTTTAACCCAACAAAGGAACTGCTTTCACACCAAGCATGACAACTCTTTCAACAAAAACCCTAAACATACTCATGCATTGTGGATAACTCCTTTTAGGAATTTCAAAAAAGAAAAATTTGCATTTTCCTTCTAAAATGGTATAAAGCCTTAATTCTTTGCTTTTGGATTTCCAAGGTCATATTTTGCAAATATCTTGTTTTCTCTATTAACCATTAATTTAGACCAATCATAACCCCAAAACCCCCTAAAAATTGGAAAATAATCTAATGAGTTGCTTGAAGGCTATTTTGAAACGAATGGGGAAAAATAGGCTAACAAGTAGCAATATTAGATGTGGGGAGGAAGATTATTTTTTCATACCAATCTGAATAATATATTAATAACTATGTGATGAAAGGAAGCTTACAAATAATCACAAGGTATATGTTTCAATGCCAGAGTGCAACTTTCTGCAAAGTAAGAGAGGTTTGTTGCTATTTGTACGAAGCACTGACTTATCATAGATAGTTTAAAGTTTAGATGATAAGAAGGTGATTCTTTTGAAACTAAAATTAGATAGACGAATAAAAGGATTTTAGCATAAGAGTTTGATCTAACATCTAATATTATGCAATATTTCCTCTAAGCAAATGCATTTGGAAAATACAAAGCTAAATTCCATAGCCTTCATTAATATCCTTGTTGTTTCTTTCAATATGGAAGCTTTGATTGAGGTATGGACATCCATCAAAGTATAACATATAGAGGTATTTTTTCCAAATGTTGAGGTTACAACTATCCTAGTCATATCACCTACTTTCAGTGTTGTGCCAACATATCTAACATGAAACAAATCTACAACTCTATATAAATAAATATATGGTAGAAATATCTAATTGTGAATTACATTTACTTTTCTTGTTTTTTCATATTTGTTCTCTATAGGTTATACCATATAGTATGCTATGTGTAATAGTAATCTCTTTAGTTTGCATGAATAAACTTCTTCACAACTTAAATATAAGATAGATATAAATATGTAAATATATACCAAGTCAATAAGAGTGGATGGTACAAAGTATCTAGGTGGTAGATAAGGATATGATGATATGATTGAGTCTTTTCTTACGCCATGAAGGCTTTTAATAATTCATGATTTTGGGTCTATTTTAAAATGGATAGTTTAAACAAGATGTGCACAATTGAAGTGTATAAACACATATCTTTTTGCAATATCAAGGACAATTTTTTAATATTCCATGCATTGCTAATCTTACCAAGGAAAGGTCTTTTGCCTAATTTGTATGCAGCCATGCTTTTGAAATTGTAAAAAAGAACAAAACTTCCCTAATGATGCAAAGGCATGGCCAAGCAGTTTTAACTCTCCACATGAGAGAAGAGAGATGTTGGAGAGTACATCAAGTCAACGAGAACAAAAGTGTAATGCGTTTTAATTTTAGTTTGTAGGATTCCTATTATGTGTATATATAATGATGTTTTAAATGACATTCAAGTTTATGGTGGTTTTGTTGTTTCTCTACAGATGTGTATATATATTATTTTTACATGTTTTTTGGTACTAACGAACCCAAATTGAAAGTGTGGATAGACTTGTGTAATAATGCTTAGATTGTGAATGTTTTTGGTCCTATGAATTATAATGTTATTTGAGGTAACAAAGGAAGTTGTTATTTACATTTACCTCAAGGCCTTAGATCCTTTCATTGGCTTATTCTCAAGGAAAAATCAAACAAATATAACTACTCTTGGTGTTACTTACACTAAGGCTGTGACATTGAAACAAGAAATGGACCCTATAATAAGGGGAGATATAGGATCTTTACCTTCATTAGGATATTTAGGGATGCCAAACTAGATCCCCGTATCCACAATGCCCTAATAAATAGTACACCTTTACTAAACTCCATACCAAACATTGCTCCTAAGGATAGAATCAATTTATGTGTTAGAAACCCCTAAATCAAGTTTATCCTACCCACATATCACCTTATTTAGGGCAACTTAAAAATAATCTTGTTGTTCCTAATGTACCTTAGCCTTTTAACAACACACTATTTGATAAACAAGCAAAAAATTAAGTTTCCACAACTATTGTGCAATCAAAAAATTAGACAAGAATATCATCAAGTGATACACAATCATCTCATGATTAGAGTTCACATTTGACATCAAAATGAGAGGAATTAAAGAAGACACTTGCACAAGTAAGTAATAGGCTTACAAGGATTAAGAACATAATCATTTTTTTTAGAATAGAGGGTTATATCATCAAAAACCCAATAGACAATAGAATACTACACTAAACAATGGAGATGCACCTAAGCCAATTTGATAATGAAAATTAGGCATTATAGAGTCATGCTAATTCAATGAAAACTAGGAATTACAGAGCCACCACAAAATTGTGATTTATTTTTTCCCTACTAAAAAGAGATTGGTTCCAGCATTGAAGTTGTTGTAATTGAGCTTTGTGCTCCTCTGAAAGATGGATTGGACTGATTTAAAATCACTTCTAAGCCTTTCCATACCCATAAAAACTACCCCAAGAGTTTTAGATCTAAACCTAGAAAGACACCTATGCCCTCCAAACACTTGTCCTCAACACTTATGCACTTCAAACACTAGTGTTTGGGTTAAGTTGGGAATTTGAAATTTTACACAAAGCTATAACCCTAATCTCTAAGTTTCCCTAACATGCTTTCAAATGGTAATTTAGACTTGGGGCATGATGTAAAGCTATCACAATTTTTCTCCCAATACAATTTTTTTAATTTATTAGATCTCATGCTATAGGGTTTTTGAAGCTACTACATTGAACATATCTGCAGAAGGATTGTATTCCTAATTTCCTTTCTAATAGCCTCTTATAATCCTTATTCCTTTGCATTCTTATATTCATTATGTTTTCCCTTGGTCATCAATTGGTGAGAAAATTGCAGGTTAAAGAGAATGGGGGTGCCAATATAAAAGATATAAATCACTTGCAGTACTCATTGTCCCTTGGTCGTCGATTTTCCTTTTCTGAGTGCACTCAACCTTGTCGCACTGGCTTTCCTCTTGCCCTATTTTTCCAGTTAGGGTCTTCGTGCACTGAGCTGTGTCGTGCTCTTGCGCGCGCCGGGCCAAAAATCAAAATAAAATGTGATCGATCATAATATCTATTTTGTAATCAAAGGTTGATGCCTAAACATGTAATTTAACTCTTATGCAAATTCGATAAATGATATCATGTTGTTCCTTGCATATTGATTTCTATAAATTTTGACCATATTTAAATAAGGTTGATATATGAAAGTTTTATTGGATGAATGGTTGGATAATGCCTAACTAGACCAGGCTACCTTGACTATATTAGTTGGTATTAGAGTAGGGCAAAGCAAGGTTTGATATTATTTAATATTGGAGTAATATAGTAAGGTTAGTAAATCAAGATGTATTAAAAATTGACACCACAAGTCTTCTACTATGATTATTTTGTGTAGAATGTTCTCATAATTTAAATTATAGTAGATAGACTAGAAAATATTGATGTAGTTCATATCAAAATTTAAAGATGCAACCTAGAAGGATGGATAGAGGCTAAAATTATGTTTTAGAATTAATTGAGAAAAAATTCACTATGATTAGGAATATCCATATTTGGTTGGACATGATAGAAGAGGTATTATTAACCCTAAATTGGATGATAGTGATTA
Organism: Sequoia sempervirens; assembly: GCA_007258455.2. Taxonomy (NCBI): domain Eukaryota; kingdom Viridiplantae; phylum Streptophyta; class Pinopsida; order Cupressales; family Cupressaceae; genus Sequoia; species Sequoia sempervirens. Next base: position 627,122 of record VDFB02058242.1, read on the forward strand.
TGAACATGATGATGTTGGATTAGAAGAAGCATTCATAGTTGAAGAAGAAAGAGACAAATATAATAATAAAAGCACTTACAAGATTTGGTAAGAAAAGTGAAATGGATATACATAATTTCTCGAATAGTCTAGATCCTAAAGAATTGATTGATTGGATTAATGATCTTGAAAGATATTTGAAGCATGAGAATATTTATCATCCTAATAAAGTAAATTTTGGTAAGATAGAGTTGAAATATTATTCTCCAATCTAATGTAAGGAAACTCAATTGGAGAGAAATAGGAAAGGTAAGCCTAAAATTGAAAAATGGGAAAGGATGGTAAATAAATGGAATTATAAGTTTTTTCCTATATTTTATCAACTAGATCTACTAAATAGGTTACAAAATGTGAGATAGAAACATTATACCAAGGATCATTATAAGTTATCTATTAGAGTTGGTCATCAAGAAGGTAACCAAGAGAAGGTGTCTAGATATATATTAAATAGTTGAAGGGGTTCAATCGAAGAAGAATTGAATATATTAACTATCTATTATGTTGATAAATCATATTAATTTCACTAGATCATAAACATAACATAAATTTTAGATTTAAAAATAAAGAGAATAAGAGGGGAAGAAGCAAAAAAAATTCCAAAGGTAGGAACCATGGAAGTGGATGAGGAGCTCATGATGATGATGATGCTAAAACAAAAGAAAGTATATATAAGTTAGTGCGATAAAAAATATAACTATAAAAGAGGTTGAGGTAGATATGGAATAAGTGGTGGAAGGTAATCTAGAGGAACCACTTTTTTTAAGTGTGGAGGTAAAGGTCACAGATTATTTGTGTAATTAGTCACAAGGAGAATATTAAAGAAGATCTAAGAGAACCACAATATCATCACATCTTGATGAAGAAGTTTCTTCTAATAACTTGAACAAGTATGCTAGAAAAAGGAGAATCATTCTTGCTAAAAATAAATTTGCTAGTCTTGTAAAGATCTAAAAGAACTATTACAAATAATTTCTTGGTTAGAACTCTATGTAAATTTGGTAAATTTAATAGTGATTCTTTTAGCAATCAAGTTTCAAGTAAAATGGCTAAGAAATTAATTTTTAAAATGCTAGAGCATCGTAATTCATATAGAGTATCTTGGTTACAAAATGATCATAGAGTTTCGGTTAGTGAACAATATCATGAAATTTAAATTGGAGTATATGGAGATGAGGTTTTTTGTGACATTATACCAATAGATGTTTGTCATATTTTGTTGGATGGACCATGGAAGTTTCATAGGAAACATATACATGATGGGAGGGAAAATACTTATAGATTTACAAAAGATAAAGTGAAACGTGTACTTCTACCATTGAAAGAGGGTGGTGAATGAATGATTGATATTGCAAGAGTAATGTTAGTAAATTGCATGAAATTACTAAGAATGTGAAGAAATAAAATAATTCATTTTTTATTTCATGAGAAAAGAAGATGACACAAAAGTGGGAGAAGAAAATGCAAGAGTACATCCACATTTTCTAACTTGTTGACATAGTATATTGATATTATTTTTAATAGTTTTTTAGAAATATTTTCACTAGAGAGAAGTCATAATATGTATCTAATTTAAGGAGAAAGTTTACCTAATAAAGTGACACATAGGTTAACACCAACTAAAAATGAATAATTGAACTAGCAAGTTGCATAATTGTTGAAGGATTGATTGTAAAATAAAGTTTCATTCCACGTGCAATACTACCAATTCTAGCACCAAAGAAAGGAGGGGCATAGAGAATGTGTAAAAATTATAGAGCTATAAAAAAAATTACTATCAAGTAAAAATTTCCTTTACAAAGGATGAATGATCTTATGGATTGTTAATGTGGCACAAAATATTTCAACAAGATAGATTTGAAAAGAGGATGTCAACAAATCAAGATTAGATAAGGAGTTGAGTGGAACATAATTTTTTTAGATAAAATAAGGTTTATATGAATGGTTGATTATGCCTTCACATTGACTAATGTACCTAGTACTTTTATAAGGCTAATAAATGAAGTATTGAAACTACATCTTGATAAATTTTTCCTTGTATACATAGATGATATTATAATTTTTAGTAAAATATATCTAGAGTATATTAGATTAGTACTACAAAGGTTGAAAGAAAAAAAAATGTTGATGAATGTGAGGAAATATAGCTTTAAAATATGATTTATTTAAAAAATGTTCGTTGAAATTTAGACAATCTTGATTTTTCGTCAAAATATCGACAAAAAATTAGGTTCGTCAAAATTTTGACGAACGTCAGGCACAATTTTTTTTAAAAATTGAAAAGTACACATTAAGTACACACGTACTCAACGATTCATCTAATTGTACTTCTTTCGTCAGAAAGTTTCATCGCATTTTGCAATCAAATGAGTTAGTGAATAACCAACTCGCCTAGCCTAAACTTGAACTTCGAGTCTATAGGGTGATAGAAGTACTACATAGTGATCTTTATTCTTGATCCTCACCCCAAGAAATCCTTTAGAGTGAGGTAAGTTAGGAAAACCCTCCACTCTTGGCTCTCCATGACTTGGAGCCTTGACGTGGTTGGTCCCCCTCTCTTACACCAAGATCATATGGAAATATAAGGGAAGAGCATACAAACCTCTAAACACAAACAAGATCACCAAGAAATGCAAGCACCTGTTCTTTTTATTCCCAAATTGAAATGTGATTATGAGAAGACACTTGTTCTTTATAAGCCCGAATTGAAATGTGATGTTGTAAACAAGGTTAAGCTAAAGATATGAGTTGAAAAGTGTGCACCTGGATTTTCTTTAGATCCAATTTTTTTCCCATTTGATCCAGTTTTCCTTTTGAGGAGTTTATTTTTCTACACATTAACAAAGCCAACAACAAAGTCAAAACCCTAACAAGACAATTGATCACTAATATTAGAGGGTTATTTAGTCAAGATAAATATGATTTTTGGAAATGTTTTTGGCATAAAAAATAAAAACACAGAGAATAGACCCTTACTGAAATTTCAAGAACTTTCCAAAAATGTAAATAAATCCAAAAAATTTGCTAATTTGTACCAAAAATTATTTTTTCATGAAAACTAATAAAAAAGTTATACAAAATTCAAAACAAGTCCAAAAATTCTGATTTTTTTACTAAAATCTCCTAACATCATCCCAAATCTTCAAAAAAAAATTTGTGAAAATATCTGCAACCGTTTGTGAGATATAAGCAAATCTTTATAAAACCCTAATTTTCAAATATTTGATTTTTATCTAATTATTTTTCCTCCAAAGTAAAAACATAAAGAACAAACCCTTATTAGAATTTACAGAACTTTCTAAAAATATAAAAAAATCCAATTTTTTTTCTAATTTGCTCTCAAAATTAAGTTTTCATGAAAAATCATTAAAAAATTATTAAAAAATCAAAACAAATCCAAAAATTTTGATATTTGGAATGAAGGCTCTTGATACTATCCCCAACCTACCAAAAAAAATTGTGAAAAAATCTACAACCATTTGAGAGATATGGTCAAATATTTGAAAACTAAGATTTTAACCAAAAACAATGCAAAAATTGCAACAAAAAGCTAACAAAACCTGCAACAAAAAGGATCACACTCCAAAATTCCTCAAGAATTTTCAAAATCTTGAGCCAAAAATCAGTTAGGGGGTTCACGTCGGGTTCACCAAAATGTATGCATGCAAAATAGATAGAAATACAAATATGCATAAAACTTAATTTAAATCAAACCAAATGCAATGCAAACCTCAAAAGACTGTGTGATTGGACAAATTAGCATGGGACAATTATGCTTGATCCATGAAGAATTGAAGCATAACGAAGCCACTAACGTTGAATCTCGACAGGATCATTCAAATGAAAATTAAACTAAACATTTATCAAAACTAAGCATTCTAAACTATGAAAGCATTAAAATGTCTACTCTAATCTATTTGAAACTTATTCCGTTGTGGGAGTGGTGTCACATTGATGTGGAATAACAACCCTTTCTGAATCCCATGGATAAATGAGCTTGTTCCAATCAGTTTTATTGAAAAAATTTGATGGAACGGTTGTGATATGTGTATGAAAACATGATTTTAATCTTAATGAGCATGATGCAAGTTAATTTAACATGATTTTATGCTAAAAATGATCTAATTATGCAAAAGCTAGGCTAATATAGATGTAATTTAAGCTAAAAGATTCAAACCCTAATTAATAAACAAGCTAAATGGATGCATTATGTGATCATGGAAGCCATTAATGAAAGTTTAAAAGTAAATAAATGCAATTAAAATGAACTAAAAGATGCTAAATGTGTGCTAAATGTGAGTGTGAGTATGAGTGATTTCAACAACATAAGTTTTCTTTTGAAAAATGGATCCTTATTCAATAGAGGCAAGCTTTATTTATAAAATAGGTAAAAAGAGATTAATGGATGAGATCAAAAATATCAATCAACAGTCAAGGATGAAAGAAAGAAGAGGCATGGATCATGGATTCTCATCAACAAATGAGAATGCAAGATGATATTTAATCAAGGGTTTTGCATTCCTTCAAACAAACACACTTTCAACTTGTCCAAGAGGTCATAAGTTAACTTGCACAAGAGGTCACAAGTTAACTTTGCTCAAGAAGCTAAGTAAGTTAGTTGAGAAAAAGGAATATTCCCCTTTTTTAAATGAGTGAGGAAAGAGAATATTCTTTGGAATATTCTAATGGGTGAGGGAAAAGGATATTTAGTTAATTAAAACTAAATTAAATTATGCAAAAGGGGAAGGAAAATTTTATAGGAATATTCCTTTTGAAAGAATGTGCAAATGAAGAATATTCCCTTGGAACATTCCATTGCAACTAGGGGGAATTAGATTTGATTTATAATTAAACAGTATTAATTATGAAATTAGGGGATTTAAAAGAATTAGATGATATCCATTAAATAAAATGATTTAATGAATGGGGAAGGTGGAATGATATCTCATTAAATAACTCAGGGTTATTTAATTAAATAAGAAGATTTAGGGACTTAAATTAAATAGTTTGATTTATTTAATTTAACAAGACGAAGTGTTAGCGTGAAAAGGGGTGAATTAACCCGATTAAATGAATTAGGTGAATAGATGCAAATGATGTCATTTAATTAATTAGCTAGGCTATTTTAATTAATAGTAAAAAGAGGATGGCCTTCAAGAGGAAATGATGTTAGGATACCTGATTCGAGTGTATGTATGATTCAAGACATTTTTCAGTGACTACATTTTACCCTTCTTTGAAGCGAGGTACTTGCTGCTTCGGTTCAAAGACTAATACTTTTCAAATGAAAAACTGTTGCTTAAATAATTTTATTTTATTTTAGATGCCCCACTGTTGCCCCAGCGGAAGGAATAAGCTAGTGTCCCTTAAGAAATTAGGCAAAATTTTTGAATTATGGGTTAATTTATTGAAAAAGGTTAAAATGGTGCCCAAGGGGTCCGGAAAGGCTCTAGGATGCAAAAAAATGTGCCAAAAATGATGCAAAATAAGGTTTAGTTTAGAAAAATTGGCAAAAATGATGAAAAACCCTAGCTTTATGGTTGAATTAGGTCAAACAACCCTAATTTTCCAACATAAATAGGTGAGGAAGGGTCACTTTCAATTCATTTATGCATTCACACCTTTAGGATTTCTTGCATTTTGAGCTCTGACCCTTTGACGAAATGGCACAATGAGTGCTCCCACGACATATTTCTAACCGGGTTCGAGAGTACTAGAGGCTTCTAGGCACAGGACCACTGATATGTGATTCAAAATTTGATTTGGAATTTAACTTTTTGGTGCATTTATTGCAATTTAAAATTTAAACTTTGGCAGCGTCACTCTAGAGTGACACTATTTTGAGAATCGTTGATGCTAATTTGAATTTTAGCAATGCATATGTGAATTGCGACACAGTTCACAATTTAGAATTAGGGTTTCAGATTCTAAATCATGATGCATATGTGTTTAGTGACGCTTCTTTTGATTTGAAAATTAGGGTTAGGGTTTGCCAAAGTCCAAATAGCAACGCATGTGTTTATGGTGACGCAACTTGTGATTTGTAATTTAAATGCCTTGGGCGTCGCAATTTGAAATTTAAATTATAGTGACGCTATCGTGTATAGTGACACTATTGTAAGCCCTTGGAAAGTGTTCCCCAACACTAGGATTAGAAAGAGATTAATTTTGAATGAAATCATCATGTTAATTTGACATTTGTAATTAATTCTAAATGATAGGAGCATGTGAGGGCATCCAAGATGAGCTCCTATAAAATAGGAGCACATGGGGCACCCACATGGAAGGTGGAACCCACCTTGAGTTAAGTTAACTGTTTGGAGTAAAAGATAACACTTCTATAATGCATGTAAAGATTCTAGAAGTTAGGGATTGATGTTTACATGAATGAAGTTCAGTTTAGATCAATTCAGTTTAGTTTAGTTTAGTTTAGTTTAGTATTAGTTCAATTAAGTTAAGTTCAGTTAAGTTATGGTTCAGTTATCTTCAGTTTCATGTAATTAGTTTTAGTTGAATGCTAGTTGACTTCAGTTGACTTGGAATGCATGACTAATGACTTGAGTTGCATGACAGATAACAGGTGACTACTTTTAGTTAACAGGGGATGATCATTCTTGCATGAATGGTGGAGAGATATGTTTCAGTTAACAAAGATTGAATTGGACCCACCTTGGGTACCCAAGTTGGCATCTTGGAGTTAACACTTTTGCATGTTAAGATATTTCAGAAGGCTGAGTTAAGTGGGCCCATTCTTGGGTGCCAACTTTGAGGATAAGCTTTGAAGATATCTTCAAAATAAAGGTTGAGTTATGACTTTAGTTTGGGGTGCCCAAATGGATGGAGTTGATTTAAAATTGTTCTTCACGGTTGAACTCTACTTGCAAGAGATAGGTGTAGGTTTTTGGTGAGATTTGAGCTTTGTAATTGGAACTCTTTGGAGTTTACAAGGTTGATTATTTCCTATTTATCTCAAGCAAGTTGAAGAGAGTTTGTATCAATTTTTATTGCAGGTTGTGAAGAAGATTTGTTGAAGGAAAAAGAAGCATCTCAAGCAAGGATTGGAATTATTGTAATCTTATTATGAGATTAAATAATACATTGATTCTTGGTGGAGTTTTTCCCGAAAGGGTTTCTCGACAGTATATGTTGTATCTTCTAATATCCTGTCTAATTCTTCTACAACCTTTTGTCTTCATTCTACAAATGATAAAATGAATTAATCAAATTAATCACCCACAAAGAATCTGTAACAAAGAATACATATTTAGATAAGAAATCATAAAGTTCTACAAAGTATTAAGCTACATAAACACCTCAATTTTCAAAATTTGGTATCAGAGCTGAGGTTGGGTAGAGTATTGGGACACCTTTCTCTTAAAAGATTGAAGGTTTTTTGGCTGTAGTGGGAGCTTTTATTATTTTTTGTTATTGCTGATTTTGGAAAATAAGTTTTGTTACAATGAATTCTTGTTTAGATATTGAAAGGTTCAATGGATCTAATTATGAGATGTATAAACTGAATTAATGGAGGATCTCCTTGAAGAGAGAGATTAGTGGTTAGCTGTTGGTAATGAGACAAAATCACCTACAATGATGTCAGATGAGGATTGGGCTAAGCTTGATAAGAAGGCAAGAGGGACCATAAGATTATGTCTTGTTGATGTTGTTCTCTTGAATGTTTCAGAAGAAACTAATGCATATAAGACGTGGAAGAGAATAGGTGATACTTATCAAACTAAAAGTCTTACTAATATGTTGTATCTGAAAAGATAGTTGTATTCTTTAAAGATTAAAGATGGTGATTATGTTGCAAAACATTTGAATTCTTTTAATTTGATTATAAGTCAGTTAGCATCTGTAGATGTAAAGCTAGAAGATGAAGATAAATGCATTTTGTTTCTTTTTTCTTTACCAGAGTCTTGGGAAAATATAATTGTTGCTATCAGTGGTAGTGGTGCAAATCCTAAGATGGACAATATAATTCCTACTCTCCTATTAGAGGAGATGAGGAGGAAGTCTAAAGAGGGAATCCAAGATGTCGTGTTTGTAAAAGGTAGGCCCAAGAAAAAGGAACCTAAGGGAGACAAGGAAGGAAAGGGTAAGTCCAAAGGATGGTCTAAAGCCCCTAGTAAGAGTAAGGTAATTTTTTGGAACTATGGAAAATCGGGACATGTGAAGAAGGATTGTAAGAACAAGAAAGAGAGTTATAATTCTTATACAGAGGAATCCTTGGATGACAATAATGATGCATTAGTTATTTCAGCTAATATTTTTTGTGATAACTCTTTGCTTGATGTTTCAGAGTGATCTTCATGGAGAGGATGGTAGTCATGATGCTATATGTGACTCAGTACCATGGTTTAGTGGGAGTTGTTGGCAGTGACATGGATGCATCATTGGTAAGGTTATCTTCATGTGATTGGGGATAAGGTTTTTTGTTGGTTTAGAGTGGTTTCTATTATGTCATGGTTTACTCTTGATTCTAGTTTAGAGTTTTGGCATATTACATGTTCTCTTGAGACTAGGATGTATATTATGGTGCATGTGATCTCCTAGTAGGAGATGGTTAGATCATGTTGTCATGTTTGTGTTCCTGATTCATGATTGGAGCTTTGACATTGATCTTGTGTAGTTATCTTATGTATTGGGTACATTAATCATTTTCTTGATTACTTCATGATAGTGCTATGTTGCATTTGGAGTTTGGCATAGATTGGTTGGTTATAGGTCCTCATGGATACTTCGAGAAATATGTGAGGCTTGAGTTCTCGTATGGTAAGAGATATATGTTGGAATGGTTACTTGTAAGAAAAGATTTTTCAATAGTAAATATTGAAAAGCCTACACCTTGGTTGGATGTGAGTTCAACACATTTGGCAGTTTCACATGCCTCCAAAGAGGCAGTTTGGACATAGAGACTTGGGAAAGGTATTGGTTTTAATTGAAAGTTAAACTTGAATATGATAGTTAGAGTGCTTTGTGCTTAGCAAAAAATCTTATTTATCATGCTCGTACTAAGCATGTTGATGTTAAGTATCACTTTGTGCGAGAAATGGTTGAGAGTGGGAAGGTATTAATTGAGAAATTTGTCACTTTAATTAATGCTATAGATTATCTTATGAAACTAGTTCCTATAGATAAGTTCTCTTGGTTTTAATCATTCGCTTGGAGCTTCGTGATTGTGCAGGTTGCATTTGAAGTTGGCATGGATTGATTAGTTGGTGCAGAAAGGCCATTGGCCTTGAGTCTTGTACTTGATTTATAATAATGATTCCTTGTTTAGAATAATTGCAATGTATAATGTGAAGTGGGAGAATGTTGGGAATAAGATGCCATTTAATTTCAATCCTAAACATTATTTAATGTATCTCCTAAGTCCTTGGAAAGTGTTCCCCAACACTAGGATTAGAAAGAGATTAATTTTGAATGAAATAATCACGTTAATTGACATTTGTAATTAATTTTAAATGATAGGAGCATGTGAGGGCATCCAAGATGAGCTCCTATAAAATAGGAGCACATGGGGCACCCACATGGAAGGTGGAACACACCTTGAGTTAAGTTAACTATTTGGAGTAAAAGATAACACTTCTATAATGCATGTAAAGACCCTAGAAGTTAGGGATTGATGTTTACATGAATGAAGTTCAGTTTAGATTAGTTCAGTTTAGTTCAGTTTAGTATTAGTTCAATTAAGTTAAGTTCAGTTAAGTTATGGTTCAGTTATCTTCAGTTTCATGTAATTAGTTTTAGTTGAATGCTAGTTGACTTCAATTGACTTGGAATTCATGACTAATGAATTGAGTTGCATGACAAATAACAGGTAACTACTTTTAGTTAACAAGGGATGATCATTCTTGCATGAATGGTGGAGAGATATGTTTCAGTTAACAAAGATTGACTTGGACCCACCTTGGGTGCCCAAGTTGGCATCTTGGAGTTAACACTTTTGCATGTTAAGATATTTCAGAAGGCCGAGTTAAGTGGGCCCATTCTTGGGCGCCAACTTTGAGGATAAGCTTTGAAGATATCTTTGGAATAAAGGTTGAGTTATGACTTCAGTTTGGGATGCCCAAATAGATGGAGTTGATTTGACATTGTTCTTCACGGCTGAACTCTACTTGCAAGAGATAGGCATAGGTTTTTGGTGATAACCTTTGAGCTTTGTAATTGTCACTCTTTGGATTTTACAAGGTTGATTATTGCCTATTTATCTCAAGCAAGTTGAAGAGAGTATGTATTGGTTTTTATTGCAGGTTGTGAAGAAGATTTGTTGAAGGAAAAAGAAGCATCTCAAGCAAGGATTGGAATTATTGTAATCTTATTATGAGATTAAATAATACATTGATTCTTGGTGGAGTTTTTTCCCGAAAGGGTTTCTCCACGATATATGTTGTGTATTTTCTAATATCCTGTCTAATTCTTCTACAACCCTCTGTCTTCATTCTATAAATGATAAAATGAATTATTTAAATTAATCATCCACAAAGAATTTGCAACAAAGAATACATATTTAGATCATCAATCATAAATTTTTACAAAGTATTAAGCTACATAACACCTCAATTTTCAACACACCTTCCTACCGGCAAGGCGACCTTGATGCTAGAGGATGTATCACGGATATTGTGTTTGTCGATACATGGTGAGTGCATGATATACAACTCAGATGCCGGATATGATGTATGCCATGAGGTGATGGACTTGGAGGACATTGTTCTAGTCACTTCCCAGATTGACCTCGAGATGTATAGAGGTCAGATGCCTACCTTCAGATTGATTATTAATGTGATCATCTTAGGTTTGGTTGCTTCAGATCGATAGAGCAGAGGATTCAGTCCGGGATGGGGCCTGGCTTGGAATAGGATGCTATTCTAGAGGACTCAGTATGCATGGGGGATAGTGATGTTGGCCTCCTTATACCATGATATGCATGATTTTGTATACTGCGATGGCAGGGCGATCGACACATGGGTCACCTTACTACACATTTGGGCCTAGGAGCATATCATGCTCCAACTGATTGTTCAAATGGAAGATGTAGAGCTAGATGATCGTATTGTCTAGAGGTACAAAGGTGCCATCACACTACATCATATAGGGAAACTCGGGATTCCCCACTGGTATAGGGTCATTGGTGATATGACAGTTTTCAGATGGCGACCCTAGCTTCATATGCTAGCATGGTATGCTGATGTTCAACAACTTTTTTTCGCTCGAAAAACTCGATATATGCAGGGTTGAGAGCATACCATCATTGAGAGATATATGCCAAATAGGGTGGCAAGACAGTTTGGGGACAAGTAGGACAAGTCAGATGATGCATACACCACCATCTTTGCTAGGTCAGCACGAGAGGCAGTAATGTGGGGACCTACGATCCTAGTCCATGAGTTTGTCGAGGGCTTTCATTAGTTGGTTGCTTGACCATGGGCATATGAGCAGGGACAGGTGGATGCTCAATGATGCCTGCTTATGATGCATGGTTCACACCCCCTCACCGATTGATAGATCCAATAGGTGCACCTCCACGAGGAAGACCGAGAGGGAGGGTAAAGGCAAAGGTCAAGGCAGAGGACAAGATGGACAGGATCAACATGATGGATAAGAGCACCACTAGGGCATCAGTAGCCTCCAATTTAGCAATAGCCAGTGCAACCACCACTACCAGGGCCAGATCCCCGCGATGCTTAGATTCAATAGTTGCAAGAGCAGATACAAGTTATTACAGGTGAGAGGGATCAAGCTCGCACAATAAATTTTGGTAATTACTGCTAAGAGAGATCAAGCTTAGTAACAAGTATAGGCTATCACGATAGAGAGATATCATGAGTGGCAGCTTAGACAGACCATCAAGGTGTAGTTAGCATAGGAGGTCGAGCGACGTCAGTAACTAGAGACTATGACAACTGCAGCCTAGGGGCAGACAATGTTTGCCATATTGTATAGAGAGGTCGTGACTGAGGTGGCCTAATATTGGATGCATTACCATTGAGATGTCCCTGTAGTGCTTAGACAGTTGGATTACTCACAGAGGAGCGGGGCACATCCTAGAGCTGAGGATCAGGCATAGAGATAACCTAGTGAGGGTAGCAGCCATCAGGGCTAACTCGTTTGTACACACTTTTGGATTATTGCTCGATTCTTCACATAGATTCATGGGCTCCTTTTTGATAACCTCGTGGATATTGTATTTTTGATCAATATACATACACTTATTCAGATATTGTACCATGACAGTCAGTTTTTGATATATATATGATAGATATTCGATATGATGTGATGTGTTTCTTTTATTTTATGTGTATGAATGGATGTATATGATGTGGCTATGATGTGATATGCTTATATACTATCATGTATGGATGCAATTATTTTATTTATGCCATATGTGATGGTATATATGATATGCGGTGCGGTGCAATGCAATGGATGGATGTACTTATTTTTTAGTATCTTTTCATGATATGTCATGGGATGGATTATATGATATGCATATGTTATGCTTATGCAAATGATATAGATGCATTTCTTTTGTGTATTTTGTTATGAATTTTTATGATGATGTATGCATAAGGACGTATGAATTGATAATGTAGATGTTCATGCTTATGATATGATAATGCGATGTATGTTTATGATTTGTATGCAACGATTTAAGATGCTTAGAATATCAAATCTATATTATTCATTACAACTCAAATGGTAATGATGATGCAGGATGTATGTTGTGATATGTTGTGAGATGTATGCATGTCGATGATTTGTGGATGCAGGATGGATGCATTGATGATTTTTTTGTTGAATGTCATGATACCAGGTTAGCACAAAGAGAATATATAAGAAACAAGATGATTGAACATTGATTTGGATGATTGCTTCAAAAGATCCAACAAGTCTATGATCCACTGAGACTTTATTAGAGATGGTGATGAGAAATGGATGATGATGATGATTTTCTCACATCTTGGTATTGGGATTTTCGGTCATTCCTTATTGTTTGATATAACACATAGACATGATGCATCAAGGCATTGATAACCAGTATGGTGTTGTATCTAGTGTAATGGACTTTGAATTTGCAAACAAATATGATAGTTCTTTTTCACACCTTGACATACGACAAACCTCGTTGGAATGTAAGTTAGAAGCTTTAGAATATATCAGACCAAAGCATACACAATAGTCAACAATGTACTCCAAACAAATTCCGTACACACAATACAAGAATGCCCACGAGCACAACAAAATGAAAGATAATTATCAATGCCCCATTCCTTTCTCTCTAAATCATTTTGATAGACATCATCGAGAGGTCCTCAGAATGGGTCATTAAGATAAATCATAAGAAAATATCAAAAGACAAATAGTCAGTGTTATCCATATCTCTTGCCATTTTAATTTTAGCTAAGGTGATGTCTGATACTAATGCCCATCGCAGGAAGGATTCATCCTAGGACATGTTGATTAGATGTTTTGATTAGGATGAGGTGTTTGATAAGTTGTTGATACAAGCTTCACTGGCTCATTTACCTATGATCTAGACTTTAGATTTTGACACTTAGGTTCTCACTTTACGACTTGTAATACTTGATTTCTATTTGTTTTGCTAAAGGTTGAAGGTGACACTCGATTTATTATGGATGGAGGTTTATTGCGAGTGAAAGCACAATGGTTGGGTAGTTTTGGATTTTTTTGGAATATTTCAACTTTGTTGGTATTTTGAAAATGTTTTGAGGTTGTTTTTGATCTTTTTGAAATTTTATGCGAATGTTTTGGTTTTCAATTATTTGAGGTTGTTTAGGGTTTTGAAGGTTTTCCAATGTTTTTGTGATTTTATGATATTTGAATGTTTTGGATTTTATGATATTTGAATGTTTTGGATTTTCTAATATTTGAATGTTTTGGGTTTTTCGAGTTTCGACCAAGAACCTAACCTAAAAGACCTATCTTAGGGGCCTCGGGGGTTGATTGAAGATTAGCCTTGCCTACGTTATACATGTAGGGACCACGTAGTTTGACTGACTTGATTTATTGACAATGAGAGATGAAAAGATGATGGAATGACAGTTTATTATGATGGACTCCTAAAGATTGACCTATGGTGTCTCGGGGGTACATCAATGATGGCCTTGCCTACGTTCAAGCTTAGAGATCCATAGTTCGACAAGGTACTATTTTTTGAATTTTCAATGTTTGACCTTTTTAAGGTTTTTGATGTGTTTTGGATGTTTTGGATTTTGACTTAACAATTTTCTGAATGCTTTTGGATTTTAGCTATACAGGATTTGGATGTTTTTGGATTTTTTGATGAACATTTTATGAATGTTTTTGGTGATTTCAATTAGATTTTATGAATTTTTTTGAGATTTTTGATGACCTTAAGATATATAAGAACTTGATTCGATCCATAATGAATTTCCCCTAGTGTGAAATGATAGACTACCTCGATATAGGCAGGACAAACTAACCTTTCTATTATTCCAAGAAGTACTAAGGGGATATGATACTTCACAATATCAAGCTATGATGCAGACATGGTTGGGGGATGGATGAAAGAGGATGAAAGATGCGATGCAATGGATCGAATGATAGGATAAAGAGCCCAAGTATATGGAGGTACTTTATTTATGCAAGGCACCTATTTGATAGGTTTTCACCAAGGTACTTGCCCAAAGCGCCACCAAAGTGGTTTTCACTATAGGATGATTGTTTTTCTTTACTGTTTTCAATCCTTTTTCTCATTTTTTTGGATTTTGATCTTTTTTTATTTATACCCTTCAAGACTAGGCATAATTTTTTAAAAAATGAAAGCTATTAGTTGGTTCCTGCAAGGGTTCACCTTCAGGTGTTGTCAATTGGTATGCTTCTGATCTATAGCTTGCTATGATGACAAAGGGACCCAACTAGTTAGGCTCAAACTTTCCTTTACTATCTTGATCTGGAAGGTTCTTCTGATTCTGCTTTAGGACAAAATTTCTTACTTGAGAAGACCGACATTTGATCTTTTTGTTGTAGCTCCATTTCAGTCAGTTTTGATATACTTACAAGTGATTAAGCGTGAAAAGACGATGCTTACCCAAGAATTCTAACTCATTTAGCCAAGATACTCTATACTCCTCAACAGTGATTAGGTTTTGTAGTGAAACTCATAATGATGGGAGCTCAACCTCAATAGGAAAAATGAATTTTGATCCATAAACCAAGGAGAAAGGGGTTGCACCTATTTATTGGCATTTAGATACTAGTTTGATAGGCCCAAAGAGCAGGATTTAGCTATAGATGCCAGTCACAGTCGGATTTATTGACCATTTTCTTCAGGATTTTTAGAATGGTTTTGTTTGTATCCTCGGCTTGACCGTTGCCCTGGGGGTAATAAAGAGTAGAGAATCAGTGTTGGATGTTAAATATTTGACATAGCTCTTTCACATCCCGATTCTTGAAGGGCGTTTCATTGTCTAATATGAGGGTTTATAGAACACCATAACGATAGATTAGGTAATTCAGGATAAACTTAGCAATTTGCTTCCCTATTATGTAGGTCATAGGAATGGCTTCAACCCACTTGGTAAAGTATCCAATGGCTATTATGATAAACTTGTGGCCATTAGATGAGGTTGGAGTGATCTTTCCTATGAGGTCAAGCCCCCACTATGAAAAAGGCTAAGGTGTGACCATTGGTTGTAATTATTGAGCTAGAGCATGAATCAGATCTCCATGTTGTTGACATTGGACACACTTCTGCACATACTAATGGCCTTCTCTTTCCATGGTTGGCCAATAGTACCCCGTCCTCAACAGTTTCTTAGCTAGAGTCATGCCACTAGAATTGGAACCACATATGCCATCGTATATATTTTTTAAAGCGGTCAAGGCTTCCTTTTGGTTAAGACATCATAGTAATGTCCCCTTGATGCTTTGGTGGTAATGGGTATCACCTAGGATCACAAATCAGGATGCCTTTTTAACAAAGTTCTTTTAAAGGTTTGAGGTGATATTGGATGGGAGGGTTCCTCTACTTAGGTAGATGAATATGTCATGATACCATGGGGATCCAGGACCAAAAATGACACAAAAACTCTAATTATGGGATTTCAAAAGTTGGTATGAGAAGTTGTTCTACCAAGAATTCACATTGCAAGACGTTCGACATTGTCTAACAATGACTCGATTGTCGCCATGGCGTCTGCTGCTTAGTTGTTCGTGCGAGGAATTTTATAAAAAGTTATGTCAATGAAAATGTCCTTGAGATTCTCTACCATCTTCTTGTAAGGAGTAAGCTTATTGTCCTTAGTTTGGTAGTCGTCATTAACTTAGTTGATAACCAGTTGTGAATCTCCATAGACTTTTATTTCTTGTATCTGCCATTGAACTATTATTCTTAGACCTGTGATTAGGGTTTCATACTTAGTAATGTTGTTGGTATAGGGGAATGATAGCCTATATGATTTTTGGATGCAATCACCTTGAGGGGTGATGAAGAGAATACCTTCTCTTAATCCATGTTGGGTGATCCATCAAAGTACATTTTACACTGATTTGTGAGATTGACAAGGAACACTAATTCATTAGGGAATTTAGATATTAATGGGTTCTCTGCATAGATAGATGCTTCTGCTAGTTGGTCTATGATCACTTGTCCTTTGATTGCCTTGCGCTCCACATACATTATGTCAAATTTCATTAATATCATCACCCATTTAGCCATTTGACCAATGGAAATTGCTTTGGATAACATGTATTTCAATGGATCAATCCTTGCAATGAGTTTGATTTGATGTGACAACATGTAATGTCTAAATTTTTGTGAAGCAAAAACCAATGTTGAGCAGGCTTATTCCTTTATGGAGAAGATGGAAAAAAGGGTTGATTTTATTTGATAGTTGCGCTATGAACCTTTTGATGGACTATTATCTTCCTTGTAACCCTCTCATCTGCTTTAGTGTTTGCGGCGGTTCCATGTCTAGGATGGTTTCTACCTTTGTTGGGTCAATTTCTATCCCTCTTTGTGAGATGATATAACCAAGAAGCTTTCCTGATGTAACCCCAAAGACAAATTTTTTTTGATTTAGCCTTACTTTGTATTCTTCAAGCTTGTCAAAGATGGGTCCTAATACTTGTATGTGCTTACTTCTTTTCTTTGATTTTTCCAAAATATCATCTGCATAATCTTCAACTGTTTTGTGGATCATGTCATGAAAGATGAGGGTCATTGCTCTCTGATAGGTTGCTCTTGCATTCTTTAGCCCAAATGACATCATATTCCACTAATAGGTTCCCATGGACAAGTGAATGTAGTTTTGTGTTGATTATCCTTGGTGATCATGATTTGATTATAGCCTAAAAAATCATACATGAGTGATAGCATTTCATGCCCTTCTATTGATTCCACTATGATGTCAATGTTAGGAAGAGGGAAATCATCCTTTGGGAATGCTTTGTTTAAATATTTGAAATCAGTGCATATTCTGATGCCCCAAGTGGGTTTTGAGACTGGTACCAGGTTTGAAACCCACTCAGGATAATCTATTGGTCAGATAAATCAAACATCATGAAGAGTGAGTTATTCTCAAATAGGTCAGCAATATCAAGGGGGAAGTCATCTAAGGTTGTATAACGTGATGTCAAGAGGAAGCCTCGTCCCATTTAACAAAAATATGTTTGCCAATAAGGGTGACCTTGCTAGTAGTACAACCTAAGCCAAGATTCTTTGGACATTTCTTAGGAACGATGGGTTCTAGCAAACCATTATCATTATGTCCCAACTTCTCGTTCTTGTTATAGCCCCATCCCTTCATTAGTTGCAAGCCTTTATTGTCGTCTTCCATGGGAAGAACAAAAATAGGTCGTTCATCCTGATAGAGGAGTTTAGATACATCTTCCCCATTGACATCTTATTTATTCAGGCCACCCCAACTTAGTGAAGGTAGTAGCGACCATTTTGATAGTTTTAGGTACATTGTTGCTTGGTGTGGGTTTCCCATGAGATTGAGGAGAAATAGGTAGCTCTCCTAAGACAAAGGTATTCTTCATTACCTTATAGTTTTCACATCCATCATCCTAGATTACTGCTTTGATGTCGGTATACTCTACAACGAGTGCTTTCATTTCAGAGGTAGATGCAAGGGATGATGGGTCAACAAATGAGGTAGAAGGTATAGGCCCTTCATCATTCTTGGGTATTTGGGGGATTTTATAGAACTTGGCCTCAAGATTTTTGCAGTAGTAAAAAGGCTCAAGATCTCCATGGATGGTAATTTCTTTTCCCTCAAAGGGAAACTTTACACATTGATGATAGGTCGAGGCCACAACTTTTAGGGAATGGGTTTAGGGTCAGCCAAGTAGGATGTTGTAGGGAAGATCAAGGTCTCGAACTTGGCATGTAGTCTCTGCAATAATGGGTCCCACTTAGATGGGTGATATGCTTTGATGGTGGTACTCTTTGCTTTATCAATAATATCCCCTGAATAGCCCAAGTTTTTGATCAATTGAAGGGTACAAATGTTCAAACTGACACCTCTATCTACAAGGATTCTATTGACCTTGTTCTTATGAATGACAACCTTAAGATGTAAAGCAAAAATATGAGATGGTTGTGATAGTAGGTCTTGTTCTGAGAAGGTAAGAAGTTGATTAGCGATACACCCTACCATAGCTTGAAACTAATATATTAATATCCTTGGGGACATATGATTCTGACAAAGCTTTCTCTAAGATTTCTCTATGTGCGGGGGATAGCCTTAATATTTCTAAGATTGATATCTATGTGGGGGTCTTCTTAAGCTGATCTAGGAGATTGCACTTAGTAGGATGGGATGTTGGAAAAGTAGGTTGTGCCCTAGATTGAGATGGGACTCATTGGAAAGTAATTTTTCCACATCGTGTGGTGACTCCACACTTCGCACTAGGCCCTTTGATGGTGAAAACATTAATGAAACTATCACAGGAAGCAACCACGTTGGAATAGGTATGCTGCACATTTGTATAATCCTTGGTTTTTTTGCTGCTGTTCCCTTTGCTATGATATGGCATAAGGTTCTTGTATATCTTAAGATCTTGATTCCTAGCTAGTAATTCAACAAATATGGTGTCGTTTCCTATTAGGTCTTGGATAATATTTTTGAGTGGCATGCAGTTTGTCATTTTGTGTCCTTTGATTTTGTGAAATTCACAAAGATTGTTCTCGTTATACTAGGATGGTTTCTCTTGTGGTTCTTGACAGTTTTCAAAGTTTGGAAGTGTTATCAGGTTTGATTCTACCAATTTCTTCATGATGGTCTCGATAGGTTCTAAAAATTGCATGTACTTGCATTTAGGATAGGTGTTTTTGTTAGGGGTTCATCGTTGTTAGGTGTCAGTGTTGTTAATCTTATTATTTTGAGGGGGTGTTGTTTGTTACACAATTGGTTGAATGCTAGCAACTTGATTGTTGTTTGGCCTAGGAGCACTTAGGACTACCTTAGCATCTACCACACCATCATGTGTTACATTTTTGTTCTTATCCTAGATACGAGGCTTGTCATTTGAACTAGTTGATGGGTGATTGTCTTTGTAAGCTTAAGTATTTCCCTGTAAGATTAGAGCTCTCACAATGTTAAGGGATCTAGGGACAAGCTCGTCATAAGATGTGATGCATTGCATTTTCAAATGGAAGAATAGATCGGGGCCTAGATTTGCTATGATGATCCCCACTTGTTGTTCATCAGGAAGAGGCTACTTGCTTTTACTAGCACTTTGTCTCCACCATTGCAAGAAATTAGCAAAAAATTCTTCTTTGTTTTGTCTAAGAGTGTACAACTCTTCTATGTTTATGTCCATGTCAAGGTTAAAGGAGAAGTGATCGATGAACTTATCGGTGATTTATTGGAAAGTTTTAATACCGAGAGGTAGTTGAGAAAACCAATCCATTGTAGGACCTGTTAAACTTTGAGGGAAGAGGTGCATTAAATAAGAATCATTGTAGGCCACCTCCATACACATAACGTTGAATTCTTTGACATGGTCCACAAGACTTCCTCTCCCTTTGTGTTTATCGAATTTGAGGATTTCAAAGCCAAGAGGGATTGGCACCATTGTGATGTTTCAATCAAATGGATAGGGACATAGGTTTTGTGTATGGGGATTCTTTGTCTTGCCCATTCAAAAATCCTGCATTTCTTGTGACAACACCTTGAGTTGCGATGCTAGATCATCTTGCAAATTTGGTGGAGGAACATATGGTAGGATGATGAATGAGTTGTATGCAAGATTTTGGTATGATAAGGTGTTATATGGGGTGCATAGTGGTGTGAGATTCTGTGAAGGTGATTGAGGGGTTGATGTATATGTTCCTAACGTGTTTGTATTGACGATGTTCTGTTGAGGGTTATGGTAGGAACTTGGTTGTTGTTGTTGTTGGGCATACTGCTAAGCTAGCAAGGCTTGTTGTTGTTGTTGAGCCACAAGGGTTGCTTGTTGGGATTACTATTTTTTTTGCACCACAAGGGATTTTTGTTGGACCTACTATTATTGTTGTGCTGCTAAGGTTGCTTGATGGGCTTGATGTTGTTGTTGGGATAAGGCTGCTTGTTGCGCTACTAAGGTTGCTTGTTGTTGTTGCTGCTATTATTTTGTTGCAAGGGTTGCTTGCTGTTGTTGATAGGGTTGCTTACTGTTGTTGATATTGTTGTTGTGTTGCTAAGGTTGCTTGCTATTATTGTTGTTGTTGTGCTGCTAGGGCTACTTGTTGTTGCTACTATTGTATGGCTTCTTGTGCTTGTTGTAAAGCTAAGGAATGCGCTTGCAATATGGGATCAGGTGTTTGTTGTGACATCTATGATGGATTGTGATTGTTAATGTTTTGAGTGGGTAGTGGATTGGTGACGAGAGGTTGGGGGTTCCCTTGGTTTAACATTCCTTGTAAGATATTGGATTGAGGTGGAGGAATGTAAGTTTGAGGTCCCATTTGATTTCACATGGGGGAGGGGATCGTGGGGAAAGATGAGGATGGTACCATTAGATTTTGTGATGATAATGAAACACTAGGACCTTGAGTCCATTGATTAAAAAGGTTCCCTTGTCCCATGTCTTGAGGATTTCCTTGCATTAGGGATGTGGACAAGGTATTACCTGGGTTGATGGGATTTGTGACCAAGGGATTGTGTTGAGATGGGTTGATAATGGATGGGTTGGGTGTGTTTTATGAAGCCAATGGTATGGATGAACTGGTTGGAGGATTGGGTAGAGATCTACCAATTTTCATTAAGGGTTGACTCTGTGTTATGGTGTTGGCATACCCTTATGTGTTGTTTTGAGACACTTGGTCCACACCGCTTGGTTTGATGGTGGGAACACTTTTGGTACTCATGAGTATGGATGAAGAGGGGTTTCCTTGATATGTGGAGTAATGAATTTCAAGGGATTTATATGGATGTTGGGGATCTTCAAGAATAGGAGTGTTGGCCTCCTACAATGATTTAATAACTAAGCCTTTGCAGCCATGATTCAGAGATTGGACATCTAACCTGAATAACTATCTCAATCATCATGAAAGTGGATTTAACTTGTTGACCCAAGGACATGACCTTGAATGGGTCAACATAGTATGTGCACTAGGAACTCAAAGTAGCCATCTTCATCCTACAACTAAGAAAAACACCATACTGAAAGTAAATTGCTTGGAAAGGAATGAAACAAATGTTGAACATTAGTCAACGACTATACTAAGCTAAAATGCATGAGAAGAACAAAGATCTGAGCAACAAATAGGAAACTAATCTATCTGCTTTAGCTGTAGGAACACTTGTAGAATGGAATTCTAGTGGCTCTAGGAACAGTTAGTGCCATATTTTTAACTAAGTACTAAATAGGAAATAATAACTAAACTAAACTACTGTAAAGAACATATTGCTCACCAAGTGGGCCCCCTTGGATGAGTATCCTCATAAATTAAGATAAACTCAAATGCTCGAACTTATAATGTCATTTTATTCATTGTAAGATGTGAATACAAAATAGTAGCATGACTGTATTGAAAATGAAGAATGCTATTGCATCATCAAATCGTGTGGTAACAACAACAAACCTAAATAAGAAAGATCTGATCCTTATTTATACTATTAACTAAACAAGACAGTCAACTCCATGATTGGGAGGATTCCATTTAGGGAAAACAAAGAAAGTGGAGTGGTGACGGTTACACATGCATGGAATCTGGTTAGACATGCAGGTCTAAACACAGATTTAGCACAATAGTAATACCTGCATCTGCTCAACCATCATTAAAGTACACTACAAGGCAGTTACATTTAGTTTGCATGAGGAATCTTTTGTCGTCGACCTCCTTTGACCTTGGGCGATTCCTTTGCTAGACATTACGGTGCATGCCCAGCTGGCGATGTCTTCCTCAAATTAAATCTGCATGGCACTGTCAGTATGTACAATAACTGCATATCTATAACCACCTTAAGGAACATTCATTAACCACATGCAAAATCAATATAGATAATCCACATAATATGTCAATGTCATTAAAATTTGTAGAAATAGGGTTAAGCCCAATGTCTATGGTTTGAGGGAAACAATATGAAAATATCAACATTTAACATCAAAGTCCATGACAACTGCCAGCAAATAAACTATAGATTCTACCCAAAATTGGACTAAGAACTAGGCTCATCACTCCCCCCAACCTGATGTTTTGTTGGTCCTCCAGTAGGGGAAGGGTCGTTCTTCTGCTTGGTCAAAGCTTTGAAATTTTCAACTAATAGCTGCCAAACACCAATGTCTATTGAGCGTGAATCAGGGTCCCAATAGAATCCTCCTAGTCTGTCAAATCTGCTCCATCTTTGTTTTTCTGCAGTAGTGTCATACTAGTAGAACCTAAATTTTGGCACGTGACACATGAGAATGAGTGGCTGAAAAGTCAGGGGAAGCCAAAATCACCCCTTCGTTCTCCCAATATGAATATACCTATCAAATTTTTTTAGTGCTATAGCATAATTCTAGATGGAATGAGGTTCAACATGTTTTAGCTCATTAGTTAGGCTATTCCATCTTTGTGATAGGTATCCTCTCATAATTTCCTTCTTTACTGCTGCCTTTACCTCATACTCACTGTAAACTGCCTCAATCCAAGGCATAATCTTGTTGCCATAACTAGGTCTGAGAAGCATTCTATGCCATTCTCTGTAAATATCCCTTGGGTTGCTTGATTCAACCCTAATGGGCAGAGGGATGTTAGACTCCAATTGCTTATATGCCCCATGTTGTTGTCCCCAACTAATCTCATTTTGTACCCAAGACATAAATGCCCTTAATTGGACATCCCCAACATACAACAATAGATTCCAATCATGATCTTTAGTTACAACTTAATTATGCAAATAAAAATCACATAGAAAATTCTTTATTTCAGGGGAGGCAATCTTATAAACATTGAAAAATTCATCAGGAGTGTCAATAGAAGGATTCAAACCTTAGACAATCCTTGACAACCTAAAAGATATATATTTCTCTTACAGGTGTAAAGCATAGACCCTTGGAGGGGTTCTGCATTCCCAGATATGTGGTACCAAGGTCACAATGTTGTCCATTTTCTTCTTCAGAGTAGTGATTTCCTCATTCTTTTCTTCAATGACTTCATCCCTCTTTTGAATTTCCTTTTTCAATTTTTTTTTCCTTTTTCAATTCTTCCTCCCTCCTTTGTATTTATTCCCATAAATTCAATTTTTTTTGTATGTGCTGTAAAATTAGGAGGATTATGAATCCCTACTAGTATTTTTGTCAATGGTTGCTCCCCATATAGTACTATCTGCATGGACTTAGGCTATCCAGTTATCTTTGGTTGTGGGGGTACTGTTTCTTCTCCCACTTCTTGCTGCAAGGTCTCTTGTTCTTGTTCTTGTTGTGGCTATAGGAACTCCTACTCTGGTTCTTAGTCTTGGTGTAGGAACTCTTGATTTTCCTCAAACTCTTCTGCAATGTTAGCGAGATCGGCCAGTGTTATATTTGTTGCTCTCTCAAATATGTCTTCTTCTTTGACATTCTTATGCCCCATTGGAGCTCTAGTGTCCTCATGTGATGTTTCACCAGGCTTAGGGATTTCCTGTGGAGGTGTACCAAATGCTGGCCCAACTAGTCTTGATTTCTTGGGAGGGCTCTCACATTTTTCTTTGGCTACATGATGAACAGTGTCAGCCTTCCTCTTCTTAGAACTTGGCACCTTTCTTTCTACAAGATGTGTTTTAGCTTTCCCTTTTCTTGTTTCTACCTCTTTCTTCTCTTCCCTAGTTCTTATTAGGGTTTCAAGGGGAACATCATCATCAAAATCTGATGAAGAACTCTCTTTTTTTTGAGTGCTTTGCTTCAAAAGAACTAATGTCTATGGTTTCTTTTGATATAGGAGGGTTCGCACTAGAGCCAGCACCAGAGGTTGAAGAACCAGAAGTGGCTTCAGCCATGCTTAATCTTCTGCTATACCTACAAGGTTGAGGAAAAACCCTAGGTTGCAACTGTTCAAGTCTAAATTGATCAACATTTATAAATTCTTCCTAGGTCATTCTAGACACATCATGCAAAGATTTTTCAACTAGAAATTTAATTAGACAATGGTGGGAAATAGAATTGTCCCTACCTTTTTGAGTTTTGGCCACCATGATGGAGAGAAGGTTGTATAGCACATTAGACACATTCATCCTCCTCTCGTACCCCATGTGACTCAAGAGTTTGAAATGTATTGAATGCAGCTTTGATAGACAACCTTCACAGGTGAGATACCTTATAATGTAGATGACTGTCTGCTTCCATGGTTTAGATAGAGGTTATTTTTGCACCTTGTTTATCCATGTTGATTGGAGGGTCACCATGTACCTTTAAATTCGGCTGTAGCTGACTTGGCGTCTCTGGAGGTAGGGTAATGTTCACCATCAACAAGTAACCCTGTAACCTTTGCAATTCTTTCCTCAGTTGCCACAACCTCCAACCCTTTTATTGTGGCTTTTCCTTGAGAAATTTTTTGGGCGAATTCTAGTGCAATGCCTTCATCAAAGCCATCTAGCTTCAGGAAGTAATCTAACCATCCAAAGTTTCTAAATTCAGTCAGGAATTGTGCATCCTGTAATAAAACATCATGAACCAAGGACTCATTTTGAATTAGCCCTCCTCCCATTGTCTACAATCAACTATCCCTCTTTAAAATTTCCTTCTTGTAATTCTTGTCTGAAAGACAAACACCTTCCTACAATACCTGCTAAATTTCCAATGCCAATATCGACTAAATTTTACCTTTCTTTTGTTTTACCTTTTTGTTTGCAAATCAAGATTATGATAGGGTCAATAATGGAAAGAAAAGGAGTGATAAAGGAGAATTAGGATGGGAAGAAATGGTGGCTACAGTTAGTGTCACTTCACACATGTGAGTTGTCCTCTCACTCAGATTTCAAATTGGCTCATTTTAAATTTTTTGACGTAGCCTAGCATGAGTTGACACATGGGAAATATATTTGCATCTTTTTCTTCACCCCCTAACCTAAATTTGGACATGTGTCTACACATGCGAGATGGGAGTGGTGATTTGATAGGAAATAATGACATGTTATGTGAACATTTATACTAATGTACAATGATTACATGAATGCACTTAAAAGATAATTAAAAGATAGCAATTAATGCACACATACCTGAATGTGTGGAGGATTTGTTGTAAAGATCGTTGAGAAAGTACTGTTTGCCTTTTTAGGGAATAAATTGAGCAATTAATGAAAATGAAGTGGAATGAGGTGAGGTGGAATGAAGTGATGGAAGAGAGAGAAAGGTGGTGATGGATGGGTGAATGGGCGAATGGGTGAAGAAATGGACTTCCACAAGAGTGAAAGTCTTTATTATGACAAGTACGTACCTTAATTAGCCAGAAGGAGGGACACTAGGTCCACTTCCTTCGACTGCAGGAAGCTTGGGTGCTGAATGTTGGGTGAATTGCTACAGGAACTCTTCTTTGGAAGCTCGCTTATGATATAATCTGAGGCGATGACCATTGACAAGTAACTTGAATCTAACAGGGTCAATGGTAGTAAGCTAAACAACTCCATTAGGAAAGACCTCAATGACTTCATATGGTCCTAGCCACCTTTTCTGCAATTTTCCTACATTGTCTTGATACCTTGAGTCATATAGCAGTTCCCAGTCACCTAGCTAAAATTTCTTCTCCTTGATGAATTTTTCATGCCATTTTATTCTTTGATTATGAACTAACTCTGTATGGTGCAAGGCTGCTCTCCTCATCTCATCCAAAACATTCAACTGCATGACTCTCTCTTTTTATGCCTCAGAGATATCCATCCCTAGGTCTACTGCAATCCTAAGAGTCTTGTGTTCAAATTCAATGCACATCATAGTTGTCTTCCCATACAACAACTCAAATGGAGTGAAGCCTGTAGTTGTTTTCCAAGTGGTTTTGTAGGCCCAAAAAACTTCTGGTAATTTGCTTGCCCAATCCTTCTTGTGGATGACTACTGTTTTGGTCAGAATGGCTTCAATTTCTCTATTGGTCACCTCAACTTGGCCATTGACCTGAGGGTGATAAGGAGCAGACTTCCTATTCCTTATGTTGTACTCATTAACCAATGTTGTAACGAGGGGTGAAGTGAATTGAGCTCCTTGATCAATGACTATTTCTCTTGGGACTCCATACCATGTGGAAATTTCTTCATAAATAAATTCTGCAACCCTATTGTCTCTTGCATGTTTCATGGCCTTAACTTCTACCCACTTAGTTACATAATCAATGCATATCAAGATATAAGACTAACCATTTGATGGAGGTTCAATGGGTCCCACAAAATCCAATCCCCACTTGTCAAAGGGAGTGATTACTACTTGGGGATAAAGTGGCATCTTGTCAGATTTGGTTGGCCGACCCATCCTTTGGCACCTATCACATTTTATTGTGTATCTTCCTGCATCCTTGTGGAGTATAGGCCAATAGTATCCTGTGTTCAAAATATTCATTGCTATCCTCTTGGGTGAAAAATTCCCTCCACAAGGTTCATCATGACATGCATGCAAAATGTCATATGTATCATCTTCCCTCTGTAGTACCCCTCCATTTTGCTTATGTTTTTTGTTGGCATGTTTTCACTTTGATAGACCTTGCTACCTTGTTTTGGTGTATTGATCGCTGACTTTAGAGCGATGGTGGACTCATTTTGTGATATGATGATACATTGTATGGTGGTAATTATTTCTGACATGCTTTATATTAGCATAGATGATTACTTCAGATGTTATTGCTATATGTATGCTCATGGTAAACTAATTGTTATTTATTTTGTCAGTCTGATGTGATTTGCATTGGTGTAGAGAACGGAGTTACATCACTCGCTCGCAAGTGCCCTGTGATTTCCGTGATTTTCTCCTCACGGTGTGTTTGAATCTTGGATTATATATATATGTATGTTATTTGTTTGGTTGTAGGATTGTAGGTACATGACACTGACTCCACCTTCTTTCACAGGTCTGAGCTTGTCAAGACTCAACGGTAATGTTGATTGGGAGGTAGTAACGAGGTTTTTCCTAGTCTAGTCTCAAACCCAGTCACAGTATGTCGTCAGTTTAAGTCTGGTGTTTTTGGTTGTCTCGTTTGTGTCTGATTGGATTATTTGTTATGAAAGGTTAATTTTGTGAATATAATTTTAGATTAATGTTCTTTTTAATTTAATGTTTATTTAAATTAATTTTGGATATTTTAGATAAATTTTTTATATTTTATTTAATTAAATAAATTAGTTTATTTGGTTAAATAATTTAATCATTGAGATTAAAATTATTTTATTAAATAAATAAATTAATTGATTAAAGTTTCTTTTATTTGAGTGAATAGATTAAATATTCTTTAAATGTTTTGTGGGAATGAAATTTTAAATATGAATAAAAAATAAAGAAAATAAATTAGTTTTTGAATTCTTTAATTCTTTAAAATAAAATAAATTCTTGTTATTTGAGGAAAGAAAGAATTACCCGTGAGTTTGTTAGAAGATATTTTCTTCTTGCCATGTGTGTTAGTTAAATTTATTGTATTTTCTTGTTGAGGATTCTCTGGAGAAGATATTATGTGATTTGGGGAAAAACAAAAAATCACTTCACGGGAAATAAGAAAAAACAAAGTTTTGCTGAAAAATTGTGTTAATTTGTGATTTCCTTTGGGTTTTATTTAATGTTTCTGGAAGAGATCCTCGGATAGATATTTGTTCAGTATTTGCATTCTTCTGGAAAGTGGTGGTTTGAAAAGAGCTTTGGAAGTTGCTCGCAACAGGCAAAGCTTCTCTTTAACAGACAAATTCTTCAAGCTACAGGGATACAAGTTTTTCCCTATTTATTTATTTTATTTTCTTTTGAAAAGTTTGCCTGTGTAAGAATTAGCTTTGTGCAAGTTTTGTTAAATTGTGAATTTAAAAGTTTGCCTGAGGAAATTATTGTGTTTGCGACTTCTGTACTTCTTGGTGATTTTTGTTAAAAAAATAATTCTATAGAAATTTGTTGCCTCTTTGTGTTATATTTCAAAACAAGATTTTATAGTGAAATTAGAGAGCAACCCAGAAGGTTTTTTTTTCTTAAACAAATGAATAGTTTCAAAAGAAAAAGACAAAAATTTCTGTAGAATTGTTTTTAAAAAAAATGTGAGGAAATGAAAATCTTTGAGATATACTTTTCTAATTAGTTTTTGTAGAAAAGATTATGAGGAATTTGGAATGAAAATAAAACCCTTATTGAAAAAATTAGTAATTTATGGTAAAATTGTTAAATTGGTAGATATACCAATTTCTTGTAGAAAAACTTTCTCTCAGAAAATTTGCCTGAATATTATAATTTATTTATTCATTGAATTATAAATATACATATGTGAAATTTAGATTGTGCCTATAATCTGTAGAATTTAATTTTATTTGAAATCAAAATGCCAAACGCGATTTTTATAAAATCGCAGTTTTGAGTTTTAATTATTATTAAACAAATTAAAACAAATTTTTGGGAGGCTGGGGGTTCTGCCCCCACAGCCGGCTCCCAACAGGGAGGCGGTGTGGAGGGCAGCGCGCAGCGCCGCCTTCACAAGCAGCGCATGGCACTGCCTTCCACCGTCGAGGCCCTGTGGGGAGGGCTGCGGAGGCAGCCCTGACCACAGCCACTACCATGGTAGCAACATTGGCTGCAAATATTTAGATATTAAAAGTGCTTGTTAGTAATTTTTATTTGTCTTTAATTTTTATATAATATTTATATTTATAATATATATGGAGCATATAATATATATTATATATAAAATATATATTGTATTTATATTTATATAAATTATTAAATAAAAGAAAATTAGTAATTGTTAGTGTTAAAATATTAAAATAACATAATTAAAATAAATATTTAAATGATTATTTTATTACGATGAGAGTAATAAGTATAAGGTTATGGAATTTAAATTGTAACGAAATATTTAAAATAGAGAAATTGATATTCACTATGATGAGATACTGTGAAATTAGAGGTAAACAATTGTTTTTAAATTTTTCAATAATTGAGAATGAGATTATTTTTAAAATGAATGATTTCAAGTATAATGTTATTGTTTTATAGGATTTAGGAAATCCGATTTATAGATCATTTTATTACTTGAATTATTTATAAGTTGGGATCTTTCTTGTGCATTTATTTTGGGCTATTTGATTTAATCGAGTTAGAAGTCTTCCATAAGTAATTTCTTGAAAGAGAGTTATTTTCATGATGGTTTATATTTTGAATAAACTAGGGTAGTGCACGTGTTTCTGTTTGGTTTTTAGACCCCTGGTTTTATGAACAGGTTGTCATGACCATTGTTATACGATTAGCTTTTGATGCTTGTTTATGTGCAATTTGTTTACCTTAGTTAGTGGTCTTAGATTCCTTGTGTATTTTTTAGGGGAATGGCTCTTTGTGAGGGCCAGCACACAAAGTGGTGCCAGGGTAACTCACATAGAGTTAGTTAATTAGTGAAAACTAAATCAACACATTGGGTATTCTAAAATATTTAACTGGATTAATTATGCCTCACTCATGGACTTAAGAGCTAGTTCAGTCTTGGAAATGAGTTGAGAAGGCCTCGAATGGAAAAGTTGATATCTTGTTATTTTAAAAGATATTCAATTCCGTAACAGTTTGCATGAGGGGCCGGGTTTCGTAAGAGGTTACCAGGGTAAACCAAGTTGGGGGCCGGAACCTAGGAAGAAACACCAGGGTAACCTATGCAACATTGTGATGACACTCCACCTATAATAACAGTATTCTTGTGAACTTAGTATATTTGATCATTCT
The DNA here is from genome assembly GCA_007258455.2 of Sequoia sempervirens. Taxonomy (NCBI): domain Eukaryota; kingdom Viridiplantae; phylum Streptophyta; class Pinopsida; order Cupressales; family Cupressaceae; genus Sequoia; species Sequoia sempervirens. The sequence continues at coordinate 657,473 of VDFB02058242.1, forward strand.
ATTCTGGAAGCAATGTAACCAATAAGTTAAGCTTGTACTTGTATAGTTTTTTCTAAGTTTTTACTCATGTCTAGGGTTTGTAGGTTATGTCTAGGAATCCTTTTTACTATCTCCTAGCACGGGGGGTGGGCCTACGGGTACCACATGGTTGGGTGGAATGTGCACCTTACTCCGTTGGGTCCCCAGTTCTTTTTCATGGCAGCGAGTACTTCTTGGATGGAGAGCTTGAATGTGGAAAAGTACTTTCTTATTTGTAATAGTGGAAACTTTTTATTTGTATCACTCCTCAATTGTTAATGAGGTGAATATTTGTAATATGTAATCGTAAACATTTATTTGATCTACCTCATTTGGAAAATGAGTATTGTAATGTTATTTCAAATGCAATGTATGAAAGAATATTTTATGTATATAATGCTTTAATTGATGTAATTTAAATGTTAATTATTATAAGCTTTTAAGTTTTTGTGAATTAAATATATGCAATGCTAAATACTATTGTCATTTATGGGATTTTCAAGTAGTGTGTTGTTGCGTTACTTAGGGAATGTTTGCAATTAGTTAAGTAATTGTTTATAATTTTAAAAAAAATTATTACACTTTCGTAGACAATGCAACATTCTTTAGGTTACAAGACGGGGCATTACACCCTCACACATCTTCTTATGACATGATCTAGTCCAGTATAAAACAAGCATCCAACAATCCATGAAAAAGGAAAAGATTTTTCAATGAGCACTCTTCTCTCTTTTGGTGAGAAGTGAGGAGGAACTCTCACTATTATAAGATAATTAGCTATGTCAGCATACCAAGGTGTTTGAACACTAATGGAAAATATATGCTCATCAGGAAAGGAGTAATCTATGGCTTGATTGTCCTCTGATATGGTCAACCTTGAAAGAAAATCTGCAACAACATTGGCCTTCTCTGGTTTATCCACAATGGTTATGTCAAACTCTTGCATTAACAATAAACATCTTGCTAATCTTCCTAAGATCAGGGATTTATTCATGAGATATCTAATGGCTGGATGATCGGTGTGTACAAAGATTTGGTAACTTGTTATGTAGTGCCTGAATTTGTACAGGGCATAGATTACTGCCAACATTTCTTTTTTCTGTCACAATATAGTTGAATTTAGCTCCCTGTAGATTTTTGCTAACAAAATAAATGGAATTTTCAATGGCTCTATCTTTCTATCCTAAAACTATTCTTATAGTATAATTTGATGCATTTGTATGAATGTGAAAAGGAATTTCCCAATTAGGCCCTTTTAGCACAGGAGCATGAGTCAGATCTGCCTTTAAGTTAGAAAATGCTTTGTCACAATCTTCTGTCCATTGGAATTCAACATCTTTGGTTAAGTGATTGTACAATGATGCTGCCATTTTGCTGAAGTCTTTGATGAAACGCCTATAATATCTTGCATGTCCCAAGAAAATCCTAACATCCTTTTATTTTGCATGTAGAGGAAGATTAGTGATTACCTCAATTTTTGCAGAGTCTACCTGAATTCCTTTGTGAGAGATGTAGTGGCCAATAACCACACCTTCCCGCATCATCATGAAACACTTCTCACTGTTTAAAGATAGATTTTGGTCTTCACATCTCTGTAGGACCTTCTTGATATTTTCCAATGCTTCATTAAAATCAACACTATAGGTAGTAAATTCATCCATATAGATCTCCATGCAGTCAAGGGAGATGTCTGAAAACATGCGAATGACTGCTCTCTGGAAAGTTGTAGGTATGTTGCATAAGCCAAAGGGAAGTATCAAATAGGTATTGGTGAAAATTGTCTTCTCTTGGTCCTTAGGTGCAATTTGAATCTAATTGTAGCCACTGAATCCATTTAGAAAAAAAAGTATTGCTTTCCTGCAAGCGCGTAAGCATGTCCAAGACTTGATCTACAAAAGGAAAGGGAAAATGGTCTTTATTAGTGGTAGCATTAAGTTCCCTGTAGTCAACATAGACTCTCCATTTTCCTCCCTTCTTTGGCATGGTCACCAATGGAGATACCCACTGGCAGTCTGAAATGGGGTAGATAAATCCTACATCTAGCAATTTCTACAGTTTTGCTTTGACAATTTCTCTCAATGCAGGGTTGATTCTTCATTGTGGATGCCTTACTGATTGATAATTATCTCTGATGTAGATCCTATGAGTACAAAGCTTAGGATCCATTCCTTTCATATCATGATAGTCCCATGCAAATTCATGTTGGTGAGTCTTCAATAAGTCTACCAATGTCAACTGTTGTCCTTAACTCAATTTGTTGTTAATATTCAAATATTTCCCTCCAGACACCTGTACTTGTGTAGTTAACTCTACCATAGTTGCTTCATTAATACATGGTACCTTGAGTTCATATGGAAGCATTGTATGGAACATACCTATTGCTGAGGAAGTTTGTCTGTAGGCAAAGTCGCTATAGGAAGAGTGGCTGCAGGAAGTTTGTCTGGAGGAAAAGTGGTTGCAGGAAGAGTAGGAAGAGAAGGAAAAAGTGTCTTCATGGGGTTAGCATAACTAGATGCATGAGAGGATGATGCTTCCTCTACTTCACAATGGTTTTGAATTATGTTGGATAACACTTCATCTTCATCTTGAAGCTGTAGGAGAGGACTTCCGCCTAACATCATAAGCTACGCCATAGAGTTAACTTCCTCAGCCTCTTCACCAACATGTGGCCATACAAGATTCTCCTCATCACGAGATGGCTGAGCAGGAGGATAAAGAATAATATTTTTGGTTCTCTTGTCGTAAAAAATGGTCATGTCACCTGACTGACATCCAATATAGGAATCTATTGTTGCTCACCATGGCCTTCCAAGAATAATAGGATATCCACCTAGTGTAGCTTTAGGAGAAAGAATCATGAAGTTTGTTGGGTACTCCCAAGAGTCTAAAATCACTACAAGGTCCTCTACTATACCATCAGGTGTAATGGTAGAACTATCAGCAAGCTGTAGGACAATAGGAGTAGATCTCATGCTTGCAACGTGTAGTTGCTATAGGATGTCCTTAGTTATCACATTTATTGCTGCTCCCAAATCAATCAGAGCATTCTTTATCTGAATCCCATTTATAAAAACTACTACCACAGGACTACTTGGATCATTGTACTTGGGGATAGTCACTTTTCCAATCATGATGTCAGCTAGCTGCCCCACCACATGAACTATAGTTGGGTCTTTCTTTTTCCTGCCTGGCTTCTTGAGGCATACTTCCTTGATTGTTTTGCCATCTATAAGAACATCTTTTATGGCCTGGAATAGGGGTATCTAGACACATATATGCTTCAATTGATCTAAGATGTCAAAATTTGTATCCTCTTTGTCTTCCTTATGCTTGGAAACTTCCAATCTTTGAGGAAATGATGGTTCTTGTGCGGTCTGCTTGACTAGAACTGGTTCAGGATTTTTTAGGTGCATTTGGCTGAATGAGATCACTCAAAAGTTCCTCTTCCTCTTCCATAGGAAGCTCAGTAATAATGGGTGTGGAAGGAGTTGGTAAGGTGGTTCCTGAACACAAATGGATGTCACTCACACTCACAACACATGCATGAAATTAATTTGGATCAATAGAGTATATTGGTTGCTGCTGTGGTTTGTTATTCGGATTGGGTGTGGGCTGAGCTGGTAACTGAGTAGATTTAGATATATTTGAGTTTGAATTAGTAGGTGGACACATTATAGCAGGTTGCTAGGATTAAGAAGGCGGTTGCATGTAACTGGTTGTCTGGTTTGACCATTGTTGTCCTCCTCTCCATTGAGATGTTTGTTGCCAGTTTCTAGGAGGTGGCTACCAAGATCTCAAAAACTGCTGCCAATTCCCCTGAGGTTGCTACCATTGGGGTGAAGAATTTTGATAATTGGTCCAAGCATTTGGAGGGTTACCCTAAGACTATGGTGGATATCCTCCATAGTTGGATGGATATGGAGGCTGCCATTGGTTACCAGATGAATAAGAATTTAAATATGGCCCAAAAAAAGATAATGAATATGGTGGTATACCTTGTCTTGGAGCCCATGGCTTTCTTTGTGCAACAAAGTAGAATTGATCTTCCTTAATTTGAATTGGTTTGAACTCAGGTGGAATCTGTTTACTGTCAATGTTAGCTACCATCTTGCATCTGCAATCCCTCTTCTTTTGTTTGCAATGAGGACAATATTCTATCAACATTGCCTCTGCCTCCTTATGTTTCTACTTGGCCTAAAGTGCATCCAACTGAGTAACTATATTGTTTATAATATCTTGCTTGAAATTTTCTAGCAAATGAGTAATCTCCATCCTTGAAACTCCACTGGTGGATGACTTACCTATAGAGGATTGGTAAGCTCTCCCTTTCTTTGAAGCTTCCCTAGAATAGTTCTGACATATTTTCTAGATATCTTCCTATGGGACTTGGGTGATATCTCCTCTTGCCATCAGGTCCAAAGCATCAATGCAAATCTCATTAATTCCTCTCAGGAAAAGCATGTTTTGTGATTCTTCATTGAGTGTATGGTGTGGAGATTTTTGTAGGAAAAATTGAAACCTTGAAATGTAATCCTCCAAGCTCTCATCTTCCTTCTACTGTATCCTAAAGATGTCATCTCCTCTCATATCACTGCCCGTACAATATTCCTTGTACTTCTTAAGGAAATTTGTCTTCATGTTATCCCAAGTCTCCATATTATTTCTACCTAGGCTCATAAACCATCTTAGTGCAACTTCTTTTAGAGTGGTAGGAAATAGCTTAAGCCTGTGAGCATCAGTGGTATAATCATAACTCCCCCAGAGTATGTCAAACTCAAACAAGAAGGTATCAGGGTCTTCTATAACAAGTCCATAGAACTTGGGAAGTGCTGAAGCAGGGATATTTTTGATGTTATCAACTTCATTATGATGAGCAATGGGGAAAGGAAAGGTTGGTTGGTTAGGTCTATTTCTATTTGCATCACCCATGTTTTCTTGATGGATTTCTAGAGCAAAGGGGTTGTCAATCAATTTTGATCTTTAGTGGAAGCTTCAGAACTAGTCAGATCAAGAAATGCATCAATAAAGGGAAATGGTTCTTCTTCATTTCTGGGCATATTTGGAAGCTCTTCTAGCTGGAATGGATCAAGATTATTAGGAAGGAATCTACCATAAGTATCTCTTCTCCTCCCTCTATGCATGCAGTATCAACTCAACATCAACCAAATCACACAAAGAATGAGAAAAAAAATAGTGGGTTATTACTGCCTAAGTGAGGGGTATTCTAAGAATAAACTTCAGAAATACTATAGTAGGAAAAACTATCAATGACTTCCAAGAACTTCCTAGTTTGACACCATCCTTGACAACGAAACTAAAAATGTTGGCCTCCTAGAATGATTCAATAACTAAGCCTTTGCATCCATGATTCAGAGATTGGACATCTAACCCGAATATCTATCTCAATCATAATGAAGGTGGATTTAACTTGTCAACCTATGGATATGAACTTGAAATGGGTCAGCACAATATGTGCACTACGAACTCAAAGTAGCCATCTTCATTCTACAACTAAGAAAAACACCACATTGAAAGTAAATTGCTTGGAAAGGAATGAAACAAATGTTGAATACCAATCAACGACTATACTAAGCTGAAATGCACGACAAGAATGAAGATCTGAGCAACAAATAGGAAACTACTCTGTCTGCTTTGGTTGCAGGAATAGTCACATAATGGAATTCTAGTGGTCGTAGGAACAATTAGTGCCATATTTTTAACTAAGTACTGAACAGGAAATAATAACTAAACTAAACTACTCTAAAGGATGGATTTCTCACCAAGTGGGCCCCTTTGGATGAGTATCCTCAGAAATTAAGATAAACTCAAATACTCGAACTTAGAATGTCATTTTATTCATTGTAAGATGTGAATGCAAAATAGTAGCATGAATGTATTGAAAATGAAGAATGCTAGTACATCATCAAATCGCGTGGTAACAACAACCCTAAAGAAGAAGGATCTGATCCTTATTTATACTATCAACTAAACAAGGCAGTCAACTCCACAACTGGGAGGATGTCGTTTAGGGAAAACAGAGAAAGTGGAGTAGCGGCGGTTACACATCCATGGAATTTGGTCAGACCTCCTTTGACCTTGGGCAATTCCTTTGCTGGACATTACAGTGCATGCCCAGTTGGCGGTGTCTTCCTCAACTTAGTTTCCTCAAATTAAATTTGCATGGCAATTTTAGTATGCACAATAACTGCATATCTATAACCACCTTAAGGAACATTCATTAACCACATGCAAAATCAATATAGATAATCCACATAATATCCCAATGTCATTAAAATTTGCAGAAATAGGGTTAAGCCCAATGTCTATGGTTTGAGGGAAACATTATGAAAATATCAACATTTAAAATCAAAGTCCATGGCAACTACTAGCAAGAAAACTATAGATTCTACCCAAAATTGGACTAAAAACTAGGATCGTCAAGGAGCACCAAAGGTAGGTGTCCAAGTAGTGGTTTGGGATGGAGGATTGGTATCGAGTGTATGCACAAGTGTGTTGCTTTCAAATGAAAGAGTTATACCAAAGTCTTTGGCAAGACTACTTGCAAGACTAGGAGTGGATGTTTGATCTAGCCCTAGTGATGGAGTTGTGAAGCCTTGTGTCAAATTTTGTGCAGCAAACGATGGGGAAATTGGAGCTACATTTTCAAAGGCTTGATGTTCCATGATTTCTTCCATACTAAGTCTAAATGGATTGTTCGTGATGTCTTCTATCTCATATGGCCTTGATGGTTATGAAGGTTGTTGTGATGGAGTAACATGACTTATTGGATCAAATTCTAGAGGATTTGGATCATGATGTAAATGTGACTTTGGTTTTCTCCATGATACTCTTGTGTTGTGATCTTGTCTTTACAATAAATTTTGGGTCAACTCTAGGAGAGCTGTGTTGTGATCTGTAATGTTTGAACTCTCTAGTTGACTCAAATTTAGATAAAAGGGATGCTCTAAGTCTTTTTGGAGCAATGATGATAATGGTGGATGAAAAGGTGGATTATGTGGAAAGTGATCTTTGCAAACCTTTTGGGGCAACACTTTTGACTTAAGAGTTTGATGTTTTGATGTTTGATAAAGGTTGTTTATGAACTTGGAAATCTTTAAGGTAGACTCATGACCTTCAAGATAAACTAGCTCAAAGATGATAACTAGCTCAACCAAGTGCATGGAAAAGGATACAATTCACATACAAAGTAGTTAAGTTAGGGGTTGGTTTGATAGATGTTTAAGTCAAAAAGTGTTAGTGTAGTTAATTTTTTTGCAAAGTTTGGTAAAGTGAAGTTTGGAATTTGATGAAGGGGTGTGTGAAATGTTTGACTTAGAATGAACCTTTGTTTGATAAGACCAAGGTAGTGAGAAACATGCTAGACCTCTAAAGTTTTCAAATCCTAAAGACCTAATGTTTTAGATAGGTTCATTATCATGAAAAAGACTAGGGTTTTGACTAGAAAAGAACATATAAAATTCTAGATTGTTCCTTGAAACATGTTTGTAGAAGTAGTATAACAACTCAGTTCTATTTTGGTGAAGTGTTGCAAGGTGTTTTTTTAGAGCTTTTGGAGTAAGGTGCCCAAGCTTGAAATGATGACCTGTATATCTTCTCTTAGGGATTCTGATTTTGCATGAGATCATTTATAGAAGTCTAAGTCTATGGAAAAAAGAGGATATTTATTGCCACATAGATGGTGGTAATAGGGGCCTTCCAACCTTAATTCAGTTTGTTCCTCTTCTTCGTCTAAGATGTTTACAACATTTCTCCACTAAGCGGGTGTTTCTTTTGTTTCAAAAGTGAATCTTCTCAAACTATTGATTATATCAGTTTGTTCTTTGTTAATGAGTTCAAATTTTGGTTGAATAATAGTAGGTGTAAGGTCGGGTTATTCAATGGGAGTGATCGGTCTCCAAATGGTCGTGTGGGATTCAATTTGTCAAGTTTATCTTGCTTAAGTGAGTTTATTTTACCACAAACACTTGTCTTGAATATGTTCAAACTAGATGTCTATGTCAAAAACATCATAAATTTCACAATGTCCATTTAGTGAAAAGGATGAAGTTCAAGCCATAGTTTCCTATGTTAACTTTGGGAAAATATGGATTGAGATATAAGTCAAGATATTTAGAAATCTCTAAGGATAGAAATCCTTAGGACAAGCATTAATATCAAGGCTATTTCAAGAGGTATCCATACTTTAGAGCAAAGGGTTTAAAATTTTGAAAAAATTGTGAATGTTTGTTTGTAATGCTTTGGAACCAAGCAAAGTATTAAATTGACTCACAAGCATTTACCATCCTAGGCTCAAAAGATATTGCTTACTGAATCCCCACTCAGATTTCTCCAAACACTAAGACAATGTGAACAGTTAGAGATTTTGCGACACTGGCTCCCCTCCACGACACACACTTCTTAGGACCACCAAATCTCAAAATCCTAAAGATCTGAAGATCCTAAGGATTTTTTCTATTTTTAACAATGAATAGTACAAATGTGGGGTAGCTTCAGAATGATCGTTCCTGCACCAACAAGCATAAAGGTTTTTGGCTTCTAAACAGTTGGTTCATAATAAGGGCTTTTGTTCAAGGTGGCCATACACATGGAAAGAATAGCTCAAGATTATGGAGAATGGAGAGGCCTTATTAGAATTCAGAGAGATTTCTAAAAATATAAAAAAGTTCAAAAAAATCGTTGATTTGCTCTTAAAATTATTTTTTCATGAAAAATCATTAAAAAATTATAAATAAATCAAAACAGATCCAAAAATTATAATTTTTGGACTAAAGGCTCTTGATATTGCCCCCAACCTCCAAAAAAATTTGTGAAAAAATCTATAGCCGTTTGAGAGATATGGTCAAATATTTGAAAACTAGGGTTTTGTCCAAAAATGAAGCAAAACCTGCAACGAAAAGCTAACAAAACCTGCACCAAAAAGGATCCAACTCCAAAATTCCTCAAAATTTTTCAAAATCTTGAGCCACTAATCAGTTAGGGGGTTCACGTTGGGTTCACCAAAATGTATGCATGCAAAATGGATAGAAATAGAAATATTCATAAAACATAATTTAAATCAAACCAAATGCAATGCAAACCTCAAAAGATTGTGTGATTGGAAAAATTAGCATGGGACGATTGCAATTGATCCATGAAGAATCAAAGCATAATGAAGCCACTAACATCGAATCTCAACAGGTCATTCAAATGAAAATTAAAATAAACATTTATCAAAACTAAGCATTCTAAACTATGAAATCGTTAAAATGTCTACTCTAATCCATCTGAAACTTATCCCATTGTGGGAGTGGTGTCATGTTTATGTGGAACAATGACCCTTTCCCAATCCTATGGATAAATGAGCTTGTTCTAGTCAGTTTTATTGACGAAATCTGATGGAACGGTTGTGATGTGTATGAAAACATGGTTTTAATCTAAATGAGCATGATGCAAGCTAATTTAACATGATTTTATGCTAAAATGATCTAATTATGCAAAAGCTAAGCTAATATAGATGAAATTTAAACTAAAAGATTCAAACCCTAATTAATGAACAAGCTAAATGGATGCATTATGTGATCATGGAAGCCATTCATGGAAGCTTAAAACTAACTAAATGCAATTAAAATGAACTAAAAGCTGCTAAATGTGTGCTAAATGTGAGTGTGAGTATGAGTGAATTCAACAACATAAGTTTGCTTTTGAAAGATGGATCCCTATTCAATAGAGGCAAGCTCTATTTATAAAATAGTTAAAAAGAGATCAATGGATGAGATCAAAAAGATCAATCAACAATCAAGGATGAAAGAAAGAAGAGGCATGGATCATGGAGATGAGAATGCAAGATGAGATTTAATCAAGGTTTTGCATTCCTTAAAAAAAAACACACTTTCAACTTGTCCAAGAGGTCATAAGTTAACTTGCACAAGAGGTCACAAGTTAACATGCTCAAGAAGCTAAGTAAGTTTGTTGAGAAAAAAGAATATTCCCCTTTTCCAAATGATTGAGGAAAGAGAATATTCTTTGGAATATTCTAATGGGCGAGGGAAAAGGATATTTAGTTAATTAAAACTAAATTAAATTGTGCAAAAGGGAAATGAATATTCTATGGGAATATTCCTTTTGGAGGAATATGCAAAGGAAGAATATTCCCTTGCAAGTGTGGGGAATTTGATTTAATTGATAATTAAACAATATTAATTATGCAATTAGGGGATTTAGAAGAATTAGATGATATCCATTAAATAAAATGATTTAATGAATGGGGGAAAGGTGAAAGGATATTTAATCAAATAACTTAGGGTTACTCAATTAAATAAGAAGATTTAGGGATTTAAATTAAATAGTTTGATTTATTTAATTTAACAGGACAAAGTGTTAGCATGAAAAGGGGTGAATTAACTTGATTAAATGAATTAGATTAATAGATGCAAATGATGCCATTTAATTAATTAGCTAGGCTAATTTAATTAATTAAGAAAAAAAAAAAGGATGGGATTCAAGAAAAAATGATGTTAGTATACCCGATTCGAGTGTATAATATGATTCGAGACATTTTTCAGTGTCTATAGATTGAATGTAGTATGTTGAGTTGTTGAAGTTTGAATGTGGTTGCTCATGATTCTAGCAGCATGACATTAGCATAAAAGATGTTCATATCTAGATGTAGATGGAGTGTAGATATCAAAATGACAAGGATAAAGGTCTTTTATAGAAAAAACAATTTTGAATGAAGGGATGAGATTGAATGTCAATAAGATGTCTTAATCAATGACCAAGAATGAAAGTTGTAGTATGAAATAGGGTTAGGGCTAAATTAAGGCAATGACAAGAAATGAATGGATAAGATTGAATTATAATATAATTCAATCAAGGGCTGAAATTAAATGAGACACGAAGAGATAAGAATGACATGGATAAAAAGGTTGGCACATAAAAAAAGGTTGTTGGAGAAAATTAAATAATTATAAAATTATTTAATTTGGAAGGGAAAGTGAATAATTAAATAATGAAAATATTATTTAATTGTAGAGTACATGTGGCATGTTGAATTTTGAATTAAAATAACAATTTAACTCAAAAGTGGAGGAAAAAGATAAATTAGTAAATAATTAAATAAATAAAATTTATTTAATTATAGAATAAGAGGATAATGAATAATTAAATAATTAAAATGATTATTTAATTATACTAGAAAAATGACAATAATTAAATAAATAAACATTTATTTAATTATAGAGAGGAAGGGGTTAATTAGTGACATAATTAATTAATCAAGGGAAGAATAAGGAGAAAATGAATTAATTAAATAATTAAGAATTATTTAATTAATAGAGGAATATGACCTTAGAAGATTATGCTTAGAAGATTATGCAAGTAGAAGGAGGAAAGATTATAAAATGCCTTAATTTGAGTTGTTTTTTGAGCGTCTTACTAGGGAGGAGGCCAAGTTGATTCAGCTGGATGCACTACCTAGTTCTAAGAATCATGCTCTAATGGCTCAATCATCCAAGTGTAAAGGAAAAAATAAGAAGAAACCCAAGACAAAATCATTTTCAGCTAGTGAGACTCCCTCCAAATCGAAACTGAAGAACAATCAAAAGTCCACTCCATCTCCTTCTTCTTCCACCTCTAGAGATTCTTCTAATTTCAAGAAAAAGAAAGGATATCCTTGTTCCTTTTGTGGTAAAACTAGGCATGATGTGGCTAATTGTTTTAAGAGATTAGAATCCTTGGATGAAGCTATGAAGAAGCATAAAATTTTAGTGTCTAACCATTCTTCCATGGGTAAAGGGAAATCTCTTTCAATACAAACCATTCATTCATCTCCAGACAATTGGATTCTCGATTTAGGTGCTTCACATCACATGACCAATTCACCTGATCTTCTTGATTCCATTGTTCATACTTCTACTTCTCAAATTGTAGTTGGGAACTCTTTACAAATTCCAGATTTTGGGACATGCTCCATTCATATGCTAGATGGGTGCATTGAGGATGTTCTACTTGTTCCTGATTTTTTAGTGAATCTATTTCATACATTAGATTTTTCATTATGGAGATGGGAATTCAATTGAGTTTACTCCACAAAATGTGACTATTAGATAGTTACAAAATCCTGAGAAGGTTGTTGCTATAGGGATAGTTGATCATGAGAACCATTTGTATTGATTTGATGGATTTGAGTCTTCATTTAGTTCTTGTTTTGTTGATCATGCTAATTCAATGAGCAAGCTTTGGCATGAGAGATTTGGGCACTTGAACTATAGATATCTTCAGTAGATGCATGCACATAACTTAGTGGTTGGTCTTCCAAAGATCTCTTGCACAAATAGTGTTTGTCAAGGTTGTGTTCTTGGCATGCAACATCAAGATCCTTTTCATAAGGGTCAAGCTACTAGTGCAACCACACCCCTTGAGTTGGTTCATGGTGATCTCATATCATTCCCAACTCCTTTTTCAGGGGCAAAGTATGTGCTTACCTTCATTGATGACTTTTCTCGACACACATGGGTCTACTTTCTAAAACTCAAGAGTGAGGTTCTCACCATCTTCAAGACCTTTAGAAACATTTGTGGAGAAGCAATTAGGATTTTCTCTTCGATGAATATGTACAAATAATAGGGGGGAGTATGTTAATCATGCATTTCAATATTTTTGCAATGAGCATAGTATTCTTCATCACCACACAGTTCCTTACACTCCTCAACAGAATGGTGTGGTAGAGAGAAAGAACAGGAAGTTCAAGGAGATAGCCAATTGTATGATGTAAGGAAGCTAAGGTAGTAGAACAACTTCCTACACTAATCTTGAGAAAAGAAAAATGAAAAACTTTACAAATATTTAACAGTTATAAAAACTTAAACATAAATAAACACAAATATCATGCATACCACAACACAATGATTTACGTGGGGAAAACCAAAAGTCGCCCAATA